>JAOWCC010000853.1:3185062-3534135 GCA_030867875.1 Actinernus sp. WN-2022 | reverse complement strand
CATTTTTAGAATAAGTATGAATTGGTGGTGCTTGCTTACACAAGCACACTAACACAGAGACTGCTTATACGGCACTGATAGCTGATTGCTGCCGCGCAGTTTACATATTTTTAGTGTGGTTAGTGCAATGGCCAGGCTGCTGCACCGGGTGACAATCCCCCTGCTCTTTTTCGATAGTTAATATACTTGATAATAACCATATTGCTATTTTACCTATTGGCTGGCTGAGGTCTTATTTAATGGGGCTTATCTCGCAGTGTCATTTCGCAAGAGCCGCCCTTGAATATCGCTACCCGCTTCTCCCTACCGAGATGTTTGGGCGGAGTTGCCATAAAAACAGCATTTACTCGGTCTCAGGCCAAAGAAAAGGAAACTAGAACAGTGTTCTTTTCTACAACAGACACTTTATCGGAGCATTTATATTCCTTTTCGATAGCAATAAGCGAATCAGTTAACAGGTCCCAAAGTACAGTGTATATCATATTTTCAGTCACCTGGATGAACCCATCACGCACCCCTTTCTTTCTTACGCCTACTCGACCGAATAAATGCCCCACGGACCGGATACAATTAACATTCGAACTCTTGTATTACTCCATACAGAAGGGTTATCCAATGCGGGACCTGTTTTGTGCAAGCTGCGAATGTCCGTGACTCAAACTGTAGCACTCTTATTTTACGCTTGTTTTCATCAACATTTCAGAATTTCTTTCAATTTTATGTAGCTCTTATCATAAGTACATCGCCATATTTGCATCCGAATTGCAACGGATATACGATGACTCGCCATTGTATATCCGATACAATTCGGTTGCTCATATTGTAACTAGTATTCTTGCGTTGCACATGACGTCACGGCGGCAATGTTGGAGGACATTAACAAAAGATTCCTCATTGGTACTGCAAGAAGTCAATAGACATTTCCTTACATTTCTTAGGATTACGGCGCATGCCGCGAAACGAGGCTTACAAGCTAACATTGTGTTGCGATAGCCGAGATGACAACGCGTGCTATGAGCTTAAGGGTTCCCAGTTTGCAAGCTCGTGGATTCGAGTCTACGACAGAAATATTATTTGTCCACATTTTCCCCGGATATCATCTCATTTAGGTCTTTTCCATTCTGGTAACCCACCCCCCAAAAAAATACAATAAATAAATAAAAGGAAAACAATGGCAAGACTTTTAAAATAAATAATTATGTAAGTTATTTTGTATTGGCCAATTGGAGCTCCATCCATAGGCTTGTCTATGTATATACATGTATTATTATCATAAAATAATTTTTGCTTCTCTCGAGAGTGTATACGAACATGTTGACTTAGGTTACCAGCCAGGCTGAACCACTTTCCACACTGCTTACAATTATATGGCTTCTCCCCAGAGTGCACTCGAGCATGTTTAGTTAGGTCACCAGACTCCTTGAAGCACTTTCCACAATGCTTACAATTATATGGCTTCTCTCCAGTGTGTATTCGAACATGTCTAGTTAGGTGACTTGCCTGCTTGAAGCACTTTCCACACTGCTTACAATTATACGGCTTCTCTCCAGTGTGCATTCGAACATGTTTAGTTAGGTTACCAGACCGGCTGAAGCACTTCCCACACTGCTTACAGTTATATGGCTTCTCCCCAGAGTGCATTCGAACATGTCTAGTTAGGCCACAAGAATCTTTGAAGCACTTTCCACACTGCTTACAATTATATGGCTTCTCTCCAGTGTGTATTCGAACATGTTTAGTTAGGTTACCGGACTCCTTGAAGCCCCTTTTACACTGCTTACAATTATATAGCTTCTCCCCAGAGTGCACTCGAGCATGTTTAGTTAGGCCACCAGACTCGTTGAAGCACTTTCCACACTGCTTACAATTATATGGCTTCTCTCCAGAGTGTATTCGAACATGTTTAGTTAGGTTACCAGACCGGCTGAACCACTTTCCACACTGCTTACAATTATATGGCTTCTCCCCAGAGTGCACTCGAGCATGTTTAGTTAGGTCACCAGACTCCTTGAAGCATTTTCCACACTGCTTACAATTATATGGCTTCTCTCCAGAGTGCACTCGAGCATGTTGAGTTAGGTGACCAGACTGCTTGAAGCACTTTCCACACTGCCTGCAATTATATGGCTTCTCCCCAGAGTGCACTCGAGCATGTTTAGTTAGGTCACCAGACTCCTTGAAGCACTTTCCACACTGACTCACAATTATATGGCTTCTCTCCAGTGTGTATTCGAACATGTTGAGTTAGGTGACCAGACTGCTTGAAGCACTTTCCACACTGCCTGCAATTATATGGCTTCTCCCCAGAGTGCACTCGAGCATGTTTAGTTAGGTCACCAGACTCCTTGAAGCACTTTCCACACTGCTTACAATTATATGGCATCTCTCCAGAGTGTATCTCAACATGACCTGTAGGCTCCACCTGTTTTGGAACATGATCTGTATGGTCAGGGAACCGTGTCTTATTATCCTCAAGATTAACCAGTCTCTCTGATTGTGGACGATTCTCAGTAGGATAACATGAAATTCCCTGATCAGGAGCATGGACCATTGTTTCCTTAGAGATGTCCTAACAAACAGAAAACATGATTATCAATTCATAAATAATTCATGAAGGAAAAGCAAAGGCAATCAATATGCATTAAGTGATCTATAAAACTGAAACAGGTTAGTCCTGATTTGCATAAACCTTTCCTTCGATTTCGTTCTCTGGACATATGCAAATTGCACACGTCTTAACAATGGCCTTCACAAATCGCTATTTGATTGGCTGATGTGTGCATGTGATATCACGCTACTAAAATCGTAGCCTGTCAATCAACCTATAATTCTCCCCTGGGGATATTTGATTGATAGGTTAAATATGTACATTTAGTATGTTATCTCTAGAGAATAGCAGACTGAACAGTCAAGGCAATCTGGCTGTTACTTAGCTAGTGTCTACACAGAGAACACTGAGATGTCGGTGAAATCGAGAACTCCAGCGAAAATATACTTTTTACGTGAAGCAGCTTTGAGAGACTGGCTCTGTAGTAGCGGTCCACTCGATCTCGGACCCAAACATAGATTTTGTTTACATGAATTTGAAACGTCTATTTTACTCCCATACCTATTTCGAGGGGTTGAATGGTTAGTCTTGCTAACAGGCCATAAAGTGCTTATTTTCAGTGCCGTGACACAGTTTTTTTTACGGCCACTCAAACATGCTTCGCAGCATTAAAACTTTCAAATTTTACACACAATCAATAGATTGTTACTTCTTTTTATCCTTGATGTCAGTTTCGGACATTTAAGAGCGGCCGTCTGTAAATATCGCCTAAAGTGTTTAGGATGAGAAAAAATGAAATTCCTCAAACTTTCTCAGAATAATGGCCTGGGTGAGTGAGGCATATAAATATAACTTTCAGTTGAATCTGATTTTCATTTTCGCCAAACGGCGACAAAATCGGTTTTACGGCTCTTAGACCGGTTTTTAAGAGATCGATACCACACATCGTTAACGGCTCGCCTAAAAATGAAAATAGAAATTAATAGCAATACTGTGCAGCTAAATACAAAGAAAATATAATGATTTCTCTTTTCATGGGTTGTTTATTACAAATTAAATATTTGATCAATTTTTCATTATTGTGTTAATTTTAGACATTTTTGGTACGCAAAATAATGACCAAATTGAGAAGCCAAAATCTCCAATGATACATGACCCTGCTATATTAGAGTATAACCTAGCGAAAGAGCAATGTTTCTTCTTCAAATACATGCAATAAAATTTTTGGGCAATTAAAACTACGAATTTTCAGGGCACCAAACGCAAGTGGCACTGACGTAAGAATACTCTCTTTTCTCACAGCGTTCGAATGCACAGAATCTAAGATGAACAGAGGAAAAAAATATGATATCAACTTCTATCAGGTTAAATTTAACACTAAAGAAGCCTGAGTACTTTCAGATAGATTATATATCGGTTCTCTACCAATTATGTACAAAATCAGTGGCTTTTAGCGTATTATTTTGCGATGACATATTGTTGAATCTTTACTCATGCCGGAGCGCTGACAACTTTCAATTGATAGACTACATTTATGAGACTTCTAAGTCAATCCGAATGATCTACAGTTGAACTATTCACTGTTAGGAATGTTAAAAAGTAATTGTAACGGCTTAATATGTACCTTTCATGTGGTTTTGTATAGAATCGCAGTGGCGGATCCAGGGGTGGTTACGGGGGTGACATGTCACCCCCCCCCCCCCCCTTTTGGGCCAAAAACAAATTCTGTATAAGAATTCGTAAAAATTAAATAGCATTCGTTCTAATTTTGTAAGAAATTTCGCACCAGAAACTGTACCGGTCAAAATAGTCACCCCCCTTTTTCAAATCCTGGATCCGCCACTGAATCGGTAGTATAACTAGAGGTTGTCAAATGCAAGACTGCCGTAGTTCAACTGTCAACAGCTGAGATTGCGTTACACACAGAAGCCCGCTTTATCAGGAAATATGAACGCGTAATATAACTATATATGGACTTTTGGTTTACGTTCCGATCCGGGAAACTAGTTATATTTTATGTAGGATCTCAGTATGACTGGATTTATTTTTTGTCTTTGAGTTTGGTCGCCAATTGAAATCAAAGCTTCACGTAACCTTATCTCCCTTAGGGGGGAGGCGGGAGTACTTATGTTATGTCTCTTGACTCTTTTGGTATGACCAGTTGGCGAGCCCGACCGATTATTATAATTCGCAACCCAAGTAGGGTTCTGAAGCAAAAATGTAGGAATCCGTTAGACTTTTTTTCTCAAAATTTTGGAAAAAAAAAAAATGTTTTATAGCTACTTTCCGCACACCTGGTCAGGTTCCGAAGCTGACGCCGGCCGCATAATAATCTCTCGGAGTTCTAAAATGGCAATTACATATATTCACCCAGTGGCCATCTTGGATCGAAAGCGAGAAAATCAGTTTTGTTTTTAGAAACGCTATAACCTCGCACTGAGGGATATTAGAACGAGTTTAGCCAAGCAAAACCTCGCATTGGATCCAATATGGCCACCGAGTGAAAAAAACGTGAATGCAACCGCGTTATTTATGGTTCGGTTTCCGTGAGTTTACTTTTCGCTTGCCTATCACAAGCGTAATTTTATGATTAATGGTGTTGCAGCCATGGCCATGTAGGTTGACCAAACAAGAGAAGTTAATGTATCTATCAATTCCAAATCTGCCCCCCCCCCCCCCGGTATACGTGTAGCATTTGGCCGCGCAGTCTGTCCCAGGGTGGGGCATTTTACCAGCAAATAATAGTTGGGGTGGTGAATAGCCCACGTTCGATATATGTTTCACTTATCACGCACAAAGGTTTCAACATGTGTCTCCGGGGTAAATTAAATATATTATATTATTTGAACAAAGAATAAAATTAATTTAATAACCCTGGAGCATCATTAGACTGAAACCTTTGTGTGTGACGAGTGGAGCATATATTGAAAGTGGTGTATTGGTGAAAGAGAGTCAAGGTTGCGGATTTTACATCAATATTTATTAGAGATTTGCACTCGTTCCTAAGCCCCACGGTTAGGTATTTGCAAAGCTCTGATTCCCAAAAGTCAAATGCTCCACAAATGGGGAGGGGAGGGGAGGGGAGGAGTGGGCAGGTTTGGAATTGCTAGAGAGATAACGAGTCATACTTTATAAAGCCCGGTTTACCATAGGATCGTTACGATCGCAGTGATCGCAGTGATCGCAGTGATCGCAGTGATCGCAGTGATCGCAGTGATCGCAGTGATCGCAGCGATCATAGATAGCGATCGTAACGATCTACATATGGAAACCGATCTATAGTTCTCATCCTGCCGATTGTACAATCCATGGAGACCGTGGGAGGAGGACTGTGTGGCGGTTATGATTTCCGGGTACGAGTTTTTCACAAAAAGAGAGGTTATAGACGACCTCGGAATAATAAAACATAAATCCGGGTTCGTTTTCACAATAACTTGGAAAATCGGGTTTTGGAACTATACTTTCTCTGAAAACCGGATCTGGATCGGACGCCATGGCGGCACATACCTACGTACCCGTATTGTGCTTAATATATTGTTCACATATCTGACTGATTTATTTAGCATAGTGACCGGATTTCGAATTTACCATGGCCAGTTGAGCCACCATATTACATGCATTAAGATCGAAGGTCACATTACTTTGCTATTTTAAAAAGGGACGCTTATTTATGTTTAGACTGCCAAAATGGTATAGATAGCAGCAAAGGCTAAATCTTCTGAGCCTTACACGGATTACTATTGTGGTCAACTTCATTCTTATGTTGTCCCCTTAAATTATTTTAATTAGAATTCAATAAAAGGGTACAGCCATGGCCACATAACGGACTCCCATGCTCTATACCAACGCGTATACCGTACAGTTATGGTGTCAGTTATTTCTAGCCAACACAGCTACGTTTTTCACACACCTCTACCATTTAATTAATTTTGCAAGTGCTACCCTTCCCCCATCCCGGATATTTCCATGCCTGGTATTAAAACAGCTGATTGATAGTAAACTTGCTGAATTTGATAATCTCTCGCGAACCCAAAAGACTCAATACTGATGGAAACTTGCAAGAATAATTGACTTACATTGTAGGTAAGGTACCAAAGAACTTAAACAGATGTCGCATTTATGATTGGTAAATGATAGATGACATACAGTGGCGGATCCAGGGAGTGGGTTCCCCCTTACTTCTGGTTATCACTCAGAAATGAATAGCTAAATACATATTTCAATGTATGCTACTCAGACATGAAAAATTATCATAGAAATATCATATGAAACCTGTTACAGATTGTAAGTATAGTTCTCTAGTATGACACTATTATTTTGCACCCCCCCCTATGACTCGCTTAACCCACCTTATATCACAGTTGACACGGTTTTCTTTGTTCTTCATAGGGGTGAAACTCTGGTATAAACCCGTTGAACAATAGACTAATTAAATCGTCAATCTGAGGTTCATAACTGTTACAGGGAGGTTTATAACTCAGTTTTAAACCTCCTTTCTAGTTGAGAAAATCTCGCCAAATGTGATATAAGTCAGTTTCATACCTCGAACCTTCGGTACTAATCCCTAAACATCCCTCGGGGCTCGGCCCTCGGGATGTTTAGGGCTTAGAACCTCGGTTCTCGGTATGAAACTCTTACTTTTACAAAATCCTGGATCCGCCCCTGAATGAGTTGTCTTCTTCATCAGTAGTGGATGACTCTAGATCGGCTAAAAAAAAACGCAAAACGATCCCACAAGCGCTTAGATAGAACGAAGAACAGAATACTAAGTCCTAAGCGCCTTCGGTACATTTTTGCGGTCTTTTTGGGCAGAACTTGAACATAAATCAACATCTCTTTAACATCAAAGTAATATATTCACTGCTGATAAAGACTGAATAGCTACTTCCAGAAAAATACTTCTATACTACTACTAGTAGTGCTTGGCACATGATACACTTTTCCTCCTACAGTCGGTGCCTGCATTCTCCAGCGAGTTTAGCGAAACAAATCATACTTTAGACATATACAGGCCGACCATTACCCGGATCGTTATCGTTTATTTTTAGATTTTATATATAATGCCATACGTATTGTTTGCTTTCATCGCGAATGTAGGCTGGTTTTCATTTGGTCGTTCGCTGCGATCGCTGTAAAGGTGAGTCAGCTCTAGGGACCGCACATTATTTAGCGGTAGGGGGGGGGGGGGGGGGCGCTACTAGTTCAGCATTGTGGCTTGCCCCAAAAAATGTGACCTTGCAGTTCTCTGGACTCACAAAATAATGACCCTCCCCGTAGATAAGCCTATAAATATATTTTAACCTATAAAAGAGGAGCATAAAAAAATTTGACCCCCTACAAATCTAGTAGTCCCCCTCCCCCAACGCTAAATAATGTGCGGTCCCTTATAGCGATCGTAGTGGTAACATGGAATCTACTCTCAAGCGGTCAGAGCGATTACGATCGCCAGGATAGAATTTATTGTTGTACCCGATAGTTCGGTTCAGTTCCATTTGATAGCAAGATATAATCGCTACGATTGACAAGTACTTTTTTCAGCGGTCGCTGCGATCGGAGAAACGGGCATATAGGATATAATTTAGCATGGGGAATGTCATACATTTTCAAACCCCCAAAAATAGAGGGTCGTAAAATAGGGTTGGCTGTAGGGGGAAGGGCAAAATATTTCATACTTATTGGTAGGGTTATATATTTTTAGACTTTTTCATTTCATTCTCCATAACGTATGGTACGGACCTCGTACTCAGATAATGAGAGATAGATACTTGTGACTTCCGGCACTCTTTTCTTCGACATTTTGGAAAAAGAGTTCTGACAGTCTTATAGCTACTTTCCGCACATCTGGCCGACGTCGCTCAAGTACCCTCCATCTCCCAGCCATTGTAACATGTCGATTGCCGTCCAATATACAGTTTGAAACTCAAAGACAAAAATAAAAGCCAAATCCAGTTACACTGAGATCCTATATCGAATATAACTAGTTCCCCGGATCGGAACTGATGTAAATCAGAAATCCACAGTTATAGATTTCTAGCTTCGTAAACACGTTATTCATTTGTTCCGAAAAAGCGGGCTTCCTGTGTGTAACGCAATCTCAGATGTTGACAGTTGAACTACGGCAGACCTGTTTATAAAGCTACCAATTCTCTACGAAACCACATGAAAGGTACATATTAAGCCATAATAATTACTTTTAACATTCCTAACAGTGAATAGTTCAACTGTAGATCATTCGGATTGACTTAGAAGTCTATCAATTGAAAGTTGTCGGCGCTCCGGCATGAGTAAAGATTCAACAATAATTATGTCATCGCAAAAATACCGCTAAAAGCCACTGATTTTGTACATAATTGGTAGAAACCGATATATAATCTATCTGAAAGTACTCAGGCTTCTTTAGTGTTAAATTTAACCTGATAGAAGTTGAGATCACATTTTTTTCCTCTGTTCATCTTAGATTCTGTGCATTCGAACGCTGTGAGAAAAGAGAGTATTCTCACGTCGGTGTCACTTGCGTTTGATGCCCTGAAAATTCGTAGCTTTAATTGCCCAAAAATTTTATTGCATGTATTTGAAGAAGAAACATTGCTCTTTCGCTAGGTTATACTCTAATACAGCCAGGTCATGTATCATTGGAGATTTTAGCTTCTCAATTTGGTCATTATTTTGCGTACCAAAAATGTCTAAAATTAACAAAATAATGAAAAATCGCTAAAATATTTAATTTGTAACCAAATTAAATAAACAACCCATGAAAAGAGAAATCATTATCTTTTCTTTGTACTTAGCTGCACAGTATTGCTATAAATTTCTATTTTCATTTTTAGGCGAGCCGTTAACGATGTGTGGTATCGATCTCGTAAAAACCGGTCTAAGAGCCGTAAATGTAGTTATGATATTGAATCATGTTTGCCGCGTAGCACTAGTAAGTGTAAAGAACGTAATATATAAAGTGGCAAGCTGTAGTGCTAAGTGTGCACGCCCTACGAGGGAAAGAGAAAAAATCTCTGACCCAAGTGGGACTCGAACCCAACGACCTCCAGGTTACATGTCTGGCGCTCTACCAACTGAGCTATCAAGTCAGATGAGAGCAATCGTGGGTATTGGTGCGTTATATGGGGTCACGGCGATTATATTTGTATATGTAGTTATGATATTGAATCATAAGTGTAAAGAACGTAATATATAAAGTGGCATAACAGCACATAACAGCACTACAGCTTGCCACTTTATATATTACGTTCTAAGAGCCGTAAAACCGATTTTGTCGCCGTTTGGCGAAAATAAAAATCAGATTCAACTAAAAGTTATATTTATATGAATCACTCACCCAGGCCATTATTCTGAGAAAGTTTGAGGAATTTAATTTTTTTTCATCCTAAACACTTTAGGCGATATTTACAGACGGCCGCTCTTAAATGCTCGAAATAGGACGCAAACTAAATTTTAATCGAGCCTATTCAAAGAGTAATGCGATCAGCCAAAACGTATAGCTTTTCAAATATGCAGAAATTCCCACTGGTGGCACCTAGGCCAGACCTAAATATCCATTCTAGGCATAGAGTAAGAACTATTTTGTAGAATTATGTAATAAAACCTCCAACACAATGCGGTTCCGAGTAGTAGGGTTCAAGTAAATATAATATAAAATACAATAAAATAATATAAAATAATATAAAATAATATAATATAATATAATATAATATATCTTTCAATCTGTTAATAAGAAGCAGATAATAACAACCTGATAATTTCAATAAGTCAATACGATTTAAAAAGAAAAATCTCATTAATCACTAATGATAGCTTTAAGTGCTCGCTAAAAACATGTGCTTTATGGGCTTGTTAAAGAGAATCAGACTTCTTGAAGCACTTAATCCCACACTGCTTACATTTGTATGGCCTCTCCTCAGAGTGCATTCGGACATGTTGAGTTAGGGTAGCAGAGTGGCTGAAGCACTTTCCACACTGCTTACAATTATATGGTTTCTCCCCAGAGTGCACTCGAGCATGTTTAGTTAGGTCACCAAACATGCAGAAATTCCAACTGGTGTCACCTAGGCAAGACCTAAATATCCATTCTAGGCATAGAGTAAGAACTATTTTGTAGAATTATGTAATAAAACCTCCGCCATAATGTGATTCCGAGGTGTAGGTTTCAAGTAAATATATTATCAAATTCAATAAAATAATATAATATATCTTTCAATCTGTTAACAAGAAGCAGATAATAAGATTAAATCATTTGAACAAATAGTAGATATTACAATCTGTCAATAACAACCTGATAATTTCAATAAGTCAAAATAATGAAAACGATTTAAAAAGAAAAATCTCATTAATCACTAATAATAGCTTTAAGTGCTCACTAAAACATTATGAGCTTTACAGGATTGTTAAAGAGAATCTGACTAGTACCGCCTGAAACACACAAATGGCCGTGTTAGCGAAGCGAGATTTGAGAAGTTTATTCCGAAGCGTAATTCTTGTTCTAGTCATTTTAAATACACAAATCGGCGTGTTAGTGAAGCGCGACTTGAGAAGCTTATTCCGAAGCATTTCTTGCTCTAGTCATTTTAAACACACAAATTGCCGTGTTAGTGAAGCGAGAAGTGAAGTTTAATCCGAAACATTTGTTGTTTTAGTCAGTTTTAACACACAAATGACCATGAAGTGCGGCCATTTTAAAGGAAATATCCCCAGGATATTTCCCCAATTAGCGTTGTAATATTTTTGAACAGTACTGTATATGTAAGTGGCTACGGTCGCATCCAGAAGGAATAAATTGACCGCAGATTACCACGTTTAAACCGCGGCCACACAGAGGATGAAGTACTCTTTCATCATTGTCTGTCCATATGTCACACCAAATTGGTATCTATCCCTTTAGTATTATTGTGCAAACATTTGAACATTGGAATGGCCTTGTGTAATTAGGGTGAGATTCCAATTAACTCACATGTTACTCACATGTTCCCAGGTAAAACAAGGCTATACAAAAGTATTACACTCTAATACATGTAGGCAGTTTGCACTATTACATCAGTTGAATAAAACTCGCAGATTGATTTGTGCTGATTCTTTTGTTCTTCTAATTTGGACCACGGTCGTGTTTAAAAAAAAATTTGAATAAGAAAAAGAATTTGTAAAACATTCTGGCAATTGTATTCAATTCACATAAAAGTGCAAAATGGGAATTGTACCTTGAAAGAAGAAACTGAAATATGTGGCCATCTAACTTCACGAGTGGTAGTATTGTAATCACACAGAACTTCACCAGATTTATAAAAAGTAACATTCCAGTAAGACTCCATCCTTAATTAATCTGCAAGGAAAAAGGAGTACATCATTAGTCAAAAATTATATTTTTGATTGTTTTATTTGGACTTTTCTAAATTATGGATATTGCAATTAGGTGAAAAGAGTAAAAAAAGAAGAAATGAGAGACAATACTAAATATATAAATACATTGGATGAAAATAGAGACTGAAATAGCCTGTTAGCTTTTGTGTCAACCTCTGCTTATCTGGTGAAAAATATTACAATACACATTTCAAACAATATAATTATAAAGAGAAACATAAAAAAATCATTATCTAGATGAACATACAATCATATACAGGTAGTTCCATTGTAAGTATAGGTGAACCAACATGCTTTAAATGAAGCAACAGAAATATTGTAAGAACTACATGTACATGTAATGATTTTAAGAAGAAAATTCAAAACGAAATTGATGAGGTTTTAGGTAACAAATTCATGAATTTATAAGGCTATAATAATGCACCAGTCAAAGTACTATGTGGGGCTTTGGTGGGGATTTAGTATGTCATTGGCAGCAACTTGTGTCCCAACTAGGTTGGGATTCACACGTTTTGTAATCCCTGTCCATTAGAATGCGGAGCAAGTACAACGTAGGTGGGGATTGGTAGTTGCACTACTGTAAATAACTGAATAGAGTAAGTACCTGTATAAGTTATTAATTTTATTATTACTATTATTATTGTTATTAGGATAGAATAGCGTAGTTATAAGCATGACCACATCAGCAACGCTGTAAATTTATCGTGGGTAAATAAATTTTATTATTAAGATGGCAGCACATCACACAATGTATTCAACACAATTCCCCAAGCCAAGGGAGAATGACAACAAGGTACAGTGTAAGTTCTATTTATATTCAAATGAATCCATATATTTGAAGTTATGTTTGAGGGATTATTTTGGTTCAGCTCACCTTTGGTATTAACAATCAAAATCAATTGCTAAGTTAGTTTTGAATTTTACAGCTGGGGCAATTTTGCTCTTATTTTGTGAAATTTTATTCCCCAACATGGTGGGGCATTTGTCAGTATTTGCAGGCTATCCAGAACAAATCCCCACCATGTCCTGGGGTGGAGGGCGAGAGGTGGGGTTTATTTGACTGTATACATAACAGAGCTGGTTTTGTAGTATTATTATAAGTTATACCATGGCATGAGGGGTATTAGTGATTTAAATTGCCCCGAGAGCCGAGGGAAGATTTGTAAAAGTCCCGAGGCCGCTTCGGCTTCGGTTATACCATGATCGCCGAGGAACGGAACAAATTTCTGAGAAGTTTAGTTTTCTCTGCCGAAACTAAAGACGTCGCAGTCGAGTTGCTTTCGAAAACGTTTTGTTTAATGCTTGACTGAGCGCCATTGATTAAGCGACCCTGGCTTCCCCTGGGGAAAAGCGTGTTGTTTTTGAGAAGAATAACACTAAAATACAATGTAATTATGCGGTTGAGTAAATATTCAAAGAGCATGAATGGATTTTAATTACATCATGTTTATGGTTTTAAGTATCCCACATGGAAGAAGCGGGTTTGAGAAATTAAGAGAAGAATATGCAGATTGAAATAGGTCATCCCACATGGGTTGCATTGAAGGTTATGATGAAGACAGGTCAGTTTGGATTCAGTATTTTTCATCCGGGAGCGTAGGGCTAGTCGTGCCAGAGGGGAGCAGGAGTTGATGCTTTCGACCTTCTCACTTCCAGCCTGCATTCTCTTCTAATTTTCCCTCATTACAGGGAAAATTTAGAAATATGCATTGTCTCGAAATTTCCCGGCGGGAAATTTCGAAACAATGCATATTTCTAAATATCCCTGCCATCAGGGAAAATTAGTGGTTTAAATGTGCCTCGGAGAACAAAAGAATCTGAGGCTACCATGGTATAAACTAATTAATATATCTATAGACTAAGTATTTATTTTTGAACGCTTCATGGCATATATTTTTAAAACTAGTGGTGACAGTTTCCCAAACAACTGAGCTTGAATATTTCAGGGTAAATTTTCCACAATAGTCCTTAAATTGTATGTACAATGTATGATGATGCCATGCTTTTCTCATCACCACCAAGCCTCACATTAGTATGGGAGAAAATGTTGTGCCAAATAATGAGGCTCGGTGGTGATCACAAAAGTGTGATATCATCATGGATTAAAGGCCTATGAGTTGGTAAATGACTTTTATAATCTAAAAGAACTATAAAATTAATGTACAATGAGTATAAAGCTGTTACAGCCTACAGGGTTCAAAATTCATGCTCACTCACTTGCTAAATGCAAGTTGGTTTTAGGAATTGCATGTAGAAAACATACATGTAACCATTTTTTTTTTCTGCGAGTTGAGGTTTATTTCAAAGACAAGTCACTGCATCCCTTTAAACTTTGCAAAATAAATAGCTACCCACATGGCCAGCTATCTCAGTTGGTAGAGCAGCTCAGGGTAGAGCACTGGTCATGAATGCTGGAGGTTGTGGGATCGAATCCAGCTCCGATTGTATCCTTGGGCAGGCATTTAAAAGCCATTGTCCTTGTCTCCCATCAGGGACTCTTCAGAAATGAGGGACATTAACACAGGAAGTCCAATGCGTTTATGCATAAACTATCTTGAAAATGTAATATCTTATTAAAATAATGTCTTACAATTAAAGAGGTATAATATCCTTCACTGAACTTGTGTCATTCTTTTTACTGAGTGTTTGTGACAATTCAGGGCTGTTTTTAGGCCAGCTCTCAAGAACCAAAACCTCACCAAAGTCCATTAAAAATGACAAGGAGTGAAAGTGGCACTTAATTGCTACAGTGACCCCAACCATCCACAAATCTCCCTAAAAAATCACACTTCTCAGATGTCTTTCATCTTTTAAACACGATTTCAAACAAGCGTAAAACAGAGAGTATTTACTCAAAATCAAAACTTTCTTCACAGAAGTACTCAAAACTCCTCAGAGGTTCGTAAGCAATAAAAATTGCAAAAGGGTTATAGGCACTTTAAAGGACCTGAAGGATTCAGTCTTATATTTAATAAACACAAACAGTATTTATAAAGAAGCCCAATGAATTTCAAATCCCACTCAGGGCACATATTATACTCTTTCACTTCTATTCTTACTAGTTATTTATAGAGAGATGGATTTCTTCTTTATGCTATTTATGTTTTTATTAAATAGTGGTGGTGATGTTGGTTGAATCAAACAAAGAAATATTTTGGTTTCATGGTTGATCGAACGAGAAATATTTTGTTTACGTCAACCAAGATGGCGCCGATTATGTTATGTGCAACCCAGCAATAGGATTTTTGCAGCTATAACAGTCATGTGCTGATATAATACTTCGTTAATGAATGAATGAGCTTGTAGTCCCCATGGGAAAGGCATTGCCATGGATGCTGGATCATAAGCCATCTTTAAAAATGACATATTGACAATTGATTGGAGGTGAAAAATAGCATTTACAAACAGGTTTTGCTAATAACAATACCGATCTCGTACAAGGCCTCTAAATAAATGAAGTCAGAATTGTTTTGCCATCCAGTGCAATCCTGTACAATCACGTGAATGCCTACATGTAGCTGCAAAAGGGCCATTGACTATTTAGGACTGTATGATAGGGATGCTCGTAACACATGGACGGGAGGCAGGGGCACGAGGACAGGGATGCTGAGACATGACCTTAGAAACACAGTATTTTTGACTGCTAAAATAAAAGGGAGTAATTATGTGGGTATTCAATGCATTGTTTTATAGGTAAGTCATTTAGTCATTTAGGTAAGAAAATACGTAATCAAAAGTGTTTCCCATCAAAAACCAATGCCATCTTGGAAGACACTCATTTCCATGCTCCCACCAAATTACTCCCCCTTGAAATGAAGAAAATTACAAGCTTTTTCAAACTGTAAACAGTCATTTTATGAAAATGAGCACAAAGAAGTTGACTGTTTTCGGAGGCTAAGGGAGTGTTTACATGAAGGAGGGGGGTTGAGCCTAGTGCTAGCACTAATATAGGCTCAAAGATAGCCTGGGAGAAGGGGGGGTTGTCAGCCTAGCTAGTGCTTGCACTGTCTTATTGACTCAGGTAGCCCGGGTCAACTCAACATGATGCGGCCACCAAAATTATTCAAGCATGGAGGACACAAGTAGAGTTTTGGTGGGTTTTGATGGATGAACCTTCATTCTTTTTTTCTGTGGTGCACTTTGTTGCTGCTGCCTAGTGTCCTATAGTGCTGGTATGTGACCTACTAATTGCTAGACAACTCCAGCAAATTCAGCAATGTAAAATTTGGCTCTAGAATAGAGTTGTCCCAGGTAGGCTAGTTGTCCATAGCAATTATATAACCTCTTTATATGAAGTAACGTGTGCAAAAGTCGAACTAGTGCTTAAGGATGATCCTACCTCTGGGTACCCGAGACAAACCTGACCTTTACATGTACATGTAAACAGAATGCAGAATACAATGGCAGTAGTATGACTCTACTACTAGGATGACCCTAGTACAAGGGTTACCCTTTTATCATGTAAACTACCCCAAAGTTTTGGTGAGTCTATTTTTTCACCTGGGTTGCTTCCCAAGCTCATTTACCTCACTCAGGGAGCATGAAAACGAGGCTTTTCCAAGATGGCGTCGGTTTGATTACGTTTATAAGTTAGTGATAATACACACATAATTACTCTCTTTTATTTTAGCATCAAAAATACTGTGTTTCTAAGGTCACGTCCCCATGTCCCCACGTCCCCGTCCATGTTTTACGACCATCGTATGATAGCACAATTAAATTACGGATGGTACATAGGGGACTACTTGTTCAAGCTTATAGCTTTCCATAGACTCCTCCTCACATACCTCTTGTAAGCAAAATTAATAACTTAATTATGTTTATTTCTTAACTATTTTAAGTTGAAATTGCCAGAATACTTAAATGGTGCCCATTAAACCATATCACCACAATGGCGGGATCGAGTCACTATTACTATTAGTAAATCATTTCCCAAATGTTCTAAGTTTGTTTATACATAAAGTTCTACTATGGAAGTTTTAGCCTGTTGCTTTTACGTTTAGCTCGTAGATAGATGTATAGGACCCAAAATACAAGCATGTTTTTATCTTCGTAGTCCCTGGCCCTGGGCCTGGCTTAACAAATATTATATTTATAAATTAAACGAAAATTTAAACTTAAATAGACTAGACATATTCTAAAGTCTTAGGTACCTCAATTTCCTCTCATCCTAGAGACTGTTTTGTGAAGCATACTATAAAACAAGAACAAAATACTTACCTAAATAGAGAAGAACCACCACACAACACTCGACTGACAAAACAAAATGGCGGAGGGACATGAAGAAGAGGTTTTCCTGTGGTAAAATGCATACCACAGGAATCCCGGTATTTTTTCCTTGTATTTCATTGCATACCACAGGAGTCCCGGTATTTTCTTGTAATCAACGAAATCCAAATACACTTATCGATATGTGAGGGATTTGATGGTGATTGACCAGTTTTTGTGGCCCCAGGGGGGTCGTGGATTCTACTTGATTTGCTCCAATACATGTACTTTCAAAATTATTTTTTGTTTTTCTTTTCTTTTAGGCTAGACTTTAGAATACACTGTCACTTTTTTAGCTACCATAAAGTACTGTCACCTCGGTCCGTGGTCGCGCGCGCATGTAAAACGTAGGTTTCTATTTACGTTAATTGACATTGACTTCTAGGCGATGTTCAACACAAATAGTATTGTGTCGTTCTCAAAAGATCAAGGATATTATCGACTGCGAGAATGCGTTACGTTCAACACTAATACAAATGATAATAGTATTGCGTCGTTCTCAAAAGATCAAGGATATTATCGACTGCGAGAATGATAAAGTTCATTGAAATTCATCGACTGCGGGACTGCGGACCGCGGTAGCACTACTTTACTATACTTAAAGTTCATTGAAATTCATCGACTGCGGGACTGCGGACCGCGGTAGCAGCACTTTACTATACTTAAAGTTCATTGAAATTCATCGACTGCGGGACTGCGGACCGCGGTAGCAACACTTTACTATACTTAAAGTTCATTGAAATTCATCGACTGCGGGACTGCGGACCGCGGTAGCAGCACTTTACTATACTTAAAGTTCATTGAAATTCATCGACTGCGGGACTGCGGACCGCGGTAGCAGCACTTCACTATACTATACTTATAGAAATCACCTCAGTTTGCAACCGCGGCGTCCTCAAAAACTATCGCGGTCATTTGTGCGGTGACCGCGGCGCCGTACTGCGGCTCCGCGTCTGGTGTACGAGGTTTTTCCGCGGTCGCATGTCCCTATAATTCCCGGCGGTACTGTACATTGTAGGTTATTTTTTAAAACAACCTAGCTCATTTTTTTTTTTTTTAAACTTACCTACATGTACGTCATTTCTACATTTTTAGGATCTTTTTAAATGTTGAATAGCATCACATTTGTAACAGGGTATTCTAAAGTCGCTCCCCAGCATGGCTTGCTCAAAAATTCCAGCTGTACTTTTTGTGCCGGACACCAGATAAAATAAGTGCAATGATTGCATGTGACAATCCAGGATGCAAAGTAGAGTGGTTCCGGACACTTTCAGGTATTTCAGTGTGTTGGACTTACAGGAGGGAAAGCAGCCAACAACAACATGTTTTATTTGTACAACCAAGTAAAAAGGGTATTACAAATGTTCAATTAAAGAATAGACGATGTAACGTTTTACCTAAAAATAACAGAGCTAATCGAGTAAGGCAACATTGCTTACTATTGCAATAATATGTCATTAAGAATGGTCGTTAGTAAGATGACGAGGATAAAACAATAGACCATTTTCATAGGTATGCGCACGCAATATAGCCCCGCCAAATCGCTTTTTGAACAATATCCGCCAATTTTTGAACAATAGCCGATAATTTAAATAACAAAGACGGACGCATCAGAACGAGTCTAACAAAAGCTAACAAAACTCACGGCCTGCCAAGAAATACTTCATGTAGCTTGGATTTAGTATTGGTTGAAATAACAGGGAGGGTTATAGGAAACCACTACGTGATTGCCCACGTGAAGTATTTACCGGCCCGTCAAGCCTGTTGCGTGCGCATACTTGAGAAAATGGTCTATTGAAACAATACAAAAAGGAATAAACTAAATCATATGCTAATAAAAATTGCAAATGACACTTTGATTAACAGGGAAAAAAGATGAGGTGGTATGGTTAGTCAGGTACATTTTATAACTAATAGCCACTGATAATAACATTCTTAAGTGTTTTTTTAAAGCTTTTTTTGTTTAATAATTTGAGAGAATCGTCAATAGCCCACTTCCGCGATATGCTTTACTTGTCACGCACAAAGGTTTCAATACGAGGCTCCGTGCTAAATTAAATTAATTCTTTTCACAGAGAAGCCACGTATTGAATACTTTGTGCGTGTCAAGTAAAACATATCGCGGAAGTGGGCTATTGAATTCCATATTGGTACACCTTGAAATCTGAGAGAAAAATTCCGTTATTAGTTCTTCCTGAAGGTATATAAAACGATTTTTTGATGCAAGTCTTGTATTATAATGATGTACCTGGAAAACAAATGATGCAAAAATAATGCTTTACTCAAGAAAATCAAATCAGTGAATTTAAAGATAGAAAGTTGTTTACAAATTTGACCTGTGTGTTCATTGTAGGAACAAAAAGTAATAATTCGGATGGACTTTTTTTGAAGAGATATAATAGCATACTATTCGCGACACTCCCTTTCACGCTCATTAAATAAGAATGGGAAAAGGCGACCGTGTTCAAACGGAGTGGAAGTGGGAAGGAAATAGGGAGGGGAGGGGAGGGAAACATGAACACAGCCGCAGAGAAAGAGAGCGTGAAGGGGAAGGCCGCTATGAGGCATGGTTATCACTGCGGGAGGCTGAATCGCATCTGACATGAACTGCGCCTGTTCGCTAGTGGTGTTCTTATTATACTCGCATTGAAAGGGACTGGCGCGAATAGCATGCTATTCGCTACACTCCCTTTCTGAATGCGAAAATGAGACCGCGACAAGGGAACGCAAGTTATAGGGTCTAAACCCCCAAACCCCCAGATATATACCCATACTTAATAAGCTGACCCGTCGATTACCTAATCCCTAACCTAGACACAACTCCCAAATTTAACTAAAGAGGGGGTCGCGAAGGGAAGTGCCTTAAATTGTTGAAAGTCTGAGTAGCAGGAAGTGGACGAACGAGTGAGGGAATCATCAGCCGACAATTAACAATTCAGAGGGGTCTCCAGGACGCAGCACTTGAGCGAGCTAAATATTAAGAGGCAGTCAGTGCGTTGCGCGAACCAACAAGACTCATTGTGTCGGCTAGCTGACTCCCTGATAAGGTTAGTGTGATAGCTGCGCCAGCTCTGAAACTGTGCAAAGTTTCACCTTTGTCGACTCCCGCTTCTTTTAAATACAATCGCAACCGAAATTGCATAGCGGAACCCGTGAGAGGACTGTTGACTACCCTCCCTTGTGGTGGTCGGCTGGAACAGGTAGCCATTAGATGTCCAAACCAAGCGTATAAAATAGAAATAGTAGACAAAAGTATAAATACTTGTGCAACTGAGCTGCCATCCCGTGGGTCCGAAATAAAACAAACCAGTAACTCAGAATGGGCTATAGGGGAATGGAAAATATAATAAATGAATGCTATACCGCCTAAACGCGCGGGATGACCCAGGGGATGACAGCTTGAGCGTCAGTTATCCGACTAGGGAATTAGTATCCCTTTCAGGCTGCCATAGGGCGTTGAATAAAGGGGGCAACTGATCGGAGCAGAAAGGAATAATGGGCCGACCAAGTAAACGACTGAGGCAAACAATATCACTATAATGAAAGAGCTAAAAGCCAACGTAACGGCAAGGGGAAGCAGAAAATTAGACCATGCAAACAAATATGACAGGTATGGCAATAAAAGGGCTAAACAACTAAAGGATAACTGAAAGCCAGACAATCGTATAACGCATGAAAAACAAACAAATAAGGAATATGAGGGCTGAAAATGCTTCAAAAACAGACAAACCATGGCCTAAACAAGTATATCCTCCGCCAGATGAAAACTGAATAAAATGCGAGTCCCAAATGCACAATGTTAAACCATGAAAGTGTGATAAACAACAACAAAACCTGCCGATGCCGTGCAGAAACCAAATATAAATATATATATATACCAGTCCAAAACCTGGTGCTAACCACAAGGAGGACACATCTGAATCAATTCGCATAACACTGAGAGTACCAAATAACAATCAACTAGAAACGGCTATAGAAGCGCGCAATAAGCAAGGCACCAGGACCGACTGCGGGTAAATAATTAAGTTATTACTTAAATCCGTGTTTTTCAATCAGGCAAAACACGCACTAGATGACCCGCGTAGAACGAACGAAATCAGTGTGGTTATAGAAACCCATAACAATCCACTGAATATTAATAATAATAATAATGAACTGTATTTACCCTCGGTAATTACAAATAGCACACTGGGTGCTAGTTTGACCGAGCCTATAATTAATGATAATATAATATAATAAGAGAACCACATAATTAGAGAAGAAAGGGAAAAAACCTATGCTAAAACTATAAATTACAAATATCTATATATACTTCAAAAAAAACATGAATAATTAATAAGCATTTTGTCCAATCAGATGAAGCAAATCAGTCACGTGCATGCTCCTTTATACCTGATAAAATCTCATCATTCTAAAAGCCCGCGGAGGGATTTGAATTCTATCCCAGAGGGAAACGGGGTTAATGATTGAGACAATGGAATTTCTATTGATGTTTCAGCTTTCTCATTGAATTGCTAATTAGGATGAACGTTTTATATAAAGAATACTAATGAACATGAAATTTTATTTTAAGTTTCATCCTAATTAAGAATTCACTGATAAAGACCCAAAGATAGCAAAAAGTACACGGAACATAAGGTACCTAGATAATAAATTTTGCACTAAATTTACTAATATCAGCAGACTACCGAGATACACAGATAATATTTTTTAAATGAAGTTATCCAACTACCATTACTTGTTTACCGAGCCACTGTTTAGTTCCAATTATTAAACCAAACTCAAAGCCGTAAAATAATAAAAACGTGCATTAAACTTACATATTTTGTGCCGGAGTCAAAAATTTAGAGTCTGCCGTCATGTCAGTCACATCGCTTTCCAAGTCTTGAACCGTTATCGAGGTAAACCACGACACCAAATCCTTCAAGTGCAGGTTCTTCTTGCATTGCGAAACGCCCCTTCAAACAACATAGTATGGTAATTTCTTCATGTCCTTCCCTTGAGATGTTCGTAATTGCAGGCGGTGATTACTCGAATATTTTGCATGGCGTTGTGAATACAAAGGTTCAATGGTTCATTAAGTAACCATTCCCTTGAGATGTGCGTTTTTCTTTCTTTCATTGCATTTTTAAAGCGTTTTTGAAGCCGTTTAAAACAGTCACAGCACGTGTTTTATCAAGTCTAAAAATTATCGGGCTTCGCCCTCGAATATTTAAACTTGATAAAACACTGCTGTTCGTGTTTTAAACAGTACATATATATCTGTTTAAAATATTATAAAAAGATATAAAAAAAACGATTAGAATTCGTGCTTTCGAATAAATGTTTAACAACTTTTATGTTGGCAGCCGATCTCATTTCATCTGTGAGACTGTTCCAAATTTTAAGTCCCATATATCTGATCTTAGCCCGTAGGTAGTGGTTCTTGGCTTAGGTAAAGGCAGAATGTCAATTCCTCTAAGATTATAGTTAGATACACGCAATTTAAAATAAGTCCTTTATATTTCGGACAAAAATGCCACACCGTAGAACAATAATTTAAATTAGATAAAATAATTGAGCAATAAAGTTTCTTTTTTGCATCTGAAGGAACAAGACGTTTAAGCCTGTTCAAGACTGAAATTTGTCTACTGATTTTGCGACAAAGTTTCGCAATATGTTCATGAAAGTTCAATTTGTTGTCAATTGTAATACCCAACAGTTTTATAGACTTTTCTTGTTTAAGTTGTTTTTCATCAGTTAGAAATCAGCCGACTGTCCAGCAGGAGCCAATCTCAAACGTTGAAACTTGTTTGGGTTCGCCTTGAGTGAGTTTAGATGAAACCACTTTAATTTCGCCATTAAGAGTGTCTTGAATGATACGGGGGCATTCATTGCTGAAGTAAAGTTGGTTGTCATCAGCATAGGTGTGGAATTCAGCTTTAGTAACGTTGAAATGTAAATCATTAATATTTTTTTTATAAAGGACCCAAAACAGACCGTGTGGAATTCCTCTCGTGACTGCCGCCCAATCAGAAAATTTATCGAGAATTTTAACCCGTTGTCGTCGTCCAACCAGGAAGCTCCTTATTAAATGTATGCTCGTTGGGGATAGGCCATACGCATCTAGTTTAGCAAGGAGTTGATCGTGTGGTAAACTATCGAAGGCCTTGCTTAAGTCAAGTGATACAACTCCTACGCAATGTTTGGCGTCAAGATTATATTTCCAATTTCCAATTAGTGCTGTATCACAACCATGGAAGGCAACAAAATGCATATAAAACAACTACAACTGGTTATACAAGCACAAATCCGTATATGTGAGCCCAAGCACGTACAAATTAACTATAACTGGCTGCTCAGCCCTGGCTACTCAGCCCAACGTGCATACAAAACCGTACAGGGAGAGAAAGGGAATTATCCAGCAACTGCACAAATCCGTAATTGTGAGGCCAAGCACGTACAAATTAACTATAACTGGCTACTCAGCCCAACGTGCACACAAAACCAAAGTGGGAGGGAAAGGGAAGTAGAAAAAGGCAGGGAACCGAGGGAGAATGAGAAGATAAATAAGGCAATAAATACGAAATAAAGATTAAAACCTGAAGCTGAGCTGGCGGCTGGTCAGGAGAATAGGTCAGGACGAGGGACGGAGGCAGGAGTTCTTGTGCAGCAACGACTCTATCCAAAAGAGGACGCTGCTCTTCGACTGCACCGCCTTGGGCTGCACGTGGGACTTGTAATTGAGCCATGGTCATGGAGAACAGACTGTGGAGCTAGCTGAATCGCATCTGACATGAACTGCGCCTGTTCGCTAGTGGTGTTCTTATTTATACTCGCATTGAAAGGGATTAGCGCGCGAATAGGGGTTATCACAGAGCTATTGGTATTACCCCATATGGAAACACCATATGCCAAGAAAGGGATAAATAAGAGTATAATACAATTGCAGTAATATATTAATATTTACATATAAATCTCTAATTTTAGAAATTATTAGCAGAAATATGGCTGACCCGACTTTTCCAACTAAGGTTTGAATCTATAAAAAATCCCAGATATTTAACATACTTTTCTTGTTTAATCGGTGTTTTGTTAATACATAATTTAATAGAAGAATTTGGTATTTTTTGAGGTGGATGGAAAATAACAATTAAGGGGAAAATACTAAGAAGGAAGAACTAGAAATAAAGAACACGAAAAGGAATAGAAACTAGATTGCCGTCCGGAATGACCAAATCAACACAACTAATTATATAAAACGAACTATTAACTATAAAACATCCCGCGCTACTACTGGCGACACGCTGAAAGAGAGGTTAATACGAGATACCTAACATCTAAATCGAACTAAAGTACTAACGACTACAAATAAAAGCATGGAAGTGAATATAAAATCAAACTACCAATCTAACTTACAACTCTGGCGATAATGCATGCGTAGTAAATTAAATATACTCAACATGAAACGGGCTAATTTTATAAAGAAAGCAAAACGAACGTCAGGTACAGCGCCATATCATAGCGCTTTACAAATTACTGACATCCTGTCAGTGAAGTTACAGAGACTGCTTATACGGCACTGATAGCTGATAGCTGCCACGCAGTTTACATATTTTTAGTGTGTGGTTAGTGCAATGGCCAGGCTGCTGTACCGGGTGACAATCCCCTGCTCTTTTTCGATAGTTAATATACTTGATAATAACCATATTGCTATTTTACCTATTGGCTGGCTGAGGTCTTATTTAATGGGGCTTATCTCGCAGTGTCATTTCGCAAGAGCCGCCCTTGAGCATCGCTACCCGCCTCTCCCTACCGAGATGTTTGGGCGGAGTTGCCATAAAAACAGCATTTATTCGGTCTCACGCCTAAGAAAAGGAAACTAGAACAGTGTTCTTTTCTACAACAGACACTTTATCGGAGCATTTATATTCCTTTTCGATAGCAATAAGCGAATCAGTTAACAGGTCCCAAAGTACAGTGTATATCATATTTTCAGTCACCTGGATGAACCCATGTTAACGCACCCCCTTTCTTTCTTACGCCTACTCAACCGAATAAATGCCCTAAGGATCGGACCGGATACAATGAACATTCGAACTCTTGTATTAATCCATACAGAAGGGTTAATATCCAATGCAGGACCTGTTTTGTGCAAGCTGCGAATGTCCGTGACTCAAACTGTAGCACCGAACTCTTATTTTACGCTTGTTTTCATCAACATTTCAGAATTTCTTTCAATTTTATGTAGCTCTTATCATATTTGCTTTTCTCCCGAGTGTATTCGAACATGTGTAGTTACACAATGTAGGTTACCAGACTGGCTGAACCACTTTCCACACTGCTTACAATTATATGGCTTCTCCCCAGAGTACACTCGAGCATGTTTAGTTACTAGGTTACCAGACTCCTTGAAGCACTTTCCACAATGCTTACAATTATATGGCTTCTCTCCAGTGTATTCGAACATGTTTAGTTAGGTGACTTGCCTGCTTGAAGCACTTTCCACACTGCTTACAATTATATGGTTTTTCACCCGAGTGTATTCGAACATGTGTAGTTAGGTTACCAGCCCGGCTGAAGCACTTCCCACACTGCTTACAGTTATATGGCTTCTCCCCAGAGTGCATTCGAACATGTCTAGTTAGGTCACCAGACTCCTTGAAGCACTTTCCACACTGCTTACAATTATATGGCTTCTCTCCAGTGTGTATTCGAACATGTTTAGTTAGGTTACAAGACTCCTTGAAGCCCCTTTTACACTGCTTACAATTATATGGCTTCTCCCCAGAGTGCACTCGAGCATGTTTAGTTAGGTCACCAGACTCGTTGAAGCACTTTCCACACTGCTTACAATTATATGGCTTCTCTCCAGTGTGTATTCGAACATGTTTAGTTAGGTTAAAAGATCTGCTGAACCACTTTCCACACTGCTTACAATTATATGGCTTCTCCCCAGAGTGCACTCGAGCATGTTTAGTTAGGTCACCAGACTCGTTGAAGCACTTTCCACACTGCTTACAATTATATGGCTTCTCTCCAGTGTGTATTCGAACATGTTTAGTTAGGTTACCAGACCGGCTGAACCACTTTCCACACTGCTTACAATTATATGGCTTCTCCCCAGAGTGCACTCGAGCATGTTTAGTTAGGTCACCAGACTCCTTGAAGCACTTTCCACACTGCTCACAATTATATGGCTTCTCTCCAGTGTGTATTCGAACATGTTGAGTTAGGTGACTAGACTGCTTGAAGCACTTTCCACACTGCCTGCAATAATATGGCTTCTCCCCAGAGTGCACTCGAGCATGTTTAGTTAGGTCACCAGACTCCTTGAAGCACTTTCCACACTGCTTACAATTATATGGCATCTCTCGAGAGTGTATCTCAACATGACATGTGGGCTCCACCTGGGTTGGAACATGATCTGTATGGTCAGGGAACCGTGTCTTATTATCCTCAAGTTTAACCAGTCTCTCTGATTGTGGACGATTCTCAGTAGGATAACATGAAATTCTCTGATCAGGAGCATGGACCATTGTTTCCTTAGACATGTCCTAACAAACAGAAAACATGATTATCAATTCATAAATAATTCATGAAGGAAATTAAAGCAAAGGCAATCAATATGCGTTAAGTGATCTATAAAACTGAAACAGGTTAGTCCTGATTTGCATAAACCTTTTCTTCGATTTCGTTCTCTGGACATATGCAAATTGCACACGTCTTATCAATGGCCTTCACAAATCGCTATTTGATTGGCTGATGTGTGCATGTGATATCTCGCTACTAAAATCGTAGCCTGTCAATCAACCTATAATTCTCCCCTGGGAATATTTGATTGATAGGTTAAAAATGTACATTTAGTCTGTTATCTCTAGAGAATAGCAGACTGAACAGTCAAGGCAATTATGGCGCGTTTTCAGGGTCAAAATTAAAAGTGTTCCATTCGCTGCTCTCGAAGTTAAATGTCAACCATTTCCTGTTCAGGAAACTAAAACATAATCGTTTCTTTGGCTTTGAAACATAAACTTTCGGCGTTTTCTGATAATGGAAATGATGTTCGACATTTTCTGTTCAGGAAACTAAAACATAATCGTTTCTTTGGCTTTGAAACACAAACTTTCGGCGTTTTCTGATAATGGAAATGATGTTCGACATTTTCGCCGTTTGAAAATAATACCTTTCTTCACTAAACTTGCGAGTGGCTTGTTCGGCTCTTACGTTACTCTTGTCGCATTGTATGGTTCTCTGCTGGTTTGCAACCCAAACATTTCCGCATTTGGTTTTATGAATGTGCATGTTCTGAGTGACACGTTATTGATTTCCGGTGCTCTTGTTACACACCCACGCTTTCCAGATTCTCTGCTGAAACTTTCGGCATTTTCAGACTTCAAATTTCCAACAGGCGTTCCTCGTATACCTCGATCATGCCGAGGAGCTCTGGGAACGAGACTGAGATCCTGCGTGCTTTGCGCGCCCTCCCAAAGGTCAACTCGCGAGCATGGTTGCATAATAGACGCCATCTTTATTATCCAGTGCATCTACGAACGGATTTACAAATTATAAGTTATGGAAAGCCGTCCAGCAACCCGAAATTTAAATGATCTTTAAATGATCTCACACTTATACCAAGGGCTCTGGCCATGTCAGGGATTCCAATGTCAAACTCGATGAGATACTCGAGCTGTTCTCGAGGAATCTAAAATCTTGGTCTACCGACCATCCCAGAGCCACTGGCAACTGCATTTCGGTGACTGGACGAGCTCCCGCTTTCTGCCTCCGAAAGAATTTGGATGACCCTGCTCAGTGAGGTCTGTATGGTCTCAATCCCCGCTATTCGGCCCGCCAGTCGCACCAAATGCCTTACAATCTGCTCCAGACGAAACAGGACATTGTCTGCCACATCTTCACTGACAGTATCTTGTGAAAGCCTTCTTGATAGGTCGATTAAAGTACGGCGAAGATAGCTAAATAACCTTTCACGTTCGTCCATTTTAAAATCCCTTACCACAGCCTAGTCCCAGGCGTTCCTCGCCGTGAGCCGAGCGCGATGTCGAAGGCTGGGGCATTACCACAGGGAGCCCGGTCAGAACGCCTGGGACTAGGCTGCCCTTACCAGGCTTTCGCAGAGATTTTAGTGTCTATGAGGGTATACGAGGAACGCCTGTTGGAAATTTGAAGTCAGAAAATGCCGAAAGTTTCAGCAGAGAATCTGGAAAGCGTGGGTGTGTAACAAGAGCACCGGAAATCAATAACGTGTCACTCAGAACATGCACATTCATAAAACCAAATGCGGAAATGTTTGGGTTGCAAACCAGCAGAGAACCATACAATGCGACAAGAGTAACGTAAGAGCCGAACAAGCCACTCGCAAGTTTAGTGAAGAAAGGTATTATTTTCAAACGGCGAAAATGTCGAACATCATTTCCATAATCAGAAAACGCCGAAAGTTTGTGTTTCAAAGCCAAAGAAACGATTATGTTTTAGTTTCCTGAACAGAAAATGTCGAACATCATTTCCATTATCAGGAAACGCCGAAAGTTTATGTTTCAAAGCCAAAGAAACGATTATGTTTTAGTTTCCTGGACAGGAAATGGTTGACATTTAACTTCGAGAGCAGCGAATGGAACACTTTTAATTTTGACCCTGAAAACGCGCCATAGGCAATCTGGCTGTTACTTGGCTATTGTCTACACAGAGAACATTGAGAGGTCACTACTATAGTGACAGCCATGACCCCCTTATTAGTATGCAAGAAATCTATGACCCCCCAATTGCCACGCCCAACTGATATTTTTAAAGTTGTAGGATTCGGTATAATTAGTGGTAAACCATAAAAACCTTCGATTCGTATCCCTCGATCCCCCAAAAATACCCCGAGAAATACGAATATACTTTACTAAAGTTACTAAACTTTTGAGAATGTAGTAAGGTACGACACGCTCATAGGTACGACGACCTGAGAAATACGTATATAAGTTACTAAAGTTTTGGTAGTAAAGTAAGGTACGGCGACCTGAGAAATACGAATAGAAGTTACTAAAGTTTTGGTAGTAAAGTAATGTACGACTCACTCGCTTTGATGAGAAGGAAAGACTTGGCGGAAAAAAAATTAGGCGGGAAAAAGATTTAGGCGGGAAGAAACTTGTTTGGTCGGGACAACGAGCCAACCCAAATCATTACCCTGAGGAATACGGATACTTTAGTAAAAAAAAAAGACTAAGGACTCAGAAGGGTAAAAAACTAATTAACCCACGTGCAGCGAACCACTATTGCTAGATCCTAATAGGCAAAACACGAAGTTGAAAAAACCCAGTCAGAGGTTGATAACGTGGACAACTATTGCGAAGGGAAAAGAGTATTAACCACTCTAAGTTTACAATATAATACACGAAGTCATGTAAACAGTTACTTTCATTAATTTTATTTTTTAAATCAATGGTCGAGTCCTGCAAAGAATGGAGAAAACGATGATTAGATGTGATAGAGGTCAACTAGAAAGCCTATGGCTCCTTTGACCTCTATGCACATTCTTGAAATTCAAAACTATTTTATTATTACCGTACCTCTCTTTTTCTTTCTACAATTATTTTCTTGTGTAATTATCTTTAAAAGAAATAGTGCAAAATAAAACGAACTTGAACTTGAACTTGAACTTGATGGATAAAGTAGAGTCTGTTTAGTATAGAGGGTAGCAAAATGACTCTGTGGTTTCTCTACTTGTGTTTCTCTGATGAAATGTTCTTACGCTTTTAGCAAGGGGTAACGATCTAAGAAGGGTTACTCATGGCTACGGTTAAGTGGGTAATATCTGCTGAATCACTCCTAACTATGTAAACCAAACATGCATCACGCTATTTCTTTATCCTGACTAAAGTGAAAGAGATACGTTTTTTACTCTAAGATTAAGAACAAGACTTACCGGATATTTTATGGTGCAACATGATTCACTGAAAAAGAAGAAGAACGATTGAAAGTAGTGAGGGATGAAAACTTACCAGCACGATGGTATAGAGCATAGTCCTGTATCCAGGGCAAACTTGGCACAGCTCATGCAAGAACTGTGCCCACATTCAGTGATAGTGCATAGCGGGATTGCAGTTCGATGACATGCTTGACAAGGTTTAGCTAGTAATTAGGAAGAAAGTAAAAAAACATCGATGAGTTGGTCATAATTTGTAACTGTGTCACGTATCATCTTTTTTCTCTTACCCGTGCTCGACATGATGGCGAATGAAGAAAGTTTTGCGTCACTTTATTATATACTAAATTCTTTTCATAGAATGGTCTTTTGTTCGTGTACTTTGAATGAGTTACCGAGAGTCGTATCATTTACTATAGCTCTATGTTAACAATGGTTTCTATGTTCGAACCTCCAAGTGATGGAGGTATTTTGTTTGAATTATGTTAACCCCAGTGTGGGTTTATTTATTTAGTTAAGAAAACGACATGGCTTTACAATAGCATTCTTTTCAAGAACTGATTTGATCACGCAATAGTTGCTCATGATATCTTTAATTCTACATGTTATCATGCCCTGATAAGTCAGTATAATGGGTCGCTTAATCATTGTGAAACTTATTATGGATTAATTCGGAGAAGCGATTAAAACCCTGGTCGAAAAAGTTATCAAAAACTTGTTCAAAGTGTTTGCTTTGCTTTGCTTCTCGACTTCCATCAAGAGATCTTTGCGGCAGAACTCGGGAACGTATTTAGCGCCAATTTTAGTTTAACTATTTTTATGTGTGGACTAAAAAACTCGTCGGTAAAGTACAGCCGAACCAACGTTTATGATATACCAATGTTAAATACCTCGAGGTATTCGAACCTAAATTAAGTTTGTGTTATTGCGGAACATATGAGTTCGAAGTTAATAATCTTGTACGACATATTTAACAAAAGAGAACCAATATTTACCCTATAGAAGACACGTTTTAAACTGAATACTGAAATTGTGAAACGAGACCTAAGTGAAAAAGTTGAAAAATAATGTATATTAGGAACGAAGTTACTGTTCTAAGTACTACATGCATGGGAACTTTTGTTTGAATGAAATACGCGATACTTGAGGTGGAACGACTGTTCGATTGCATAAGTTCTCATGGATTAATAAAATAACCAGAACGTATGTGATTATGCGAGGAATTCAAATTCGAAGTGACCCCAATTAACTTTTCATTTTACGGAGCGTTTTTTCTCTTGTAATAAATCCATTTATCTCGGGATCCGTTTTATGGCAGTCAGATGTCTACGACAAGTTCATTATCCTATTTTGAAAGGCGCCGGGTGGCATGAAACGAATCAACTCAAAACCGTAAGTAGTTCTGCAACTTCCTTTGCACAAACATACAATGACTGAGGTCGTGTTGTCATTTCAACTGGAACTAATATTAAATCCGTTCAACTCACCGACTCGACATACAATAAGGTCGTGTTATTATTTCAACTGGAACCGCTAAAATCAAATCCGTTCAACTCACCGACTCGACAATAAGACTACCAGCATTCACTTTCTGTGGTGGTACTATGGTCGATAGATTACAGTTGATGGACTCTTGGCCATTGTATATAGAATACGGTACAAAACTAGAACAAGACCGAAATATCAATTAGACTAAGAAACAAAAACATGCACGATAAACGAGTAAATTGCAGAGTAGAGTCACTTCTATGACCGTAGACTGACTAACCATGTCGATAAACTGTAAAAATCTACGTAACCATCATGAAGTCCACAGCGGGCTCGCATATATACAATTGGTCACTTAAATATTCACAGAAGTACCATACGGTTCAACACATAAAGTAAACAAGCAGTTACATAAGCAAAATGGCGCAGTGACTAAACATATAAATGGTTGCTTTAAAAATGTTACCAAGAGTAATTAGAAAATAAAGCGAAAATAAAAAGAGAATGACACCACTTTCATTTCCTTGAAATTAGTCAAACAGCAACGGAGGTTTCATATTCTTACCCAAATATTTTATTAAGAAAGGTATGAATGAAGAGGTCTATATTGATACGCTCTTGAGAATCATGGTTGGCGAAAGTCAGTAACCACATGTTTTTTTTCACATAACGTTCCAGTGCACATAGAAACTCATACAGTTTCACAACCAGTTTTGTAAAAGTTGTACGACATAGTTAACGAAAGAGAACCAATATTTATGCTATATATGCCGAAAACACGTTCTAAACTGAATACCGAAATTGTCAAATGAGACCTAAGTGAAAAAGTTGATAAATAATGTATGGTAGGAACGAAGTTACTGTTCTAAGTACTACATGCATGGAACTTTTGTTTGAATGAAATACGAGATACTTGAGGTGGAACATGTTCCATTGCATAAGTTCTCATGGGTTAATAAAATAACCAGAACGTATGTGATTATGCATGTTGTTCCATTCGAAGTGACCGCAATAAACTTTTCATTTTACGAGCGTTTTTTCTCTTGTAATAATTCCATTTATCTCGGGACCGTTTTATGGCAGTCAGATGTTTACGACAAGTTCATTATCCTATTAAGGCGGTGGCGTGAAAGGAATCCACTCAAACCGTAAGTTGTTCTGCAAATATTTCCTTTGCACAAACATACAATGAGATCGTGTTGTCATTTCAACTGGAACTAATATCAAATCCGTTCAACTCACCGACTCGACATACATCTTATTATGAAGGTATGAATCAAAAGTAATGAGTAGTTGAGAAAGTACAACGAAATATTCTTCTTAACCGTTTAAACCTATCAACAGTATGGTTGTATAATATGTGGGTCCAAAGTATTTTCATCATAGTGTCAACCAGCTTTGTGTAAACAGCAATTTTTCTCCATCAGTTTTCTTTTTCTTTCTACCATCACATGTTTATCTCGGTCTGTTTCAGTGTGATTTAATAACAATTTCCAATCATCAACTCAAATACGTGAAGTCTTTATTATCTAAATCTGAGGGTTTTCTCAAAACAATAGGGTATATTGTTTTATATTCACGATAGTCTTTTATTCTCTCGATGAGGTAAGGAAAGGAGTAAAACACAGGGTGGAAGTCAAACATAGCTTTATTTAACATAATATGTTCCCTGAGTTGGGATATTTTGTTGTTGGTGTTGTTAATACAAGGATAGAAAGTTTGATTTACTCTAGCTGTCATGTATGGTTTACTTGCTTTTCAATTGTAAGGGATGCGTCCCGCAATACCTTAAGTTCTTTCCCATAGACAGGGAAAATATCTAGTTCATCAAACATCTTTGCCTTGCACAAAGTTTTTGCATCTATCTTTCCTTTAGGAAGTAATGCACAAAGGTGTTGGATCTTGTCCTGATCCACAGTATTTAGATCGTACAGAACCGCCGACATCAATTTTAACATCTCGTAAAAAAACCAGCCGTGAACTTCTAAATAATCTATTAGGCAAAGTTGAAAGTGATTTCTGAACACGTCGTAGAACATGCAATCCAGAGTCATGAGGTAAGAGTACAGGACTCTTCTCTTCAAGCTCTATTCTTTCCCCATAGCCAGTGTTCCGCTGGTATCGTTCATGTTTCAGGATTCCATTAGATACACACTCTAAGAAAAGGTCTGCCAGAACTTGATATTCATCAGTCTTCCATCCGCGCATGAATGTAGTTAACTCTGGCTCAGCATCAGGTTTGTAGAATCGATCGCTCCACTTCCCTTAAAGGATAGTTTCTATATTTGTATCCCACGTAGAAACATCTATACCGCGAAGTCGCATCATGCGCTCTCCCCATGGGGTTAAGCGTTGAACCCAGTGATCACAGGAAGCTACACCATATAGTTTAGGAAGTTTTCTTTCCCTCTCTACCATTCTGCATTGTCTCAAACTCCTCCTGCAGTTCATGGAAATGGTGTCCATACTTAGGAAAAAGGTCTAAATGCTGGAATAGTTTTACGGAAACGGGTTGGTCTTTCGGAATCAATAGCCGCATATAATTTATCTTCTCAGCGTTGGATGTGGTCAAGTCTGTTAAAATACTCTTAATGATTCTACACACATTAGGGAACTCGTCAAAAACTTTTATTTTTTCGAATCCGTCACCAGTTGTGTTCTTGTGGTAAAATCTCCCTTCAATAATGTGCTTGGGTAAGTAATAAAATTCTAGAGAAGAATCACAAATTAGCAAAATATCTTCTTTCTTCTCAGGCCAACAGTACTCCTTTAACTTCCCTTTAATCTTGTGTATTTTGTACAACTCAGCAAATGCTTGGTAGTTTTCAGTGAAGATATTTTCCCTTGATAAAAAATCACACAGATATCCGAGAACGCTTATGCCAGACTCGTGTGATGCTCTTTCTCCGTACTCGGTTAGTTCTCCAAATCTATCTCCATCAGGTGTATAGGCTACAGCATACAACTTATCTTCCTCCATGAACTGGATAAAAATATTGACAAAGCAAAAAAAACAACAGCTGTATAACTGAAAGGAGTTCAAATAAGAGTGATGCCTTAATACTAGTGAGCCTCGGTTCATATCAGTGCCTAAAACAATAGGGTCTAAATATTATGAGGACAGTGGTTATTGTAATGTCCCTTGATTTCGGATCTGATGAACTTCACTGAATAAACGTGTTATAAAGGGCCATCGGGCTAAAACGGGTCACAAAAGGACAGTTAGGGTCATAAAGGGTAATAAAGGGTCATGTCGGGCCATGTTATTGAGGGCCAGATCTATAGAAATGTCTTGAGCTAAGGCAGTTTAGTTGTAGAGCGCTTCTACAGTGTTATATAGGTATCATGTCAAGACGAAGGAGAGATTGTCCAGTGTTTGGATGTGTATCCAAAAATCTTGTTAGACTCGCGAATCACTTGGAACATGTGCATTATATGGAATCCGAAGAAAGAAAGAAATGGTTACGATTTAGTAACCTCGGACTTTGTTTACCGAATACCGATGGAACTTCAACGAGTACACCGGATAAAAATTACCTTGAACAGACACTACAGGATATTTTGTACAGGCAGGAGCGGATGGAAGAACGATTTAACGTTTACCTTCAACATTGTTCGACCGATAAGAAAAAGACGATGAAGCATTGTGATGGTAGAAAGAAAAACAAAACTGATGAAGCAAAATTGATGTTTGCACGAAACTGGTTGACACTATGATCAAAATACTTTGGACGCACATATTATACAACATACTGTGTATAGGTTTAAACGGTTAAGAATAATATTTCGTTGTACTTTCACAACTATTCATTACTTTTTTTTTATTCACACCTTCATAATAAGTTACAATAAAAAAATAAGATCCTATGATCATCAATATTGTTAATTTAGGGTCTTATACACGAAACAATACAAAATCATTTAATCTGAACTTACGTGAAAAAAAAAATGTGTGCCAGTATCTCATCAAAAATAAAGTTGTTAAAACACAATAGACCACATACGAAACATATGTCTAGGGTTCTTGTTTACTGTTAAGAATGCCAGCTGTTCAGTACTAGTGCTATCCACACTGAAATAACTCATGTGCTAGAGTCTATAGGTTTCGAGTCAATGCCGTGTTCAAACATACAGTATTAATATGTTAGTAGGGGACATAAAATAAAAATCAGCGATGAAAAGTATCGAGGATAAAATAACACATTGTAAAGACGATTCGGAGTTTTATACTTTTCTTTTGTGTTTTATTGCAACTTTACAAGTGCAATGGTGCAAAACTAAACAAAAAAAAACAAAAAAGGGCTTAACTACGAATACAAAAACATATTACAATTTACACGTGCAAATTATCCTTCAGTGATTACATTTTCAGCTCGTTTTAGCCAGTCATATATGGGTTGCCATTTCGTTTGAAATTTTTCATCTTTTTGTTTGTTGATGGCAGATTCTCTTTCAATGATTGCTTTTTTACTTAAGAGGATAAGGAAGCTTTCAAAACAGAAGGGCGTATTTCTTATAAAGGATGTATACATATGAAACTTTGCAATTATCAATACATGGTTTAGCAATTTGCTATTTTCAATAGGATCGACAAGACCGTACAGGATATGTGCGGTGTTTAGGTTTAACGTTTGCGATGTGTTTTTTAACCACCATTTCTTGAAATATTCCCAGAAAGTTTTGGCTTCAACACATTGGGCGAACATATGTTCTAAAGTGTGTCTCTCAACACAGAACGGGCATTGATCGCTGTCTTTTATTTTTACCTTGAAGAGGAAATCATTTGTAGCAAGAATGTTGTGGTTAATCTTGTATTGGAATATGCTTAATTTTATCTCTTTTGTAATAGCAAACGGAAGTGTGTAAATTTCTTTTAACTTATTTTCGGGTACCCCTTGGCTTTTTAATTTCCTTTGAGCGGTTGGTGCTTTGAATTGTTGCTCTATGAGTACTCCGCGAGTCTTTTTGGCCGTAATATTTTGCGCGTTTGTGAAACATTCAGGAAGGTGTGGTGCGGGTACAGGTAAATTAACTGGTGATTCACGCCCATTTACTCGCTTATACGTTTTTACTGCATTTATGAGCCCTATAAACCGTATAAAAGTTGTTTTGATTTTAAACTTAGTTTGAAATTCATGATAAGTAAGCAGTTTGTGGTTATCATTACACAAATCGTCACAGCTGTATATCCCTTTTTGTAGCCATTCTTTGTAAAATACTGGGCTCCCACCTATTTTGATTTTACTATTGTAAATGTGTGACGGATGACGAATGTGTGATGACGAATGACGAATGTGATGACGAATGTGATGACGAATGTGATGACGAATGACGAATGTGACGAATGTGTGACGGACATTGACGCCTGGATGTCTGCTAATAAGCTGATGCTGAATAAAGACAAAACTGAACTCTTAATTATTAGCTCGCGCTTCCGTCCTCGCCCGTTATTTGATTCTCTTAAAGTGGTTGATGAAGTTATTTCCCAATCTGACTCTGTTAGAAATATTGGTGTCTTGCTTGATAACAAGCTTAATATGACTACACATGTCAGTGCTATTTGTAAAGTTTGTTTTTATCATATTCGAAATTTAGCTAAGATCAGGAAATATCTCTCCTATAGAGATATGGAGATTCTTATTAACGCTTTTATTACGTCCAAACTTGATCACTGCAATGCTCTCTTATATGGTTTGCCTAAATATCTGTTGCAGAAGATTCAGTATGTACAAAACTCGGCAGCCCGTCTTATCACGTGTACTCGCAAATATGACTCGATTACGCCTTGTTTAATTCAGCTACACTGGTTACCTGTGGAAAAACGAGTAATATTTAAGATTCTATTGCTCACGTATAAATCCCTCAATGATTTGGCTCCTGTCTATCTTAGTCAATTATTACACCGCTATGTTCCTACTAGACAGCTACGCTCTTCTTCTGCCAATAATTTAGTTATCCCTACCTATAAGTTAGAAACTTATGGCTGTCGTGCCTTTTCCGTAGCTAGCCCCATCCTGTGGAACAGTTTGCCCTATGATATTAAAACTTCTGGCACTATTTCTATTTTTAAATCTAAGCTTAAGACTTATCTTTTTAAATTAGCTTACAATTTATAAGTATTAATTCATTATTTTGTTTACCCGTTTTGTTAGACTTATTTTAGTATTATTGATTTTAATCACTATTAGCAGCTTTCTTAAACTTTTTAATTTTTTTATTATTGTTTATATATTTATAGATTCCCATGTAAAGCGCTTAGATCCGTATCTGTATTTGCGCTATATAAATAAAGTTATTATTATTAAGTTATTATTGTTCCAAATTATTTCGTTTTCTATGGAAACTGTAGGGTGTTGTTTAACCCAGCCCGATTTTAAATCCTGCCAATATACCAGAATTTGTTTGTAAAACAGTGGAAGCTCTAAAAGCGTTAGGTGTTTAACATCATAGTTGCACTTAAATAGAAAAGCGCCCCCGTATTTTACCAGGGGACTCAAGGGGATTATTTTCCATGCTGCGACACGTGTGTCTGCCAGCCTCTTTATCCAGCTGATTTTGATTGCTTTTTCAATATCACCAAAATTAATCATACAAAGGCCTCCATCTTCTTTACGCCCAATTAAAGTTGACTTTTTTATTTTAGGGGGTTTGTTTTTCCAAATAAATTTGTATGTAACTTCATCCACTTGCTTGGAATATTTTTCTGGTATGGGCAAAACAGATGCATTGTAGACTAGCTTCGATAATCCCAAAGTTTTCACTATGTTAATACGGCCATATAACGTGAGATTTCTTTTTTCCCACACTATGAGACATTTTTTAAGATGTTCAAGTTTATCAAGAAAATTGAGCTTGGTCGTTGCATCTGTATCGTAAGAAAAGTATATCCCTAGCGCCAGAATAGGTTTTTGTGGCCAGTTAAAGTCAAATGGTTTTTCACGCGACCTTCGCGCACTGCCTAACCACATTGCTTCCGTCTTAGAATTGTTTATGGTTAAGCCGGAGACACGACTGAAAGAGTTTAAGAGCTCGTTAAGATGTACTACTGACTCTGTATCCCTAAGAAAACAGGTGGTATCATCGGCATATTGTGTTAGTTTAATCTCTTCTCCAAATACATCAATACCTTTTATGTTTTTGTTACTATTAATCGCAAGTGCGAGTACTTCAATCCCTAGAACAAAAAGTAATCCTGAGAGGGGGCATCCTTGTCTTACACCTCGTTCCAGGTTGAAGAAATCAGAAGCATACCCATTATTTATTATACAGCTTGAAATATCTGTATAAAATGTTTTAACCCAATGTATTAGCTCCGGACCAAACTCAAATTTTTGTAAAACTTTTTGAATGTATGTCCACTCTATTGTGTCAAAAGCTTTCCTGAAATCAAGGAACAATGCAATTCCGGACAGATTGTGATTTAAAGTGTGTTCCATTAAGTCGGAAATTAGACGGATGTTTTCCCCTATATAACGGCCTTTGACATAACCAGTTTGATTTGGGTTGATGATACTAGGCAGTACCTTTTCTAGTCTGTTAGCGATTACCTTTGTTGCTATTTTGTAGTCCACGTTCAATAGCGAGATGGGTCGCCAGTTTTCAAGAAAACATGTCTGTTTGTTTTTCTTTGGCAGAAGCGTAATGATGCCTCGTCTTTGACTAATAGATAATTTACCTGTACTGAAAGCATTGTCGAAACTGTCTACCATAAGGTGTTTTAAGTCATTCCAGAAAAAGAGGTAAAATTCCGTAGGGAGTCCGTCCGACCCTGGAGTTTTGTTGCTCTTGAACTTTTTTAATGCAGATAGGCATTCTTCTATTGTTAACAAACCCTCACAGGATTTCTTTTGTTCGTCAGATATTTTATTAGTTGACTTCACATTGTTCAAAAACGCTTCTTGTTCTAGGTTTTCGTTATTGGTTTGGGAGGTGTATAATTTCTCATAAAAGGTTTTTGCTCTTTCAAAATCAATGACGGCTCATTGATTATGTCTTCGTTTATTTTAAGCTTGGTAATGTGTTTTCTGTTATAGCTTCTTTTTTCAAGACCGTAGAAATATTTTGAGTTTCTTTCTCCTCCTTCATACCATCTAACCTTACTGCGAAGTATAGTACCTTTTATTCTATCGTCTAAAAGTTTATCTAGTTTCTTTTTTAGGTGTTCTGCTTTTAACAGAAGCTCTGCGCGCTTGCCTTTGCAATCGGTATTCTCAATACTTTTCTGAAGCTCAGTCAATTGTTGGAAATATTTCTTTTCATCACTTCTCTTACGTTTTTCTTTTCGTTTGGAATAAGACATGGAAAAATTTGCGATTTCCATTTTCACTAAGTCCCAAAGTAATCCTTTGTCGGTTGTTTCGTTGTGTTTTTCCAAGAATGCACTGAAGTTGTTTTGTAGTGATTCACTGTATTGCTTATCTTTCAAAAGCTCACAGTTGAATTTCCAGAAACCTGGACCTCTCTTTGACTTATAGTCTTTGCTTTGAATTGCGATGGAAACTGCAGAATGGTCAGAAAACGGGCTAAATAAGATAGAGCAGTCTTGCGTTATTGGGAGAAAATGCGCTGACAGGAGGACATAGTCTAGTCTGCATTGCACTTTGAGACTTTTGTCCCTCCATGTATACATTTGATCATTCGGGTGTTTATCCCTCCAAATATCTATTAACTGAAAGTGCGTCATTAGTTTGCGGATCCTTTCGATAACTAAGTGTTTTGCATCAATTGGCGCGCCGCCTTTTTTATCTATGGTCGAAAGCACACAATTGAAATCGCCTGCTAAAATCATGTTTTCTTCGGGAAACTGGTTAAGTATTTCTATCAAGTCATCTAAAAAATTGATCTGGTTTTTTGGCTCATTTGGTAAATAAACATTGCAGAACGTGAAAACTGCCTCGTCAATTGTTGCTTGAACAATAACGTATCTTCCTTTTTTTGTCATGGATTGTTTTCTCAATTGTTATGTCAAACTTGGGGTTAAACAAAACCATAACGCCTCTACTATGTTTTGTTCCGTGGCTGTAAAACACGTTTCCACCCCATTCCGATCGCCAATTACATTCCACTTCCATTGAACTATATGTTTCTTGTAAAAAGGCAATTTGTATGTTTTGTTGATGAAGCCATTTAAATATTTTTCTGCGTTTGATTGCCTTATTTATACCCCTGACATTTAGAGAGACACACTTTAATTGAATAGGTGCGCTTAGGTTGCATTTCTTATCCTCTTGAGAATTTTGCTCTAATAACATTGCGAAAGGTTAAACGACCGTATATTTGCATATGACTGGCTATTTTCATATTTACAAAGTGGGAGGCGAGCAGAAACATTCTAAAACAAAATTTGACAATTACAACGCGCAAAAATACAGATCCTGATGACCATACTGTCATCATTGATCTTCCCTGGCCAGAAAACAGTGGCCTCAGAATTTGGCTGGAATTGAGCAATATAGTAGATTGGAAAAAAAAAAAAAAAGCTTTACTAACTCCGAGTAAACGTGTTTTAAACAATTGCCTAAATATATATTAAGTATAGACCTAAATATTAAAGAGTTGTGTAACTAACTAATCAGTGTTTAGCAGGCTCATCATCAACTGAAATGTTACTTATTAGCTGGGTCATCACCTGATGAGGGTTTTGTCGTGGCCGCTTCCTAATTCCTCTGGTTCAAACGATCTTGAGGAGGAGCAGACTATCAAACACTCGCTATAAATAGTAACGGCACCGCGCACGGGCTTTTAACCTCTCAAAGCATTTTCGTCAGCTCCCTCTTGAAACTCTAGAGGAATCGAATTTACTTCGTAGATCACGCCTTCGATTCTAACTGACCTTCCAAGAACCTTTGCTCTTTTTCCTAACTCTCGTGCTTTGATCATAGCTCTCACCAGAATGCTTCTCTCTCGTTGAACCTCTCTTGGGTAATCAAGGGTGATGTACGCGTCGTTAAACCTTGAGGAAGAATTAAGCATACCTTTTTTACTCCATGTAAGATCTCTGTCTTCGCGGGACAAAAATCTTGCTATGATTGGTCTGGGTCTTGCTCTAATGACCTTTGGTTTCCCAACGCGATGTACCGCATGGAAGCGAATTGCATCACCGTCAAGTGCTAGGTCCGTACTTAATATGTCTTTGATAATTTCTTTACAGTTTTCCCCTTCTTCTTCCGGAATGTTCTTAAAATTTAAGTTTTCCCTCCTGGAGTAGGATTCCAGTCGTATTTGTTTTTCCCTTCCTTCGTGGACACATTTTTCCAAGACATCGATTTTAGTCTGTAGAGCTTTCTCGACAGCCTTTTTAGCGTTAACGGCGGCTTTGAGGTCATTTATCTCAGTGAATCATGTTGCACCATAAAATATCCGGTAAGTCTTGTTCTTAATCTTAGAGTAAAAAACGTATCTCTTTCACTTTAGTCAGGATAAAGAAATAGCGTGATGCATGTTTGGTTTACATAGTTAGGAGTGATTCAGCAGATATTACCCACTTAACCGTAGCCATGAGTAACCCTTCTTAGATCGTTACCCCTTGCTAAAAGCGTAAGAACATTTCATCAGAGAAACACAAGTAGAGAAACCACAGAGTCATTTTGCTACCCTCTATACTAAACAGACTCTACTTTATCCATCAAGTTCAAGTTCAAGTTCAAGTTCGTTTTATTTTGCACTATTTCTTTTAAAGATAATTACACAAGAAAATAATTGTAGAAAGAAAAAGAGAGGTACGGTAATAATAAAATAGTTTTGAATTTCAAGAATGTGCATAGAGGTCAAAGGAGCCATAGGCTTTCTAGTTGACCTCTATCACATCTAATCATCGTTTTCTCCATTCTTTGCAGGACTCGACCATTGATTTAAAAAATAAAATTAATGAAAGTAACTGTTTACATGACTTCGTGTATTATATTGTAAACTTAGAGTGGTTAATACTCTTTTCCCTTCGCAATAGTTGTCCACGTTATCAACCTCTGACTGGGTTTTTTCAACTTCGTGTTTTGCCTATTAGGATCTAGCAATAGTGGTTCGCTGCACGTGGGTTAATTAGTTTTTTACCCTTCTGAGTCCTTAGTCTTTTTTTTTTACTAAAGTATCCGTATTCCTCAGGGTAATGATTTGGGTTGGCTCGTTGTCCCGACCAAACAAGTTTCTTCCCGCCTAAATCTTTTTCCCGCCTAATTTTTTTTCCGCCAAGTCTTTCCTTCTCATCAAAGCGAGTGAGTCGTACATTACTTTACTACCAAAACTTTAGTAACTTCTATTCGTATTTCTCAGGTCGCCGTACCTTACTTTACTACCAAAACTTTAGTAACTTATATACGTATTTCTCAGGTCGTCGTACCTATGAGCGTGTCGTACCTTACTACATTCTCAAAAGTTTAGTAACTTTAGTAAAGTATATTCGTATTTCTCGGGGTATTTTTGGGGGATCGAGGGATACGAATCGAAGGTTTTTATGGTTTACCACTAATTATACCGAATCCTACAACTTTAAAAATATCAGTTGGGCGTGGCAATTGGGGGGTCATAGATTTCTTGCATACTAATAAGGGGGTCATGGCTGTCACTATAGTAGTGAGGTCGGTGAAATCGAGAACTCCAGCGAAAATATACTTTTTACGTGAAGCAGCTTTGAGAGACTGGCTCTGTAATAGCGGTCCACTCGATCTCGGACCCAAACATAGATTTTGTTTACATGAATGGTACTATATATCCTTAGTACTAAAATGTAGTTAGATTGTTGAAACGTTTATTTTACTCCCATACTTATTTCGAGGGGTTGAATGGTTAGTATTGCTAACAGGCCATAAAGTGCTTATTTTCAGTGCCGTGAGACAGGTTTTTTTACGGCCACTCAAACATGCTTCGCAGCATTAAAACTTTCAAATTTTACACACATTCAATAGATTGTTACTTCTTTTTATCCTTGATGTCAGTTTCGGACATTTAAATGCTCGAAATAGGACGCAAACTAAATTTTAATCGAGCCTATTCAAAGAATAACGCGATCAGCCAAAACGTATAGCTTTTCAAACATGCAGAAATTCCCACTGGTGGCACCTAGGCCAGACCTAAATATCCATTCTAGGCATAGAGTGAGAACTATTTTGTAGAATTATGTAATAAAACCTCCGCCACAATGCGGTTCTGAGTAGTAGGGTTCAAGTAAATATAATATAAAATATAATAAAATAATATAATATAATATATCTTTCAATCTGTTAATAAGAAGCAGATAATAACAACCTGATAATTTCAATAAGTCAATACGATTTAAAAAGAAAAATCTCATTAATCACTAATAATTAGCTTTAAGTGCTCACTAAAAACATTATGAGCTTTCAATTCTAGGCATAGAGTGAGAACTATTTTGTAGAATTATGTAATAAAACCTCCGCCACAATGCGGTTCCGAGTAGTAGGGTTCAAGTAAATATAATATAAAATATAATAAAATAATATAATATAATATATCTTTCAATCTGTTAATAAGAAGCAGATAATAACAACCTGATAATTTCAATAAGTCAATACGATTTAAAAAGAAAAATCTCATTAATCACTAATAATAGCTTTAAGTGCTCGCTAAAAACATTATGAGCTTTACGGGCTTGTTAAAGAGAATCAAACTGCTTGAAGCACTTCCCACACTGCTTACATTTGTATGGCCTCTCCTCAGAGTGCATTCGAACATCTTGACTTTGCATTAATCACTAATAATAGCTTTAAGTGCTCGCTAAAAACATTATGAGCTTTCCATTCTAGGCATAGAGTGAGAACTATTTTGTAGAATTGTGTAATAAAACCTCCGCCACAATGCGGTTCCGAGTAGTAGGGTTCAAGTAAATATAATATAAAATATAATAAAATAATATAATATAATATATCTTTCAATCTGTTAATAAGAAGCAGATAATAACAACCTGATAATTTCAATAAGTCAATACGATTTAAAAAGAAAAATCTCATTAATCACTAATAATAGCTTTAAGTGCTCGCTAAAAACATTATGAGCTTTACGGGCTTGTTAAAGAGAATCAAACTGCTTGAAGCACTTCCCACACTGCTTACATTTGTATGGCCTCTCCTCAGAGTGCATTCGAACATCTTGACTTTGGGTAGCAGAGTGGCTGAAGCACTTTCCACACTGCTTACAATTATATGGTTTCTCCCCAGAGTGCACTCGAGCATGTTTAGTTAGGTCACCAAACATGCAGAAATTCCAACTGGTGTCAACTAGGCAAGACCTAAATATCCATTCTAGGCATAGAGTAAGAACTATTTTGTAAAATTATGTAATAAAACCTCTGCCACAATGCTATTCCGAGGTGTAGGTTTCAAGTAAATATAATATCAAATACAATAAAATAATATAATATATCTTTCAATCTGTTAATAAGAAACAGATAATAAGATTAAATCAAAGAAATAGTAGATCTTTCAATCTGTCAATAACAACCTGAAAATTTCAATAAGTCAAAATAATGAATACGATTTAAAAAGAAAAATCTCATTAATCACTAATAATAGCTTTAAGTGCTCACTAAAACATTATGAGCTTTACGGGCTTGTTAAAGAGATTCTGACTAGTACTGCCTGAAACACACAAATGGCCGTGTTAGCGAAGCGAGATTTGAGAAGTACGCCCTCGACATTGTTCATGGCACTCGGATCTAGAAACCACGTCTAAAACAATCACTTTGCTTAGAAATTGCTTCTCGCACATCATTAGATATTTATGACACAGAGGACAATGTTGAACAAACATTACTGGTTATTGCACATTCTGAATATAAAAGAGTAACGATGTGGTTTGAAAGGTGAACATTCCATGAAATACGTAGTGTGGAAAGATTACTAGAAAGAACACTTTCTGTACCGTAATTCGCATTTTGAAAGACTTGCGATGGAGGGAAAAAAGCTAACCCGCTGGATGTTAAGAACTTCTCGTAAGTATACAGAGGTTTTATTTTAACGAGCTTTTTTTTTTATACCCGTGATAAACCTGGTTATTAATTTTGTTTTATGTTTAGTTTTCAGATATTTAGAAAAGTTTTGGATGCTGAAATGAAGAAGTCACACAGAGCTGGCGACCACTTGTCGGAGAAACAATCTTGTGAGGAGAAGAAACCAGTCACCCAAGAGGAAGAGACACTGCTGTGGACAATGGGATTATTTGGAGATAAGAATGCAGAAACTTTGTTAAATACTATTTAACTATTTAATATTTAATATTACTTTAGTAATTGTACGGTTAATATTTCATTTCATCAGAAGAAAGTTCTGGTTCCATGAATTTACGCTAAGCTTTATCGTTACTACATTAGGAACTGAAATATTGCTTAAATATTGAAATATGTATATCTCGTATTTTGATAACTTCTGTCCCGTTATTGTATGTAGAAACTAGGAGATAGTTATTGCGTTACATCAAATTGCCTAATTTCATGTCTCATGTTCGCATGTTTTTAGAACTGTAATCTAGAACTAATTTGCATATTGTCTGTACTTGGAAACGATTTCAAAGTACAGCAAATATGCAAATTTGCTATTGTTTTAACTTATTTGAATATTTTCTTTATTTGGAAATGATTTCAAAGTACAGCAATTATGTAAATTAGTTATTGTTTTACCCCTCAATTTCCCTCAGTTAGTCAGTTTTAACACACAAATGACCATGAAGTGCCGCCATTTAAAAGGAAATATCCCCAGGATATTTCCCCAATTAGCATTGTAATATTTTTGAACAGTACTGTATATGTAAGTGGCCGCGGTCAAGGCTGCGTCCAGAAGGAATAATTTGACCGCAGATTACCACGTTTAAACCGCGGCCACGCGGAGGATGAAGTACTCTTTCATCATTGTCTGTCCATATGTCACACCAAATTGGTGTCTAGCTATCCCTTTAGTATTATTGTGCAAACATTTGAACATCGGAATGGCCTTGTGTAATTAGGGTGAGATTCCAATTAACTCACATGTTACTCACATGTTCCCAGGTAAAACAAGGCTACAATTGTATTAGAGAGTAATACTTTTTTATAGGCAGTTTGCACTATTACATCAGTTGAATAAAAGTCGCAGATTGATTTGTGCTAATTCTTTTGTTCTTCTAATTTGGACCACCGTCGTGTTTAAAAAAAATTTGAATAAGAAAAAGAATTTGTAAAACATTCTGGCAATTGTATTCAATTGACATAAAAGTGCAAACTGGGTATTGGGCCGTCCCTTCATGTAGGACGACACGAATTGCTACCAAATTGTATTCTATTGTTGTATTGAATTGTATTGTGTTGTATTCTATTGTATTTTTGGTAAAAATTCGTGTCGTTCTACATAAAGGGATTGCCGGAAATTGTACCTTGAAAGAGGAATCTGAAATATGTGGCCATCTAACTTCACGAGTGGTAGTATTGTAATCACACAGAACTTTACCAGATTTATAAAAAGTAACATTCCAGTAAGACTCCATCCTTAATTAATCTGCAAGGAAAAAGGAGTACATCATTAGTCAAAAATTATATTTTTGACTTGTTTTATTTGCACTTTTCTTAATTATGGATATTGCAATTAGGTGAAAAGAGAAAAAAGAAGAAGAAATGAGACAATACTAAATATATAAATACATTGGATGAAAATAGTGACTGAAATAGCCTGTTAGCTTTTGTGTCAACCTCTGCTTATCTGTTGAAAAATATTACAATACACAGTCATTTAAAACAATATATAAAGAGAAACATAAAGAAATCATTATCTAGATGAACATACAATCATATACAGGTAGTTCCATTGTAAGTATACATGTAGTTGAACTAACATGCTTTAAATGAAGCAACAGAAATATTGTAAGAACTACATGTAATGATTTTAAGAAGAAAATTCAAAACGAAATTGATGAGGTTTTAGGTAAACAATTCATGAATTTATAAGGCTATAATAATGCACCAGACAAAGTACTACATGTACATGTATGTGGGGCTTTGGTGGAGATTTAGTATGTCATTGGCAGCAACTTGTGTCCCAACTTGGTTGGGATTCACACGTTTTGTAATCCCTGTCCATTATAATGTGGAGCAAGTACAACGTAGGTGGGGATTGGTAGTTGCACTACTGTAAATAACTGAATAGAGTAAGTACATGTATAAGTTATTAATTTTATTATTACTATTATTATTGTTATTAGGGTAGAATAGCGTAGTTATAAGCATGACCACATCAGCAACGCTGTAAATTTATCGTGGGTAAATAAATTTTATTATTAAGATGGCAGCACATCGCACAATGTATTCAGCACATTCCCCAAGCCGAGGGAGAATGACAACAAGGTACAGTGTAAGTAACAGTAACAGTAACAGTAAATTTATTTGACCCATAAATTACAAACATAATACATGAGAATTTCAAATTACATAAATGAACAAACAAAATTGGGTACAGGAGATGCAAAAAAACCATAAGGGCTTGTCAAAGCTGGACCTCCTTGTTTAAATAGATGACAAAAACGTTAGAAAAATGCAGGTCGGCAAGGCAGACAAGTACAGGACGTGTACACACATGCAGAAAACAGACAAACAAAGAAAGAATATATGGATGAGAGCGTGAGAGATAATAAATTATTATTATAGATACAATAGAAAAGAACACAAGTGGTTTAGTAATTATCAACAAAAGACTTCTTTAGATGTTTTTTGAATAAAGACAGATTTAATGATTTCATTGGTTCGTCTATTTGATTCCAGACTTTTGGTCCCTGGAATCGTATATTAAAAATGCCATAATTAGTACGTGTTTTTGAGAGAGCAAATGAGGACTTGGAGGCCAGTCTAGTATTGTAATTATGTATATTCTTGATTGGAGTGAAAAAGTTATTAAAAGCTGAGGGCAAGAGATGATGATAAAATTTAAACATAAAGATTGCTGTATGTAACTGAATGAGGTCATAAAGTTTAATTATATGTAAAGACTTAAAAATAGGATTGGTATGCTCTGTGAAGGAGGAGAAAGTCATGATACGAAGTGCCCGTTTCTGGAGAAGGAATAGAGGTTTAATATTAGATTCATAAGTATTTCCCCAGGCAATTAAATTATAAGAAAGGAAAGGATGTATGAGAGCATAATAAAGATTAACTAGAGTACTGCTATTTACGAAGTATCTAACTTTTGAGATTAATCCGATGTTCCTTTTCAATTTTTTCATCACATGATTAACATGGCATTTCCAATTTAAATGTGAGTCTAACATTATTCCCAAGTACTGAATACATTTTTCTTCTTTTAAATATTTATTATCAATAACCAATTTAGGTATAAAGGTACGTTTCTTTTGAGGTGGGTGAAAAATGACGAAATTGGATTTGCTAATATTGAGAGATAATTTATTGGCACAAAGCCAAGTTTGTATACTTTTAAGTTCATTATTTAATACAGATTCAAGCAAAGTCAGACTTGTATTAGCATAGAACAGATTAGAATCGTCAGCAAAAAGGTGAAAGTCTAAAATTTTAGAACAGAGATTAAAATCATTAATATACAATAGAAACAATAAAGGGCCAAGAACTGACCCTTGAGGAACTTATATTCAAATGAATCCATATATTTGAAGTTACATGTATGTTTGAGGGATTATTTTGGTTCAGCTCACCTTTGGTAGTAACAATCAAAATCAGTTGCTTAGTTAGTTTTGAATTTTACAGCTGGGGCATTTGCTGTTATTTTGTGAAATTTTATTCCCCAACATGGTGGGGCATTTGTCAGTATTTGCAGGCTATCCAGAACAAATCCCTGTGTCCTGGGGTGGAGGGCGAGAGGTGGGGTTTATTTGACTGTATACATAACAGAGCTGGTTTTGTAGTATTAATTAATTAATATATCTATAGACTAAGTATTTATTTTTGAATGCTTCATGGCATATATTTTTAAAACTAGTGGTGACAGTTTCCCAAACAACTGAGCTTGAATATTTCAGGGTAAATTTTCCACAACAGGCCTTAAATTGTATGTTAATGATGATGCCATGCTTTTCTCATCACCACCAAGCCTCACATAATAGTATGGGAGGAAATGTTGTGCCAAATAATGAGGCTCGGTGGTGATCACAAAAGTGTGATATCATCATGGATAAGGCCTATTAGTTGGTAAATGACTTTTATAATCTAAAAGAACTATACAATTAATGTACAATGAGTATAAAGCAGAGTGTTACAACTGGCCTACAGGGTTCAAAATTCATGCTCACTCACTTGCTAAATGCAAGTTGGTTTTAGGAATTGCATGTAGAAAACATACATGTAACCATTTGTTTTTTTTCTGCGAGTTGAGGTTTATTTCAAAGACAAGTCACTGCATCCCTTTAAACTTTGCAAAATAAATAGCTACCCACATGGCCAGCTATCTCAGTTGGTAGAGCAGCTCAGGGTAGAGCACTGGTCATGAATGCTGGAGGTTGTGGGATCGAATCCAGCTCCGATTGTATCCTTGGGCAGGCATTTAAAAGCCATTGTCCTTGTCTCCCATCAGGGTCTCTTCAGAAATGAGGGACATTAACACAGGAAATCCAATGCTGCAGGGGGTGGTATTTGTACGTTTATGTATAAACTACATTGTATCTTGAAAATGTAATAATATCTTATTAAAATAATGTCTTACAATTAAAGAGGTATAATATCCTTCACTGAACTTGTGTCATTCTTTTTACTGAGTGTGTTTGTGATAATTCAGGGCTGTTTTTAGGCCTCTCAAGAACCAAAACCTCACCAAAGTTTATTAAAAATGACAAGGAGTGAATTAGTGGCACTTCTCAGATGTCTTTCAACTTTTAAACACCATTTCCCTAGAAACACATTATCAGGCAACAAGTGAACTCTAAATTTGAAGTACCACTCTAAATATACTCTTTTGGGGCGATTTAAAACTACAGTTCAGGTTTCCATTTGACCCCTGACATTTTGGTGTGCCAGGCAAAAAGAGTAGTTATATTTAGAGTGGTACATACATGTACTTTAAATTTTGAGTTTAATTGTTGCCTGATAATGTGTCTCTGAGAAGTGTGATTTTCGGAGGGAGATTCAGAGCCAGTCGGGTTTGCCGAGTGTGCAACTTTCACGCATTGTCATTTTTACTGTACTTTAGTGAGATTTCGGTTTTTGAAAGACCTAAAACCAGCCCTATTGAATCAGGTCAGTGTAGGATAGTCATCTTTAATAGTAAGACATAACATAACATAATTATTATATAAAATCAGTTTGCCATTACATAATGTAGTCCTACAATAACCACAACCCCTGTGGCATATAGCTTCCTGTGATGTCAAATAATCTGTTGTGCTAGTCGCAAAGAGTACAGCAGCCTGCCCTCCTTACATTAGTACCAACCTCAGTTTAATCATTGCAACAAGCTTTACCAAGTATAAAACAGGAACAGGAAGGTGTAACTTAAGGGTAATGTTTTGAAGATACTACCTGTTTATGGGTTAATAAAGCTAATAAATTATTGAATAGAACATTAAAAATACTAACTGTACTGCTTTCAAATAGGAAAAAGCTGCAATATTAAATTGACAATAATGCCATCAATAGGGTACACAAAATTATGTAATGTATCAGTCAATTCCAAACCCGTGCATCCCCCCCCCCTCTCGGGCATTTGATCAGAGACTTGCTCCCGAGGGTGGGGAATTTGACGAGTATCTAGGTTCTAGGTCCTCAGCGGCGGGCATTTGACAAACAGTGGGGGTGGGGCATTTGATCGGTGTTTAAAAAATACATTCTGTCTGTCTACAAATTCGCATCGCTCGTGTCGAAATAGAGAACGTGCGTATCTTCGAGGACTTCCAGGATAAGAATTGCGCATTTGTAGAGGCCTGGTCTGCCAAATTTGAAGGCCACTTTCAGAGGTAAATTGTTTATGTTTATACTGTACGTTGTTTTCCTTTGCTTCGTGAACTTTGACCGACTGCGTGATATTAAGTGTGTGAGATTTATATACTTTATAATATATAAGGTGAGTTTTGCGGTGAGTTTTGCTGCGACCCTAGACAGCACGTGAGTTAAAAACATAATTATTATATCAGTAAATTTCAAACCATTATGTTTATTATAAAGTATATAACGGGAACCAAGAATGATCGAGCCGGTAGAAATGATTGTTCTCATCCCTGACCGGTTGAAGGTGGTTTTCATTGTCAGTGTTTCCTGTGAATTGCTTGAGTTAGAGCGAGATTGTCAATAAAACAATGATTTCATTTATTTGTCAATAGTCTTTGCCTTGTCTTTCTCGAAAATTTGTGGAAAATTTTCCAATCAGGTCCCCGATGGTGGGGCATTTGAACAGCCTGGATGAAAAACTGGTGGGGCATTTGAACAGTTATTCTGCCTTGGTAGTGGGGCATTTGATCGAATTTTTTTTCAAAATGTTCAAATGCCCAGGGGGGGGGGGGGGGGGGCATGCATGGGTTTGGAATGGACTGATACATAATTTCCTAGGTATAATAATTGATGAGCACTTATCTTGGACATCTTATTCTTATATGATGAACTTAATATCTTCTAAAATATCCAAATCCATTGGAATCATGTACAAAATGAATGTACTTACAATGTAGTACATATGCAACAACAGAAACTACTAAAAGTCTATACTTTATACTTATCTGTCCATATCTGTAAAATTGTGTGGGCAAGTAACTATCCCTCTAGGTTAACCAGAATTTTGTTACTTCAAAAAAATAGGTTTCAGAGATATTAGACAGCAAATATATTCAAAGAAATGAGGCTGCTTCTAAGAGTAAATGAAATAAATAAATTGGAAATAGCAACTTTCATGTTCAGATTCTTTAATAACCTGACTCTGCTACCTGAAAAATAGTTTGACTTGTTCACTTTTTAATGTTCATATTATTGCTTCTATGAAATACTCTTTGCATCTAATATCAAAACTAATGACTAATTAAAACCAAATGAAAATATTTTTTTTAAATGTAAAAATAATTTATATATATATAATATAAAAACAGTATAAAGAAAAAACCCATCTCTATAAATAAATGTAACTAGAATAGAAGTGAAAGAGAAAATATGCATGTGCCCTGAGTGGGATTTGAACCCACAGTCTTGGCATACTAGTCTGCTGTGTTACAACTACACCATCAGCACCAACCACGCTGGCAACGCAGCCGGTTGATGGAGTCATTGTGGAATGCAACCGCGGGTACTCCCGGCATTTTCTCTTTTGGGGCAAGTTGGGAAAGCCTTTAACTTTAAACGTAATATAGCTTTCAACCTAAGAATTATACTGATCGACTCACATGCCCTATTATAAGGCCAACTTAGGAATCACTACAAGTAGGTTTAAAGGACCTGAAGGATTCAGTCTTATATTTAATAAACACAAACAGTATTTATAAAGAAGCCCAATGAAGTTCAAATCCCACTCAGGGCACATTACTCTTTCACTTCTATTATCTTACTAGTTATTTATAGAGAGATGGATTTCTTCTTTATACTATTTATGTTTTTATTAAATAGTGGTGGTCATGTTGGTTGAATCAAACATTTTGGTTTCATGGTTGATCGAACGAGAAATATTTTTTAGTTTACGTCAACCAAGATGGCGCCGATTGTGTTTTAATGTGCAACCCAGCAATAGGCTTTTTGCAGCTATAACAGTCATGTGCTGATATTATACTACTTCGTTAATGAATGAATGAGCTTGTAGCCCCCATGGGAAAGGCATTGCCATGGATGCTGGATCGTAAGCCATCTTTAAAAATGCTGTTTTAGAAAGATTGACAATTGATTGGAGGTGAAAAATAGCATTTACAAACAGGTTTTGCTAATAACAATACCGATCTCTTTCTACAAGGCCTCTAATAAATAAAGTCAGAATTTTTTTGCCATCCAGTGCAATCCTGTACAATCACGTGAATGCCTAGTTGCAAAAGGCCCATTGACTATTAAGACTGTATGATAGGGATGGTCGTAAAACATGGACGGGAGGCAGGGACGCAAGGACAGGGATGCTGAGACATGACCTTAGAAACAGTATTTTTGGCCGCTAAAATAAAACACTACAAGTAGGTTTAAAGGACCTGAAGGATTCAGTCTTATATTTAATAAACACAAACAGTATTTATAAAGAAGCCCAATGAAGTTCAAATCCCACTCAGGGCACATTACTCTTTCACTTCTATTATCTTACTAGTTATTTATAGAGAGATGGATTTCTTCTTTATACTATTTATGTTTTTATTAAATAGTGGTGGTCATGTTGGTTGAATCAAACATTTTGGTTTCATGGTTGATCGAACGAGAAATATTTTTTAGTTTACGTCAACCAAGATGGCGCCGATTGTGTTTTAATGTGCAACCCAGCAATAGGCTTTTTGCAGCTATAACAGTCATGTGCTGATATTATACTACTTCGTTAATGAATGAATGAGCTTGTAGTCCCCATGGGAAAGGCATTGCCATGGATGCTGGATCGTAAGCCATCTTTAAAAATGCTGTTTTAGAAAGATTGACAATTGATTGGAGGTGAAAAATAGCATTTACAAACAGGTTTTGCTAATAACAATACCGATCTCTTTCTACAAGGCCTCTAATAAATAAAGTCAGAATTTTTTTGCCATCCAGTGCAATCCTGTACAATCACGTGAATGCCTAGTTGCAAAAGGCCCATTGACTATTAAGACTGTATGATAGGGATGGTCGTAAAACATGGACGGGAGGCAGGGACGCAAGGACAGGGATGCTGAGACATGACCTTAGAAACAGTATTTTTGGCCGCTAAAATAAAAGGGAGTAATTATGTGGGTATTCAATGCATTGTTTTATACTACATGTAGCTAGTCATTTAGATTAGAAAATACGTAAGCAAAAGTGTTTTCCATCAAAAACCAATGCCATCTTGGAAGACACTCGTTTCCATGCTCCCTTTAAGGAGCCTGGAAAGGACTGGACCACCAAATTACTCCCCCTTGAAATGAAGAAAATTACAAGTTTTTTCAAACTGTAAACAGTCATTTTATGAAAATCTGATAGCCCAGTTTAAAGGAAGTCACGAAGTGAGCACAAAGAAGTTGACTGTTTTCGGAGGCTAAGGGGGTGTTTACATGAAGGAGGGGGGTTGAGCCTAGTGCTTAAGCACTTATAGGCTCAAAGATAGCTTGGGAGGAGGGGGGGTTGAGCCTAGGGTTTGCACTTATTGACTCAGGTAGCCCGGGTCAACTCAACATGATGCGGCCACCAAAATCATTCAAGCATGGAGGACACAAGTAGAGTTTTGGTGGGTTTTGATGGATGAACCTTCATTCTTTTTTTCTGTGGTGCCCTTTGTTGCTGCTGTCTAGTGTCCTTTAGTGCTGGTATGTGACCTACTAATTGCTAGACAACTCCAGCAACTTCAGCAATGTAAAATTTGGCTCTAGAATAGAGTTAATTGTCCCAGGTAGGCGAGTTGTCCATAGCAATTAACCTCTTTATATGAAGTAACGTGTGCAAAAGTTGAACTAGTGCTAGGATGATCCTACCTCTCAGGTACCCGAGACAAACCTGACCTTTACATGTAAACAGAATGCAGAATACAATGGCAGTAGTATGCATTACTCTACTACTAGGATGACCCTAGTACAAGGGTTACCCTTTTATCATGTAAACTACCCCTAAGTTTTGGTGAGTATATTTTTTCACCTGGGTTGCTTCCCAAGCTCATTTAATTACCTCACTCAGGGAGCATGAAAACGAGGCTTTTCCAAGATGGCGTCGGTTTGATTACGTTTATGAGTTAGTGATAAATTTACACACATAATTACTCGCTTTTATTTTAGCATCAAAAATACTGTGTTTCTAAGGTCACGTCCCCATGTCCCCACGTCCCCGTCCATGTTTTACGACCATCGTATGATAGCACAAATTACGAATGGTACATATTAGGGGTCGACTACTTGTTCAAGCTTATAGCTTTCCATAGACTCCTCCTGAGTCCTCACATACCTCTTGTAAGCAAAATTAATAACTTAATTATGTTTATTTCTTAACTATTTTAAGTTGAAATTGACAGAATACTTAAGTGGTGCCCATTAAACCATAATTATCACCACAATGAAAGGAGTCACTATTAGTAAATCATTTCCCAAATGTTCTAAGTTTGTTTATACATAAAGTTCTACTATGGAGGTTTTTACGGTGGCCTGGAAGTGACATTTGGATTGCGTGAATATATTTTCTTCGACAGTTACTAACTCTCAATTCTAACACTCATTGAGAGTTACTAACTCTCAATGAGTGTTACTAACTCTCAATTCTAACACTCATTGAGAGTTACTAACTCTCAATGAGTGTTACTAACTCTCAATCCTAACACTCATTGAGAGTTACTACATGTAACTCTCAATGCGTGTTACTAACTCTCAATTCTAACGCTCATTGAGAGTTACTAAGTAAACTAAGTTTACTAAGTAAACTCTCAATGCGTGTTACCAACTCTCGACGCATGCACATCTAGCATGCTGTAGCGCATGCGTACACAGCTTGTACCAAGATGGCGGACGAAGGTATGAATACGGCGAGTAAAAGTTTCTGTATTTAATTTGCTTTAACACAAGAAAAATGTATCTATGACATTATGTACATGTAGCTTATGAAACATACTTTTGTATCAACAGAGGCTGGAAATAGTTTACATAAATTATAAAATACTCTTATTCTTAATAGGAATCGAGTGTTATTGTTCAAGTTTGAAGTGTTCTCTCTGATTCTCCCTGCTCAAATATAAGAACCAAAGATAAGTTGTCATAAGAACCTGAAGGAAACCCTTGTGGCAAGGGAGAGAACAACACAACAGACAAACTCAACTCACATGTGATACCAAATCTGGGATTTGAACATGGGTGACGTCAGTGGTGAGAGGCGAGCACTCCCCCTGCGAAATGAAGCTGAGAATTCCTAGGAATTCCTAGGATTTTCCTAGGAATTCCTAGGAATTTGTTCCTAGGAATTCTTAGGAATTCCTAGGAATTCCTAGGAATAGAGGTGTTAATTTTCACGGTAATTGGAACATGGAATTCCTAGGAATTCCTAGGAATTCCAAGCTTTGGTTGAGTTTGGAATAGCTGGGAATAAAATTCCTAGGAATTCCTAGGAATTCTTAGGAATTCTTAGGAATTCTTAGGAATTCTTAGGAATTCTTAAGATCAATAACTACAGGCCAGCAAACCTTTGAATTCAAGGAATATCTGGGAATTTTTATGAATTTCTTGGAATATCTGGGAATTCCTAGGAATTTTGCTTGGAATACCTGGGAATTCCTAGGAATTTGTTGTATGTACTAACTTTGAATTGAAAAACATTAAAAGGTAGAATTTGCCAAACCGAAGGGTAAACATATAGGTTAGGGTCTGGCAGTAAACTAACAGATATCAATAATGAGTCAATGCTTATTTCTTGCCATTCTATCTTTTAGTTTAATTATTAAACTTATAAAGGCTGTGCAGTCTATACAGAGTTACATGTATTAACAAGACTGATTGTGATTTCTCTCACTACATTAATTTTTGTAGGTAATTGGCAGTGGACTTTTTCCAGTGTTCAGCTTTCTTTGAGAGTTTTTAGATTTGAAAAGCTTCTGATCTGCAACTTGAAACCCTGAAAATATAAATATAATCAATAAAATTAGAATTACACCTTCACTAGATAAAGGATTTTACATGTCCAGTGTGGCGTGACAACCGGAAATTACAAAGGAATCCCTTGTGCTTCAAATCTTGTCCAATAAATTGTTAATAATTAACTGGTTAAATTGCTTTTGGAATGAGTTTTTCAAAGTAGAAATTATTGCTCAATGCCTTGATCGCTGAGTTAAACACATTGACCAATGGTTGTCTTGAAAGCTAGGATAATTGAGGTTAAATGAGCTAGTATATGTAGGAGTAATATCTCACTACACATATGCATATACAAACAAAATTATTCAAATCGTGCTCTACACTTATACTAGCAGAGACTGTGATTAAAGCTCACATTAATCCTTCAATTCATAGCCCAAAACATGCACTTAAAGCTCTACAGATTGAGAAGTTCTCACTGCAAAGTTTTCAAGTTTAATTTATCGAGAGCCCAACTCATGGTCCGATCAATAAGTAATATAAACAAAACCGTAACACGGGAACCTAATTGATTTGCATGTTCGAGAAGCATCTTACTACATTTTCATAAGCTTTAAAGAATAGTTTCTTGAAATGTATTCGAGAACATTACTTTAAAATGCACAATAATGACAAATTAGCGAACTGAACTACTAGAAAAACCGTAAACTTAATTGTTTTGTGTGAAATGCGTGTCTGACAGAACTTTCAGTTTCATTTAACGGATTTAATTAAAGTAAAACATATGCTCACCTTTTACAAAGATTTCTCCAGGAATTCATCTCATCTAGAACTGATATGCCCTGATATTACCTCAGTTGGCAGTAGTTATTATAATCTTTCCATCTAAGCATTCTCTTTCGTGAAATACTGTTGAGCGAGCTGTAAAAACCTCCAACAAACGCACGAGTGAACACAGTGAAATGAACAAGTCTCACTTCACCTAATGGCGCATAATTTGAACTTCAGCCAATCCCTGGAGGCCTGTCAACTCCTTCAGCCAATCAGGTGCAAGCTATTACGAAATATTGATCAACTTGATTCTAGTCTTCACTCGGTTGAAGTGGAAACATGGCAGATAGACTTCTTTTAAGTTCTGTTCAAATTTCTTAACAACAACAACACATTTTCGAAGATTTAGACAAATACTTTGCCTCATTTAAACACTGGGAAGGTCAAATCGGTGAGTAATAGTAAAAATAACCAGGAAAATATCGTGATATTAAGCTTTTCTTCTGTTAAGCCTCGGTCAACAAATTATGACAACAAGTTTACAATAATAAATTACATGTATAAGTTTCAAAACGATCTTTAAGCTTTCCAATAAAGTATTTAGAAATATGTGAGTGCATGATCTTAGTCAATTGGTAACAATTCAAGTATCCTTATAACTTTACTCTGAAATTAATTGCTCAGAGGAAGCTTAAAGGGATTTAGGAATCTCTGTCTAGCAGGACAGGGAAGACATGAAGTTGAACACTTCTAAATTCAATGTCTGACTTAAGAAACTTAAGAAAACCTTCATTAATTCCTAGGAACTCTCAGGAATTCCAAGCCTAAAAAATAACACCTTCACAAAATAGCTTCAGTCAAGATGGAATTGTTAGGAATTCCTAGGAATTCCTAACTATTCCAAGCTTTTACACTCTTATAAACCTAATTCCTAGTAATTCCCAGAAATTCCAAACCCTGAAAGGCAGAGCTTATTTGCAAAAGTGGGAATTTCTGAGAATTCCTAGGAATTCCTGAGAATTCCTAGGAATTCCTAGGAATTCCCAGAAAGCTGGGAATACATTTCGCAGGGGTCACACCACTATGCCACCCATCAAGTTAGAAAGAAGAATTGGATTGTTATTGACAAATCACCCAAGCCTCTTCCCTAACTGCCTAAGTCAGCTGCCCTAACTGTGCATGCATGTGCACGTACAATGTCTTTTTATCAAACCACTGCAGGAGGGGAAAAGGGCAAGTTTGGATAGATAGATAGATAACTTTATTAAAGTGTCAAGATTAATAGCAGTTGCCCACTAAGTACTGGGACACTAACAAAAATAAATAAATAAATAAATAAAATAAACATAAAACAAATAAAATCATGACTAATACTAAATATATCTAAAAAACATTTTAAAAACTATCTAAGTGACAAACTATCTAAGTGACAAACTATCTAAGTGACAAACTATCTAAGTGACAAACATTTAAACACTTAAAAATATGTACAGTAAGTTGCTTAAAATAAAATATGTACCTAATTAAGATGCACATAAGATGCAGTTTTTACAGCTGTTGCTTGTAAAACTTTCTAAGTTTAGCTTTCTGATTGCCTTTTTAAAGGCTTCAATTGATGTCGCGTTACGTATATTGGAGTCCAGTTTGGACCACAGCTGAGGTCCAAAGTATCTCAAAGATTATGCTTGCCATAGCTAGTTGTGCAAAATCTAGGTATTACAAACTCCTTCACTCTGAGATTATAGTTGCTGCTATTGAATGAAAATAAATCACATATGTACTGTGGGCAAAGCTTATTCTTTACTCTATACATTATTGTCGTAATATCCTGTAATCTATTGTTCTTTAATGTTGGTAGTTTGGCCCATTCTAATAACTTGCTATATGACGAATTCCAATCACAGTATATAGCCCTAAGGCCCCTTTCCTGGACCCGCTCCAACTTTCTCGAATCACTGGCCTTGCAAAAGTGCCACACTGTGCTACAATAAGTCAGATGAGGAAGTATATATACATGTAGCAGCCTTAAACAACTGCAATTTTGCATCAGTTGGGATGAGATTTCGTAATCTCATTATTACTCCTACTTTTTGACTGCTCTTCTTACAGACAGTACTAATATGATCTGAGAAGGATAATTTGCTGTCGATATTTACACCTACATTGTAATAGTATGATAATAATTTTTATTGTGTTCTGGTTCAATACTAAAATCCTTGACTTTGATACTCATCTCTCTCTTATCTGTTCTACTGATTATCATAGTCTGCCATACTTTTTATAGTTTCCCTTAAGATAATTAGAGTCATACCAGCCTGTCACTACTCTGGCACATTCTTGTAATTTAGTTTCTACTAGAGTCACATCCTTGTGCGATTCGTAGAATTGATGATCGTCTGCATACATACAAAACTTCGAATCTATGTAATACGTCAAGTCATTCTGGAACAAGTTCCATAATAGCGGTCCGAAAGAAGATCCCTGGGGACATCCTTTTTTCACTACCTTCCAAGAGCTGGTGGTGTCTCCAACTTTGACCCAACTGTATCGATCCGTAAAGTATGCTTGCATGAGATCAATGCTACTTTCGTCAAACCCATAAGCCCGCAACTTCGCCAACAACAGGGGATGATGTAAACAATCAAAGGCTTTGCTCATGTCAGTTGACAAAAAGCCAACCACTTCTCCATTGTCCAAGGCTTTTCTCCAGTTTTCAATCAACATCACCTGAGGGCTGTCTCACAACTGTGCCTCTTTCTATATGCTGTCAGGTACTCACTGAGGCAATCAGTGGTACCCCTGGTCACTTATGCCGATAGTATCTTTTCGAAGACTTTATTTAACGTGATCTGTATCGTTACTGGTCGATAATTTTCCTTGAAGACAAGATCGCTCTGACAGCTGCCATATATATTTGAGCAGGGAGAATCAGGGAGAACACTTCAAACTTGAACAATAACACTTGATTCCTATTAATAATTAGAGTATTTTATAATTTATGTAAACTATTTCCAGCCTCTGTTGATTCAAAAGTATGTTTCATAATTAAGCTACATAATGTCATACATGTAGATACATTTTTCATGTGTTAAAGCAAATTAAATACAGAAACTTTTACTCGCCGTATTCATACCTTCGTCCGCCATCTTGGTACAAGCTGTGTACGCATGTGCTACAGCATGCTAGATGCGCATGCGTCGAGAGTTGGTAACACGCATTGAGAGTTAGTAACTCTCAATGAGTGTTAGAATTGAGAGTTAGTAACACGCATAATAATGAGAGTTAGTAACTCTCGATGTGTGTTAGGACTGAGAGTTAGTAACACACATTGAGAGTTAGTAACTCTCAATGAGTGTTAGAATTGAGAGTTAGTAACACGCATTGAGAGTTAGTAATGCACCAGTCAATGTAAACCCCCCCAACCCGGGCATGACCGGGGCGAAGGGGGGGTATTTACCTCGTATTCACCACCATATTCATCCCCGCTAGGTGGGGAATTCGCTGGCTTTCACCTCTTCGGTTTCTGTACCGGGGACTTAACCGGGAGTTCACCCAGAGCCTACCTGTGCTGGCCAGTATTACTGAAGGCTCTGCGCTTATTTCTTGTTCATTCATTTCAACATGTCCCCAGGGGCAAGGGCATTTTCTCACTTTCACTGACCCTAAATTCCAAGTCCCCGGTCATGCCCGAGTTTGGGGGGGCGGGGGGCGGGGGGCGGGGGGCGGGGGGCGGGGGGCGGGGGGCGGGGGGCGGGGGGGCGGGGGGCGGGGGGCGGGGGGCGGGGGGCGGGGGGCGGGGGGCGGGGGGCGGGGGGCGGGGGGCGGGGAGGGGGGGGGGCGGGGGTTTACATTGACTGGTGCATAACTCTCAATGAGTGTTAGAATTGAGAGTTAGTAACTGGCGAAGAAAATATATTCACGCAATCCAAATATCCCTTCCAGGCCACCGTAGGTTTTAGCCTGTTGCTTTTACGTTTAGCTCGTAGATAGATGTATAGGACCCAAAATACAAGCATGTTTTTATCTTGTGGATTCGTACCCTGGCTTAACAAATATTACATTTATAAATTAAACGAAAATTTAAACTTAAATAGACTAAACATATTCTAAAGTCTTAGGTACCTCAATGTCCTATCATTCTAGAGACTGTTTTGTGAAGCATACTATAAAACAAGAACAAAATACTTACCTAAATAGAGAAGAAACACCACACAACACTCGACTGACAAAACAAAATGGCGGAGGGACATGAAGAAGTGGTCTTCCTGTGGTCAAATGCACACCACAGGAATCCTGGTATTTTTGCCTTGTCCCAGTTGAGGAGGCACTGGGAACGAGAATTGCATACCACAGGAGTCCTGGTATTTTCTTGTAATCAACGAAATCGATATGTGGGGGATTTGATAGTGATTGACCAGTTTTTGTGGCCCCAGGGGGGTCGGGATTTTACTTGATTTGCTCCAAATACATGTACTGTCAATGCTCTTTTTGTTTTTATTTTAAAACAACAATGCATACTGATACCATGGAGAAATACAGGGTTTTTGTCAGCAACTGAACCATTAAAGTTCCAGCATGGCTTGCTCAAAAATTACAGCTGTACTTTTTGTGCCGGACACCAGATGAAGTAAGTGCAATGATTGCATGTGACAATCCAGGATGCAAAGTAGAGTGGTTCTGGACACTTTCAGGTATTTCAGTGTGTTGGACTTACAGGAGGGAGAGCAGCCAACAACAACAACATGTTTAAAGAATAGACGATGTAACGTGTTACCTAAAAATAGCAGAGCTAATCGAGTAAGGCAACATTGCTTACTATTGCAATAATATGTAATTAAGAATGGACGTTAGTAAGATGACGAGGATAAAACAATAGACCATTTTCTCAGGTATGCGCACGCAATATTGGCCCGCCAAACCGCTTTTTGAACAATATCCGCCATTTTTCGAACAATAGCCGATAATTTGAATAACAAAGGCTGACGCATCAGAACGAGTCTAACAAAAGCTAACAAAACTCACGGCCCGCCAAGAAATACTTCATGTAGGCAGCTTGGAGTTAGTATTGGTTGAAATAATATGGGAGGGTTATAGGAACTGAAACCACTACGTGATTGCCCACGTGAAGTATTTACCGGCCCGTCAAGCCTGTTGCGTGCGCATACTTGAGAAAATGGTCTATTGAAACAATACAAAAAGGACTAAACTAAATCATATGCCAATTGCAAATGACACTTTGATTAACAGGGAAAAAAGATGAATTGGTATGGTTAGTCAGGTACATTTTATAACTAATAGCCACTGATAATAACATTCTTAAGTGTTTTTTTAAAGCTTTTTTTGTTTAATAATTTGAGAGAATCGTCAATAGCTCACTTCCGCGAAATGCTTAACTTGTCACGCACAAAGGTTTCAATACGAGGCTTCGTGCTAAATTAAATTAATTATTTTCACAGAGAAGCCACGTATTGAATCCTTTGTGCGTGACAAGTAAAGCATATCGCGGAAGTGGGCTATTGAATTCCATATTGGTACACCTTGAAATCTGAGGGGAAAATTTCCGTTATTAGTTCTTCCTGAAGGTATATGAAACGATTTTTTGATGCAAGTCTTGTATTATAATGATGTACCTGGAAAAAAAATGATGCATAAATAATGCTTTACTCAAGAAAATCAAATCAGTGAATTTAAAGATAGTAAGTTGTTTACAAATTTGACCTGTGTGTTCATTGTAGGAACAAAGAGTAATAATTCGGATTGATTTTTTTTAAAGAGATATAATAGCATACTATTCGCGACACTCCCTTTCTGAATGCGAAAAGGAGACCGCGACAAGGGAATGCAAGTTTAATAGCATACTATTCGCGACACTCCCTTTCTGAATGCGAAAAGGAGACCGCGACAAGGGAATGCAAGTTATAGGGTCTAAACCCCAAACCCCCAGCGATATACCCATACTTAATAAGCTGACCCGTCGATTACCTAATCCCTAACCTAGACACAACTCCCAAATTTAACTAAAGAGGGGGTCGCGAAGGGAAGTGCCTTAAATTGTTGAAAGTCTGAGTAGCAGGAAGTGGACGAACGAGTGAGGGAATCATCAGCCGACAATTAACAATTCAGAGGGATCTCCAGGACGCAGCACTTGAGCGAGCTAAATATAAAGAGGCAGTCAGTGCGTTGCGCGAACCATCAAGACTCATTGTGTCGGCTAGCTGACTCCCTGATAAGGCTAGTGTGATAGCTGCGCCAGCTCTGAAACTGTGCAAAGTTTCACCTTCGTCGACTCCCGCTTCTTTTAAATACAATCGCAACCGAGATTGCATAGCGGAACCCGTGAGAGGACTGTTGACTACCCTACCTGTTCCAGCCGACTACACCACAAGGGAGCCATTAGATGTCCAAGCGTATAAAATAGAAATAGTAGACAAAAGTATAAATACTTGTGCAACTGAGCTGCCATCCCGTGGGTCAGAAATAAAACAAAGCAGTATAACTCAGAAAGGGCTATAGGGGAATGGAAAATATAATAAATGAATGCTATACCGCCTAAACGCGCGGGATGACCCAGGGGATGACAGCTTGAGCGTCAGTTATCAGACTAGGGAATTAGTATCCATTTCAGGCTGCCATAGGGCGTTGAATAAAGGGGGCAACGGAGCAGAAAGGAATAATGGGCCGACCAAGTAAACAACTGAGGCAAACAATATCACTATAATGAAAGAGCTAAAAGCCAACGTAACGGACAAGGGGAAGCAGACAATTAGACCATGCAAACAAATATGACAGGTATGGCAATAAAAGGGCTAAACAACTAAAGGTAACTGAAAGCCAGACAATCGTATAACGCATGAAAAACAAACAAATAAGGAATATGAGGGCTGAAAATGCTTCGAAAACAGACAAACCATGGCCTAAACAAGTATCCTCCGCCAGATGAAAACTGAATAAAATGCGAGTCCCAAATGCACAATGTGAAACCATGAAAGTGCGATAAACAACAACAAAACCTGCCGATGCCGTGCAGAAACCAAATATAAAGATATATACCAGTCCAAAACCTGGTGCTAACCACAAGGAGGGCACGTTTGAATCAATTCGCATAAGACTGAGAGTACCAAATAACAATCAACTAGAAACAGGGTATAGAAGCGCGCAATAAGCAAGGCACCAGGACCGACCGCGGGTAAATAATTAAGCCATTACTCAAATCCGTGTTTTTCAATCAGGCAAAACACGCACTAGATGACCCGCGTAGAACGAACGAAATCAGTCTGGTTACAGAAACCCATAACAATCCACTGAATATTAATAATAATAATAATGAACTGTATTTACCCTCGGTAATTACATATAGCACACTGGGTGCTAGTTTGACCGAGCCTATAATTAATGATAATATAATATAATAAGAGAACCACATAATTAGAGAAAAAAGGGAAAAAACCTATGCTAAAACTATAAAATACAAATATCTATATGTACTTGAAAAATGCATGAATAATTAATGAGCATTTTGTCCAATCAGATGAAGCAAATCAGTCACGTGCATGCTCCTTTATACCTGATAAAATCTCATCATTCTAAAAGCCCGCGGAGGGATTTGAATTCTATCCTAGAGGGAAACGGGGTTAATGATTGAGACAATTGAATTTCTATTGATGTTTCAGCTTTCTCATTGAATTGCTAATTAGGATGAACGTTTTATATAAAGAATACTAATGAACATGAAATTTTATATAAAGTTTCATCCTAATTAAGAATTCACTGATAAAGACCCAAAGATAGCAAACAGTACACGGAACGTAAGGTACCTAGATAATAATTTTTGCACTAAATTTACTAATATAAGCAGACTACCGAGATACACAGATAATATTTTTAAAATGGAGTTATCCAACTACCATTACTTGTTTACCGAGCCACTGTTTAGTTCCAATTATTAAACCAAACTCAAAGCCGTAAAATAATAAAAACGTGCATTAAACTTACATATTTTTGCCCGGAGTCAAAAAAATTTAGAGTCTGCCGTCATGTCAGTCACATCGCTTTCCAAGTCTTGAACCGTTATGGAGGTAAACCACGACACCAAATCCTCCAAGTGCAGGTTCTTCTTGCATTGCGAAACGCCGCTTCAAACAACATAGTATGGTAATTTCTTCATGTCATTCCCTTGAGATGTTCGTAATTGCAGGCGGTGATTACTCGAATATTTTGCATGGCATTGTGAATACAAAGGTTCAATGGTTCATTAAGTAACCATTCCCTTCAGATGTGCGTCTTTCTTTCATTGCATTCTTAAAGCGTTTTTGAAGCCGTTTAAAACACTCACAGCACGTGTTTTATCAAGTCTATATTATTAAAAGATATTTAAAAAACGATTAGAATTGTGCGAGTATAGAGCGATGTCTTTCCAGCCTTCTTTAGTAAAGTGTCATAATCGCTAGATCTGTCTAGGAATAAACTTCTCAATGCTCTTTCATTTAGCTTTACTGTTTTATCCGAGTCACGTTTCGGACAAAAATGCCACACCGTAGAACAATAATTTAAATGAGATAAAATAAATGAGTTGTAAAGTTTCTTTTTTGCATCTGAAGGAACAAGACGTTTAAGCCTGTTCAAGACTGAAATTTGTCTTGAAATTTGTTCATGAAAGTTCAATTTGTTGTCAATTGTAATACCCTTGAGCGAGTTTAGATGAAACCACTTTAATTTTAAATCAATTTCGTCATTAAGAGTGTCTTGAATTATACGGGGGCATTCATTGCTGAAGTAAAGTTGGTTGTCATCAGCATAGGTGTTGAGTTCAGCTTTAGTAACGTTGAAATGTAAATCATTAATAAAAATGTTAAAAAGGACCCAAAACAGACCTGTGGAATTCCTCTCGTGACTGCCGCCCAATCAGAAAATTTATCGAGAATTTTAACCCGTTGTCGTCGTCCAACCTGGAAGCTCCTTATTAAATGTATGCTCGTTGGGGATAGGCCATACGCATCTAGTTTAGCAAGGAGTTGATCGTGTGGTAAACTATCGAAGGCCTTGCTTAAGTCAAGTGATACAACTCCTACGCAACGTTTGGCGTCAAGATTATATTTCCAATTTCCAATTAGTGCTGTATCACAACCATGGAAGGCAACAAAATGCATATAAAACAACTACAACTGGTTATATAAGCACAAAACCGTATATGGGAGCCCAAGCACGTACAAATTAACTATAACTGGCTGCTCAGCCCTGGCTACTCAGCCCAACGTGCATACAAAACCGTACAGGGAGAGAAAGGGAATTATCCAGCAACTGCACAAATCCTTAATTGTGAGGCCAAGCACGTACAAATGAACTATAACTGGCTACTCAGCCCAACGTGCACACAAAACCAAAGTGGGAGGGAAAGGGAAGTAGAAAAAGGCAGGGAACCGAGGGGGAAAGCGAAGATAATTAAGGCAATAAATACGAAATAAAGATTAAAACCTGAAGCTGAGCTGGCGGCTGGTCAGGAGGATAGGGTCAGGACGAGGGACGGAGGCAGGAGTTCTTGTGCAGCAACGACTCTATCCAAAAGAGGACGCTGCTCTTCGACTGCACCGCCTTGGGCTGCACGTGGGACTTGTAATTGAGCCATGGTCGTGGAGAACAGACTGCGGAGCTAGCTGAATCGCATCTGACATGAACTGCGCCTGTTCGCTAGTGGTGTTCTTATTTATACTCGCATTGAAAGGGACTGTTTACAAATTTGACCTGTATTCATTGTAGGAACAAAAAGTAATAATTCGGATTGACGTTTTTTGAAGAAATATAATAGAGTTTTTCTGTATCCTCTGTGTTTTAATGTGAAAAACAGAGGGTGTGTTTTTCATATGCAAATAGCGGATATGTAGTTTTCCTATATTTATTTATCAGACGAGTTAACAATAGACAAGGCATGGATGAAACCGGCCAAGCAAAACGGCGCTAAATTTCAATTAAGTTTCTCGTCGTGCGGGTTTTCGTAACACAGTGGCGCTTTTAAGATGTCCGACTCAGCAGAAGAACTATTCCAGCATTGCTTTGCAGGTAAGCACTCTTTTCTTCTCTTAAATATATAACATTCCTTTCATTACTTACTGTACGCATCCGCGAGTCTTAAATCACCGCTCATCCTAAATCACCGCGTTTTATGGGTGTGTTTCCCTTTCTTTCAGGTAAAACCAAGCGCCGAAAGATAAAACATGTGCAGACTAAGCGAAAGGATATGATAACCGAGTCTGAAGTTTTGCTGTACAGACAAGCCGTCGAAAAGAATGGAAACAACTGGAAAGAAATACTTTATTTCTTTGTTCAACATAAAGAGCTTTTAAGCCAGAATGTTGCCCTGAAGTATGAAAAAGCTTGGCTGGATGTCGAAAACCAAGAATCGGTAAAACCTATCCGGAACAGACTTGTAAATATTGGAAGAAGAGCAAAAGACTCACCCGAGATCAGGCAGAGAGAGCAGAGAAATGTGTATGAAGGTACAAATATGACGGCGGAGGAGCTGGTCCTAAAAATGAAGGAAATTAGCCAAGAGGAAATCAAAGACCCGCTTAACATACATGTACAACCTGTTTCTGAACCTGAGGATGCAGAGGTGAGACCCGTACAAAGACCTGAACCCAGTTCTCCCAACACTTAAGGGGAGTCAGACACAGCAGAACCAACAGGGTTATTTGACAAAGAGAGATCTAGTGATGACAGCCACAACGAGGATAGTCGACCCTCTCAGGCTTCAGGCAAGAAAAAGAAGTCCAAAATGTCAAAGAAGAAAAAGGGAAAAGCGCCCCTGAAAAGACTAAAGAAGTTAACAAGCCGTGCGGAAAACCTCATGACTGTCGGCTTGCAAACAGCAAAACTGCACATGAAGTACTTGAAGGAGAGCGCCAAAAAGCAAGGGCTAAATTTAGCAGCGTCTTCTGGTAGTGAGGATTCATCAGAATAACTGGAGTAATACTTTATTGTCGAAAACAGTTGTTAGAACCAGAACACACCAGAAACTTGATACTGTTAGCCTGGAGCGGATTTCGTATGAGTGCCGGGCAAGTTACGACAACGACTTACGGCACGATTACTGTACAGCATGCCGTGACAATCAAATTACATAGTTACGATACGGCACGGTTAAAATCGGGTTACGGTAAGGTACGAACATGCCGTATTGTTGTCCCACTCGTATGAATTCTGCTCTGCTGTTGTACCATATGCATAGTACTATCATTTATTTCGCGCTATAATGTTTTTTAATGTTACAGCATATTGTCATAATATACTGAGCGTACGAACCAGTATGCTAATTATAACGAGACAATTTACGAGACATTTTACCGAATTCTATATCTGTATGTTTGAATGGATATTAAACTGAGATCCCTGTTTGTTACTATGCCTTGACAATTGTCAACGGAAGATTTCGTGATGCAAAAAGATAATTAATTCGTCTGAGTACCTTGTATAGGAATACTTTTTGTTCATACATCCAAAAACCGTGCTCTGATGTTTTCCATTAGCTTTCGATTTACAAGCGCTACTACAACAGTGACAACAACAGGCAAAAAATACTACGGTACACCCTTACCATCTCCAATTCTATGTTCAACCCTGTCTCTTGCTCTGGCTATCTCTCTATTCGCTTGTGTCTGAATGCGTCCGAGGCCACCTCCTCTCCGTCTTCGGAATGGTGTAATGAGAGGATAAACTGCGGGGTATTCCCCATCCACTAAGAGGTATGAGTTGCGAGGAAGGTGAAGTTGCTGTCCAAATCCTATGTGTGGCAAGCGTTTTATGGCGCTTTACATATTACTGACATATCCCGTCAGTGAATTATTTCGGACTGCTTTACGGCGCTAATAGCTGCCACACAGAATCTGTAGATATTTGATTATAAATGCTAGAATTCCGAAGATAAAACTTGAAAAAGGTGGAATCATGTTTGCAAAAATATTGAATTAAACTGTATGAATCTCCGGGGTGAAAGGCACGTCGCAATCTCATTTTACGCTCTGGTGACGTCTATTCAGAATATGATAATTAACGGCAATCTACGAAAAACAGTGGTCTATGAAAAACAAAGGATATAGAAAAACTCTATAGCTACTATTCGCGACACTCCCTTTAACGTCATTAAATAAGAATGGGAAAAGGCGACCGTGTTCAAACGGAGTGGAAGTGGCAAAGAAATAGGAAAGGGAGGGAAACATGAACACAGCCGCAGAGAAAGAGAGCGTGAAGGGGAAGGCTGCTATGAGGCATGGTTATCACTGCGGGAGGCTGAATCGCATCTGACATGAACTGCGGTCAAAATTTCGAATCCTGATAAACTGCTTTAGAAGGCCCCAAATCGCCAAAAAACCACTCACACAACTTCATTAAGTATCAATCTTTTATTATTGAAGATTCATTTCGTAGAAATCGGAAAAGAGAATTCACACGAAGCAATTATTTAAACTCTTCTGAGATCGCTAGGAAACTAATCGATAAACCACAGGTAACCCAACAGACTAAAAATCGGGAAATATACGTCGAGTCTGGGAAGCCTGTGGTTTGTATGGGAATGCAACGAACTCCAGCCTTCGAGGAGCTAAAATCCGAGACTCGTAAGTAAAAATGCTTTGACTTGCTTCTACGGTGTATTCAGTTGCTGTTTGGGTGGTCATCGGGCTCAGGTAAGGCGATTTCAGCGAGTTTTCGATCCACATGAATCCTCGATCTTGTGTACTGGATCGCGGAATCTGTGATGTCTGATACGATATGTACGATATTAAAGAAACACGAGCCTGATGCATGAAAATAAAGCCTTAAAATCCAAACTAAAAACGGTAGAAGATGAAAGAGACTCCCTAAGGCTTGCCCTGACGCTAGTAAGCAAAAGATCACTATCAAAATACCGGGCGAACTTCCAAATCCAAACCAAAACATAGGCCTGAGGCGCTGAGCGAGAATCGAACCCGAAGAAACGACTTCTCAGGGTGACGTAATGATAAGCATGCGCAGAGTCGCCGGAAGTCCGTGATTCGCGGACTTCCGGATCGGATTCTTCCAGAGCCCTATTTTTTCGTCGAGCATGCGCAGTAAGAAACAAATGGGGTCTGGGTACGAGATTGTCTAACTTACAACTCTGGGGATAATGCATGCGCAGTAAACTAAATATACCCAACATGAAACAGACTACTTTTATAAAAAATGAAAAAAACTAACGTCAGGTGCAGCAACAGTAAAGAAAATGAAAGCTATAGCCCCAAAACTCGGACCGTCATTATAAACGTAAATATATGCACTGCATGCAAAGCTGCCGTAAATAACATACAACAGGCGACACGTTATAAAGGCAAGAGCCGATATAATTGAAACCTTGGACCAAATAATATAATAAGTACTGAGGATAAGAAATAAAGGCAATGTCTATGCCGCACCAGTCTAACAGGATGAAAGATAATGAACTATGAGAGAAACGGCCGAGAAACTGAAAAGGCACAATAATAAGAAAGGTAGCGAAAGCTAGCCCTAACTAAATGAACTATTCAAAGTAAATTGAATATTCATATGCTAATAAATATTATAGGAAAATCACATGCCTGACGAGGTAATTACCGAGTCAGGCATGTGATTTTCCTTGGATCGCATAGTCCGATGAATTACTTGAAGATTTAGTACTTTTGTTGATATTTTGCTAAGTTATAAATAGCGCGCGTAGTCTTCGTGCAGTGGTGACTCCACTCTGAATCACCACTCCATCTCAGCCAATCAGCGTCTGATTTCGCAAATGCACCGTGCTATTCAGCTTTGGCTATGCGATTCTATTATTTAGCGCCATATAATCATAGCGCTTTACAAATTACTGACATCCTGTCAGTGAAGTTACAGAGACTGCTTATACGGCGCTGATAGCTGCCGCGCAGTTTACATATTTTTAGTGTGTGGTTAGTACAATGGCCAGGCTGCTGTACCGGGTGACAAACCCCTGCTCTTTTTCGATACTTAATATATTTGATAATAACCATATTCCTATTTTACCTATTGGCTGGCTGAGGTCTTATTTAATGGGCTTATCTCGCAGTGTCATTTCGTAAGAGCCGCCCTTGAGCATCGCTACCCGCCTCTCCCTACCGAGATGTTTGGGCGGAGTTGCCATAAAAACAGCATTTATTCGGTCTCAGGCCTAAGAAAAGGAAACTAGAACAGTGTTCTTTTCTACAACAGACACTTTATCGGAACATTTATATTCCTTTTCGATTGCAATAAACGAATCAGTTAACAGGTCCCAAAGTACAGTGTATATCATATTTTCAGTCACCTGGATGAACCCATGTTAGCGCACCCCCTTTCTTTCTTACGCCTAGTCGACCGAATAAATGCCCTACGCCGCTCCGCGTCGTCTTTTAATTACTTCGACCGGGGTGACATCTCCATATCTTATCACTGACAAAAGATTCAAACATAATATAGTACTGTATCAAATGATACTAACTACGCTAGCGTTAATACGAGGGAAGACTCACAACAGATCGTACTCCCCCACCCGGACCGGATACAATGAACATTCGAACTCTTGTATTAATGCATACAGAAGGATTCTCCAATGCGGGACCTGTTTGTGCAAGCTGCGAATGTCCGTGGCTCAAACTGTAGCACCGAACCCTTATTTTACGCTTGTTTTCATCAACATTTCAGAATTTCTTTCAATTTTATGTAGCTCTTATCATAAGTACGTCACCATATTTGCGTCCGAATTGCAACGGATATACTATGACTCGCCATTGTATATCCGATACAATTCGGTTGTTCATATTGTAACTAGTATTCTTGGGTTGCACATGACGTCACGGCGGCCATGTTGGAGGACATTAACAAAAGATTCCTCATTGGTACTGCAAGAAGTCAATAGACATTTCCTTACATTTCTTAGGATTACGGCGCATGCCGCGAAACGAGGCGTACAAGCTAACAACACTGTGTTGCGATAGCTGAGATGACAACGCGTGCTATGAGCTTAGGGTTCCCAGTTTCGAGTCTACGACAGAAATATTGTTTGTCCACATTTTTTCCGGATATCATCTCATTCCCAAATAAATAATAAATAAATAAAAGGAAAACAATGGCGACTTTTAATATAAATAATTATGTAAGTTATTTTGTATTGGCCACCAGATGAGGTTTCAATATAGCAATTGGAGCTCCACCCATAGGCTTGTCTATGTATATATTATTATCATAAACTAATTTTTGGCTTCTCTCGAGAGTGTATACGAACATGTGTAGTTAGGTTACAAGACTGCTTGAAGCACTTTCCACAATGCTTACAATTATATGGCTTCTCTCCAGTGTGTATTCGAGCATGTGTAGTTAGGTTACAAGACCGCTTGAAGCACTTTCCACAATGCTTACAACTATATGGCTTCTCTCCAGTGTGTATTCGAGCATGTGTAGTTAGGTTACAAGACTGCTTGAAGCACTTTCCACAATGCTTACAATTATATGGCTTCTCTCCAGTGTGTATTCGAGCATGTGTAGTTAGGTTACAAGACCGCTTGAAGCACTTTCCACAATGCTTACAATTATATGGCTTCTCTCCAGTGTGTATTCGAACATGATTAGTTAGGTTACTTGACTGCTTGAAGCACTTTCCACACTGCTTACAATTGTATGGCTTTTCTCCCGAGTGTATTCGAACATGTCTAGTTAGGTTACAAGACCGGCTGAAGCACTTCCCACACTGCTTACAGTTATATGGCTTCTCCCCAGAGTGCATTCGAACATGTCTAGTTAGGCCACCAGACTCGTTGAAGCACTTTCCACACTGCTTACAATTATATGGCTTCTCTCCAGTGTGTATTCGAACATGTTTAGTTAGGTTACAAGACTGACTGAAGCACTTTCCACACTGCTTACATTTATATGGCTTCTTCCCAGAGTGCACTCGAGCATGTTTGGTTAGGTCACCAGACTCCTTGAAGCACTTTCCACACTGCTTACAATTATATGGCATCTCTCCAGAGTGTATATCAACATGACCTGTAGGCTCCACCTGGGTGGGAACATGATCTGTATGGTCAGGGATTAGTGTTTTATTATCCTCAAGATCAACCAGTCTCTCTGATTGTGGACGATTCTCAGTAGAATAACATGAAATTCTCTGATCAGGAGCATGGACCATTGTTTCCTTAGACATGTCCTAACAAACAGAAAACATGATTATCAATTCATAAATAATTCATGAAGGAAAAACAAAGGCAATCAATATGCGATAAGTGATCTGTAAAACTGAAACAGGTTAGTCCTGATTTGCATAAACCTTTTCTTCGATTTCGTTCTCTGGACATATGCAAGTTGCACACGTCTTAACAATGCCCTTCACAAATCGCTATTTGATTGGCTAATGTGTGCATGTGATATCTCGCTACTAAAATCGTAGCCTGTCAATCAATCTATAATTCTCCCCTGGGAATATTTGATTGATAGGTTAAAAATGTACAGTTAGTATGTTATCTCTAGAGAAGAGCAGACTGAAGAGTCAAGGCAATCTGGCTGTTACTTAGCTATTGTCTACACAGAGAATATTGAGAGGTCGGTGAAATCGAGAACTCCAGCGAAATTATACTTTTCAACCAACCAACCAACAAACTTTATTCACACCAAATTGCAACATTACAATGAATAATAACATAAGTGCAATACAAGTGTCAGGTAGCCCGAAATGATAAAATATCAATCTAGTCAGGGCTACCTTTAAAAAAAGAAAATTAAATAGTTACGGTGGTTAAGCTAGATACACACACACAACACATATACACACACACATAAATAACAAAAAGGGAAAGACTCTTAGTATAATTGATCAAGTTCCATAAAAAAATAAAAAAAATAGTATTTTGATAGAAACTCCTGCTTTAGATTTTTGCTGAAACATTTATGTGTTGATAGTTGCTTTAAATCACCTTTAATTTGGTTCCAAATCTGTACACCAGTATATCTTTAAATTTCCCAAAATTTGTTCTAATTTTAGGTGCATAGTATGCTGCTTTGGAAGCCAAACGAGTATTATGATGGTGAACATTAGTGACGTGTATAAAGAAATTATCAAAAGATGAGGGGAGATCATTATGGTTATATTGAAACATAAACACTGAAATGTACAGGAATATTAAATCAGAGAATTTCAGTATGCCAAGATCTTAAAACAAGAGATTAGTATGAGCATTAAAAGAGGAAAAGGTCATTATACGTAGTGCTTTTTTTTGTAAAATAACAAGAGGTTTAAGAGGTCTGATAAGTACTACCCCAAGCCAATAGACCATACGTAAAAAAGGGATACACAAGTGAATAGTAAATTTTAACTAAGGTGTCAAGGGGCACAAAATGCCTAATCTTAGATATAATTCCATTTCCTTTAGATACTTTTTTCGATACATTTTGGATTTGATATTTCCAATTAAGGTTAGCATCTATTAAGATACCTGAGAGTGAGTGAAGGTATTTAATATAAGGCTTGCAACATAAAGTCTTCCTATTTACAGTACTGTTCAAAAAGATTGCAACGAGAATTGGGGATATATCCCCGGGGATATTTCACTTTTAAGTGAAATATCACTTCACTAAGGGAAGTGAAATATCACTTTTGGTGACGTGAAATATCACTTTTGGAAAGTGAAATATCACTTTTGGAAAGTGAAATATCACTTTTGGAAAGTGAAATATCACTTTTGGAAAGTGAAATATCACTTTTGAAAAGTGAAATATCACTTTTGAAGAAGTGATATTTCACGTCACCAAAAGTGATATTTCACGTCACCAAAGTGATATTTCACGTCACCAAAAGTGATATTTCACGTCACCAAAAGTGATATTTCACGTCACCAAAAGTGATATTTCACGTCACCAAAAGTGATATTTAACGTCACCAAAAAGTGATATTTTACTTTTTCGAACTGGACCTTTCACCGTCGTTATTATTCATGTGTTGTCAGTTTCTTCAACACCGTTCTTATTAACTAACGAAGCCAACTGCTTCAAAATAAACATTCTTAAAACACGGCCCGCTACCAATCTTCGGTTAACTTTTATTCCTGTTCAAGCGTGATGAGTTGTCAGTTTCTTACACAACACCGCCGTTCCCGTTCTTATTAACTAACGAAGCCAACTGCTTCAAAATAAACATTCTTAAAACACGGCCCGCTAACAATCTTCGGTTAACTTTTATTCCTGTTCACACTTCATGTCTTGTCAGTTTCTTCAACACCGTCAGTTTCTTCAACACGAAGCCAACTGCTTTAAAATAAACGTTCTTAAAACACGGCCCGCTAACAATCTTCGGTTAACTTTTATTCCTGTTCACACTTCATGTGTTGTCAGTTTCTTCAACACCGTTCTTATTAACTAACGAAGCCAACTGCTTCAAAATAAACATTCTTAAAACACGGCCCGCTACCAATCTTCGGTTAACTTTTATTCCTGTTCAAGCGTGATGAGTTGTCAGTTTCTTACACAACACCGCCGTTCCCGTTCTTATTAACTAACGAAGCCAACTGCTTCAAAATAAACATTCTTAAAACACGGCCCGCTAACAATCTTCGGTTAACTTTTATTCCTGTTCACACTTCATGTCTTGTCAGTTTCTTCAACACCGTCAGTTTCTTCAACACGAAGCCAACTGCTTCAAAATAAACATTCTTAAAACACGGCCCGCTACCAATCTTCGGTTAACTTTTATTCCTGTTCAAGCGTGATGAGTTGTCAGTTTCTTCAACACCGTTCTTATTAACTAACGAAGCCAACTGCTTCAAAATAAACATTCTTAAAACACGGCCCGCTATCAATCTTCGGTTAACTTTTATTCCTGTTCACACTTCATGTGTTGTCAGTTTCTTCAACACCGTTCTTATTAACTAACGAAGCCAACTGCTTCAAAATAAACATTCTTAAATCACGGCCCGCTACCAATCTTCGGTTAACTTTTATTCCTGTTCACACTTCATGTCTTGTCAGTTTCTTCAACACCGTCAGTTTCTTCAACACGAAGCCAACTGCTTTAAAATAAACGTTCTTAAAACACGGCCCGCTAACAATCTTCTGTTAACTTTTATTCCTGTTCACACTTCATGTGTTGTCAGTTTCTTCAACACCGTTCTTATTAACTAACGAAGCCAACTGCTTCAAAATAAACATTCTTAAAACACGGCCCGCTAACAATCTTCGGTTAACTTTTATTCCTGTTCACACTTCATGTCTTGGAGCATGGGGATGATGCGAGTTGAAAAGTGCGAGTTGCGAGTTGAAAAGTGCGAGTTGCGAGTTGAAAAATGCGAGTTGCAAGGAAAAGTAAGAAAAATGAGATTAGAGTTCCTGATTACATGTATGATCCGCTGCAATGGAGAATGCTTTTTGAGTCAAAAATCAAAGGAACTCGGGGTTTCGACGGAACGTGGACCCCCGCTTTTGGACCCCTACAAAATGATTTTTTTTTTCTACTAGCGTGTCCCAGGGATTTCGAGATCACTAGGAATTCCCCCCCCCCCCCCCCTCGGGGCGAGATAGATAGATAGATAGATAGTTTTTATTTGGAGTCGTATACATCTGTACATAGACATTTATCCAAATAAATGTGCACTTCTCTGTGCTACAGGTGTTTGGGGTCTTTCAGAATTATGAGAGTCGAGGCAGAATCGATCAGAGTTCTTTGAGGCCATTGTCTCTATACATAAAACATTCGTATATGAATTTTGCAACTATAGCTGCTGTCCTATTGTTGGGGCTTAACATTATTTTTAGCCGACTTTCCTGGGATAACTTTTCTATGTTTATCGGAAATTCATTTTGCATTGAAGCATGGAACGCATTTCGTAAATGGTTATATTTATTGCATTTTACGAGGAAATGAGCTTCATCCTCAATCTCCTTTCTAGGCAGGCAGAATTTGCAAAGTCTTTCATCGACCTTTTTAAATGGCCTAGCATGTCTTCCTTTTTCAATTTCTAAATCATGGTTGCTTATCCTAAGCTTTGTTAGAGCCGTTCTATGCTTCAAGTTTCTTATAATAAGCGTAGATAGTCTTCGAACTCGTAATTTACTTTAAAATTTCTGTAGGCCCTTAGCTTATTTCTCTGATTGGCATTTCTTCTTGTATCATTGTAAATACCACTGTGCCAATTTTGGAACTCTATGTCGCATAGCCTTTGCTTAAGTTTCTTGCAAATTATTGATGTGTTATCGGCGATAGTGTTTGAGGGGACTAAGATACTTCCAAATCCGAGCTTGAGGACTATCTTACTTATTTTTTTGTACCAACTTGCGGGATTATTTAAGAGGCTTGAGTCCAAAAAAGCGTCCACTGCAAGTTTGTCGGTATCGCAGACTTGCAGTTTCAGCCAGAACTTTAAACTCCTGGATATTGCTTCTGTTTTAAGAGGAAATCTTCCTAATACGGCTCGGCATGCATTGTTTGTTGCGTATTTGGACACTCCTAAAATCCATTTACAGAATTTAATATGTACTAGTTCGATAGGGTCTCTGTCTAATTTGTTGTTGGAGTCAACCCCCCATACTTCGCTCCCGTATAGTAGAATTGGCTGAATTAAGGAGTTGAAAAGTTTGAGCGTTAGCTTTATATCTGTTCTAAAGTGATCTCCCATTTCTTTGCGGAGTTTGAATAAGGCTTTTAACGCAATTTTTTTCAACTCCTGTTTAGCTAAAGTGAAGTTTCCGAATGCACTAAAGGTTAGGCCCAGGTACTTATATGAGGTCACGTTTTCCAGTGTTATATTATTAAATTTAAAAGTATAATTATTCATGCTTTTCCCCGTGTTATTAAAAATCAAAATTTTAGTTTTATCCATATTAACTGTCAGATTATTGAGGCTGCAGTAATCATCTAATTTATCTAGGTATTGCTGCATACCTTGAGCAGAATTTGCAAGTATCACTAGATCATCGGCATATAACAGGCAACTAACTGGTCTGTTTTGTATGTTAATTTGTTCTGGTACTTTGGTTTGATCCATAAAGGCCGGTAGGTCACTTAAAAATAAATTAAACAGTGTGGGGCTGAGCATACACCCCTGTTTCACACCGATATGGCAACCAAAACCTTCAGATAGGCTGTGTGCCCGATTTTCACGGCAGCAGTGTCATTTGAATACATTGAATCTATAATTGAGAGAAAATTGCCTCGGCACGCTATCGAATGCTTTTTTTAAAATCTACGAAACAGCTGAATAACAAATTTCCTTTCTTTTTTAATTTGGCTTTGACATATTTATCTATAATTGTTTTCAGAACAAAGATACTGTCTGCGGTACTGTGCTTTTTTCGAAAGCCGCCTTGGACTTTCTTGAGGATTCCTTTTTCTACTAAATAAGTATAAAGCCTATTATTAAGTATGGAGGTAAAGAGTTTTCCTAGGGAAGAGAGCAGGGTTATTCCTCTATAATTATCAGGTAACGTATTATCCCCTTTTTTGTAAATTGGTACAAAAAAGGGTCCCCCCAAGCGCGCCCAAAACAAAGAGGCGGGATTTCTTTAGATTGACAAAAAGCTGTCTAAACAAGCTATCTCAAACATTTGTTATCCTGGGCCTGACTCGTTTATTTTTCACAATGCTCACAGTCTAATTGCAGAATTAAAAGAGCAACTAACTCATCTGTTTAAATAGCAAACAAATCATATTCATAGTTCTACCTCGGTTTTATACAGAGCTTTTTTAGTGACTCACGCGGCATCAGTTACTAGTTGCTTTCTATACTAAAGAGTGGCATTTCTAGCGATTTTGGGATATTCGACTTATTAGAACAAATCCGGTAGAGCAAGCCACAAATGTTGCCGTTCTTCTGTTACACTATTTTTGGCTGTGCTTGTGCCTGTATTAAAAACCAAACCATTAAAGTCCCGCAAGGCTAGAGTGATTGAGAGAGCACACAAAAGCGTCGCCATTGAGAATTACTGCAATTGCAAGTTAAGACTCGATATCCAACGAGTGAATACAGCGAACGAGTACGAGTATGCATGACATCAACTGGATCACGAAAGCTGTTTCTAGCTAAAGCAACATCGAACCACAGGCAGCCCAAGCTCTAATCTAGCTAATACTGACAGCGTTTGTATGGGAATTTTAACGAGCTAGAAATACGAAAGAATTAATGAATAAAATGTCTTACCTTGCTTCCATAGTGTATTACTTGCTGTCTGTGTGGTAACAGGGGTGATATGAAGCGATTTTAGCGAGGAAAACTCGCTAAAATCGCTTCATATCACCCCTGTTACCACACAGACAGCAAGTAATACACTATGGAAGCAAGGTAAGACATTTTATTCATTAATTCTTTCGTATTTCTAGCTCGTTAAAATTCCCATACAAACGCTGTCAGTATTAGCTAGATTAGAGCTTGGGCTGCCTGTGATCGAACGAGCTTGCTTTTAGTACGAGAGAATTGGGGGGGGGGGCGAAATCCCCAGGTTAGTCTGCAGTTTTCACTGGGGGCGAGATCCCTAAGGGGGGGGGGGGGGTGAAATCCCTAGTGATCTCGTCCCCCAGGGGAGGGGGGGGGGGGGGCGAGATCCCTGGCGGGGGGGGGGGGGGGGGGGTAAATCCCTACGACACCGGTTTATTTATGCCTCTCACAGTTATTCAGAGCTAAGTCCTTTCTATTTCTAATTTACAATATTTCGATTGCAATCACAATTAGTTATAAGTTTAACTATTCACTTTCTTCTATCTCCGATTCTTCCAGAGACGTTTCGTATTATTTCTATGGCGACTCTTTGGTTTATTTGATAGTCATACAACTCTCACGGCCCCTCCGGATACTAGACCGATGCGAGAACTAAAATGCCCGCGAATAAATCCTACTTTATATCAGTTTAAACATTCCTAACGAAATTGCTATGCTATCACGACAGTTCAAATTCACATCTCAAGACAATTTCGTTCTTCACTACGGTCGGCCTTAGCTAGCGCTATTCTAATATCTCAAGCAGTCATATTTTGTACCTTTTTTGCTTTTTTTCGATAAATGTTCAGTTCCTTTTTTTGCCAGCTAAATTATTTTCTTCTTGATCATTTAAGTTCTTTCCCGTTGTTTCCATCCATTTTCCAGCGAGAATCGAAATCGCCTTTCCAATGAAAGTCGCCCTTTGTTGATGTTTCCACAGGGGTCCGGTCAGTTTTATAATTTCCTCTCAGAATTCAGTTTTGCTCGATTTTCTTGTTCTGTCGCTTTTCTTCTTTGACCTCCTAGTTTGTTCATGTCATTTCCAGTTCGGAAAATTGTTTTTGCAATCCGAAAAGTAGTTGTAAGCCATATCCCATTTCTGACGGTTCTCACGGTTCGTTTTCGGTTCTATATATTAATTAATACTCGATTCAGTTTTCTCCATTTGTGTATGGGCGTCAAACAGTTTCAACATCAACAGGTTCGGTTTCTAGTTCTATTTCTTCTATTCATGCACTCAGTTCAGTTTTCTCGGTGTCCATACGCTAGTCTGGGTACAGTTCAGACTCTCTTCTGTTCTCGAGTTCTCTCATTTCTAAACTTCTCGGCTCTGTTCAATTTCTCGGAATACTGATTCCGAATCGAAAGCTCGTAAAAAAAATGCTTGCTTTTTATCGTTTATCTTCTATCAGAAACAAATGAAATCATGACTTAAAGTCAAATTCTCTTGGACTTGGCTCCTTTGGCTCAGCCTTCAAAATTTCCAGAGTCTGGGTCTTCCACACGACAGATCCACTCTGCGACAGATCATATATTTTCCCGCCATTTTTTGTTGTTGTAACATTTCAACTCGCAACTCGCACTTTTTAACTCGCAACTCGCACTTTTCAACTCGCACTTTCCCTATCCTGCATGTCTTGTCAGTTTCTTCAACACGAAGCCAACTGCTTTAAAATAAACGTTCTTAAAACACGGCCCGCTAACAATCTTCGGTTAACTTTTATTCCTGTTCACACTTCATGTGTTGTCAGTTTCTTCAACACCGTTCTTATTAACTAACGAAGCCAACTGCTTCAAAATAAACATTCTTAAAACACGGCCCGCTACCAATCTTCGGTTAACTTTTATTCCTGTTCAAGCGTGATGAGTTGTCAGTTTCTTACACAACACCGCCGTTCCCGTTCTTATTAACTAACGAAGCCAACTGCTTCAAAATAAACATTCTTAAAACACGGCCCGCTAACAATCTTCGGTTAACTTTTATTCCTGTTCACACTTCATGTCTTGTCAGTTTCTTCAACACCGTCAGTTTCTTCAACACGAAGCCAACTGCTTTAAAATAAACGTTCTTAAAACACGGCCCGCTAACAATCTTCGGTTAACTTTTATTCCTGTTCACACTTCATGTGTTGTCAGTTTCTTCAACACCGTTCTTATTAACTAACGAAGCCAACTGCTTCAAAATAAACATTCTTAAATCACGGCCCGCTACCAATCTTCGGTTAACTTTTATTCCTGTTCAAGCAGGCCGTGTTTTAAGAATGTTTATTTTGAAGCAGTTGGCTTCGTTAGTTAATAAGAACGGTGTTGAAGAAACTGACAACACATGAAGTGTGAACAGGAATAAAAGTTAACCGAAGATTGTTAGCGGGCCGTGTTATAAGAATGTTTATTTTGAAGCAGTTGGCTTCGTTAGTTAATAAGAACGGGAACGGCGGTGTTGTGTAAGAAACTGACAACTCATCACGCTTGAACAGGAATAAAAGTTAACCGAAGATTGGTAGCGGGCCGTGTTTTAAGAATGTTTATTTTGAAGCAGTTGGCTTCGTTAGTTAATAAGAACGGTGTTGAAGAAACTGACAACACATGAAGTGTGAACATGAATAAAAGTTAACCGAAGATTGTTAGCGGGCCGTGTTTTAAGAACGTTTATTTTAAAGCAGTTGGCTTCGTGTTGAAGAAACTGACGGTGTTGAAGAAACTGACAACACATGAATAATAACGACGGTGAAAGGTCCAGTTCGAAAAAGTAAAATATCACTTTTTGGTGACGTGAAATATCACTTTTGGTGACGTGAAATATCACTTTTGGTGACGTGAAATATCACTTTTGGTGACGTGAAATATCACTTTTGGTGACGTGAAATATCACTTTGGTGACGTGAAATATCACTTTGGTGACGTGAAATATCACTTTTGGTGACGTGAAATATCACTTTTGGTGACGTGAAATATCACTTTTGGTGACGTGAAATATCACTTTTGGTGACGTGAAATATCACTTTTGGTGACGTGAAATATCACTTTTGGTGACGTGAAATATCACTTTTGGTGACGTGAAATATCACTTTGGTGACGTGAAATATCACTTTTGGTGACGTGAAATATCACTTTTGGTGACGTGAAATATCACTTTTGGTCAAGTGAAGTGAAATATCACTTAGGTGAAATATCACTTTTGTAGAAAGTGAAATATTACCTTAAAACTTCACATAAAAGTGAAATTTCACTTTTCAGGTGAAATATCACTTTTTAAGTGATATTTCACTTCACCTCGTTGCAATATTTTCGAACAGTACTGTATGACAATATTTATAGGGTATACTTTCTTTTGTGATGGATGAAAAATAACATAATTAGATTTATCAATATTTAAAGATAACTTATTGGTAGCTAACCAGTCCTTAATTTTCTCCAATTCAACATTTATGGTAGATTCAAGTTGATCTAAGTTCTTATTTGCTAAAAATAAATTTGAATCATCTGCTAATAAATGAAAATTAAATACACTGGAACAGTAAGGAAAATCATTAATATAAATTTAAAAAAGTAAAGGTCCCAGTACTGATTCTTGTGGGACACCACATGGGACAGGCTTTAGGTCAGAAGATACATTACCAATGGATACAAACTGTTTTCTATTAGATAAATATGAACAAAACCAGGAATTTGGAATACCTCTTACGCCATAAAAATTAAGTTTTTGGATCAGAATAATTATTATGATTGATGGTATCAAAAGCTTTACTAAAGTCTAAGAAAATACCACAGGCAAATTCCCCATCTTCAATAGCACATTGGATTTTATCAATTATCAGTAAGATAGCATGTATTGTGGAATGTTTTGGGCGAAAACCAAATTGTGAATTAGATAAAACTTGATGTTTTTCAAGAAAATTCCAAAGGCGATTATACATAAGCTTTTCAAGAAGTTTATTAAAAATTGAAAGAAGTGATATGGGTCTAAAATTATTCATGATAGTTCTTTCACCATTTTTAAACACTGGAATTACCCTTGCTATTTTAAAAGAGTCTGGTACAGTGCCTGTGGAAAAAGATAAATTAAGTTTCACAATTGAAACTGGAATACTAGAGGGCCCAGCTGCTTTGTTAGTAGAAAGCTTATCAATTTCTAATGCAATTTCCTCTGATGTACAGGGAAAAAGAAAAAAACTTTCCTTAACTGGAGTTTTCATGTAACTAAATGGAGAAATATTGGAGGATTTAATGGAATTAGCTAAATTCTTACCTATATTGGAGAAAAAGGCATTAAATGAATTAGCAATAGCTAATGGATCAGTTATTGCATTGTTCTTCACAAATATTTTAGAGGGAATAAATGTTGAGGTATTCTTAGTTGATATAATTTGTTTGATACCTTTCCAAAGATTTTTAGAACTTTTAGCATGGGTCTCAAGATAATCATGGTAATACTTCTTCTTACTCAGAAGAATTAAATATTTTAATCTATTTCTATAATATTTGTACTTTGAATGATGATAATGACTCTTGGATTTGACGTGAAGCAGGTTTGAGAGACTGGCTCTGTAATAGCGGTCCACTCGATTTCGGACCCAAACATAGATTTTGTTTATCTTTCTACCATGAATGGTACTGTCTATCCTTAGTACTAAAATGTAGTTAGATTGTTGAAACGTTTATTTCACTCCCACACTTATTTCGAGGGGTTGAATAGTTAGTCTAATGTTAACAGGCCATAAAGTGCTTATTTTCAGTGCCGTGACACTCAAACATGCTTTGCAGGATTTTGCATCATTAAAACTTTCAAATTTTACACACATTCAATAGATTATTACTTCTTTTTATCCTTGATGTCAGTTTCGGACATTTAAATGCTGGAAATAGGACGAAAACTAAATTTTAATCGAGCCCATTCAAAGAGTAACGCGATCAGCCAAAACGCATAGCTTTTCAAACATGCAGAAATTCTCACTGGTGGCACCTAGGCCAGACCTAAATATCCATTCTAGGCATAGAGTAAGAACTATTTCGTAGAATTATGTAATAAAACCTCCGCCACAATGCGATTCCAAGTAGTAGGTTTCAAGTAAATATAATAGAAAATACAATAAAATAATATTATATAATATATCTTTCAATCTGTTAATAAGAAGCAGATAATAAGATTAAATCAAAGAAATAGTAGATCTTTCAATCTGTCAATAACAATCTGACAATTTAGAATCAGACCGCTTGAAGCACTTCCCACACTGCTTACATTTGTATGGCCTCTCCTCAGAGTGCATTCGAACATGTTGAGTTAGGGTAGCAGAGTGGCTGAAGCACTTTCCACACTGCTTACAATTATATGGTTTCTCCCTAGAGTGCACCCGAGCATGTTTAGTTAGGTCACCAAACATGCAGAAATTCCAACTGGTGTCACCTAGGCAAGACTTAAATATCCATTCTAGGCATAGAGTAAGAACTATTTTGTAGAATTATGTAATAAAACCTCCGCCACAATGCGATTCCGAGGTGTAGGTTTCAAGTAAATATAATATCAAATACAATAAAATTATATAATATATCTTAATTCAATCTGTTAATAAGAAGCAGATAATAAGATTAAATCAAAGAAATAGTAGATATTTCAATCTGTCAATAACAACCTGATAATTTACGGGCTTGTTAAAGAGAATCTGACTAGTACCGCCTGAAACACACAAATGGCCGTGTTCTAGTCATTTTAAATACACAAATCGGCGTGTTAGTGAAGCGCGATTTCAGAAGCTTATTCCGAATCGTTTCTTGCTCTAGTCATTTTAAACACACAAATTGCCGTGTTTTGAGTGAAGCGAGAAGTGAAGTTTATTCCGAAACATTTGTTGTTTTAGTCAGTTTTAACACACAAATGACCATGAAGTGCGGCCATTTTAAAGGAAATATCCCCAGGATATTTACCCAATTAGCGTTGTAATATTTTTGAACAGTACTGTATATGTAAGTGGCCGCGTCCAGAAGGAATAATTTGACCGCAGATTACCATGTTTAAACCGCGACCACACGGAGGATGAAGTACTCTTTCATCATTGTCTGTCCATATGTCACACCAAAATTGGTGTCTAGCTATCCCTTTAGTATTATTGTGCAAACATTTGAACATCGGAATGGCCTTGTGTAATTAGGGTGAGATTCCAATTAACTCACGTGTTACTCACATGTTCCCAGGTAAAACAAGGCTACATGTATTAGAGTGTAATACTTTTTTATAGGCAGTTTACACTATTACATCAGTTGAATAAAACTCGCAGATTGATTTGTGCTGATTCTTTTGTTCTTCCAATTTGGACCACTGTCGTGTTTTTTTTTATTTGAATAAGAAAAAGAATTTGTAAAACATTCTGGTAGTTGTATTCAATTGACATAAAAGTGCAAACTGGTAATTGTACCTTGAAAGAGGAATCTGAAATATGTGGCCATCTAACTTCACGAGTGGCAGTATTGTATTCACACAGAACTTCACCAGATTTATAAAAAGTAACATTCCAGTAAGACTCCATCCTTAATTAATCTGCAAGGAAAAAGGAGTACATCATTAGTCAAAAATTATATTTTGGACTTGTTTTATTTGCACTTTTCTTAATTATGGATAATTTATTGCAATTAGGTGAAAAGAGAAAAAAGAAGAAGAAATGAGAGACAATACTAAATATATAAATACATTGGATGAAAATAGAGACTGAAATAGCCTGTTAGCTTTTGTGTCAACCTCTGCTTATCTGGTGGAAAATATTACAATACACATTTAAAACAATATATAACGAGAAACATAAAGAAATCATTATCTAGATGAACATACAATCATATACACTCAGTTCCATTGTAAGTATAGTTGAACTAACATGCTTTAAATGAAGCAACAGAAATATTGTAAGAACTACATGTAATGATTTTAAGAAGAAAATTCAAAACGAAATTGATGAGGTTTTAGGTAAACAATTCATGAATTTATAAGGCTATAATAATGCACCAGTCAAAGTACTATGTGGGGCTTTGGTGGAGATTTAGTATGTCATTGGCAGCAACTTGTGTCCCAACTAGGTTGGGATTCACACGTTTTGTAATCCCTGTCCATTAGAATGTGGAGCAAGTACAACGTAGGTGGGGATTGGTAGTTGCACTACTGTAAATAACTGAATAGAGTAAGTACATGTGTACATGTATAAGTTATTAATTTTATTATTACCATTATTATTGTTATTAGGGTAGAATAGCGTAGTTATAAGCATGACCACATCAGCAACGCTGTAAATTTATCGTGGGTAAATAAATTTTATTATTAAGATGGCAGCACATCACGCAATGTATTCAACACATTCCCCAAGCCAAGGGAGAATGACAACAAGGTACAGTGTAAGTTCTATTTATATTCAAATGAATCCATATATTTGAAGTTATGTTTGAGGGATTATTTTGGTTCAGCTCACCTTTGGTATTAACAATCAAAATCAGTTGCTTAGTTATAGTTTTGAATTTTACAGCTGGGGCATTTGCTGTTATTTTGTGAAATTTTATTCCCCAACATGGTGAGGCATTTGTCAGTATTTGCAGGCTATCCAGAACAAATCCCACCGTGTCCTGGGGTGGAGGGCGAGAGGTGGGGTTTATTTGACTGTATACATAACAGAGCTGGTTTTGTAGTATTAATTAATATATCTATAGACTTAGTATTTATTTTTGAATGCTTCATGGCATATATTTTTAAAACTAGTGGTGACAGTTTCCCAAACAACTGAGCTTGAATATTTCAGGGTAAATTTTCCACAATACTGTAGGCCTTAAATTGTATGTATGATGATGCCATGCTTTACTCATCACCACCAAGCCTCACATTAGTATGGGAGGAAATGTTTTGCCAAATAATGAGGCTTGGTGGTGATCACAAAAGTGTGATTATTATATCATCATGGATATAAGGCCTATTAGTTGGTAAATGACTTTTATAATCTAAAAGAACTATAAAATTAATGTACAATGAGTATAAAGCAGTGTGTTACAGCCTACAGGGTTCAAAATTCATGCTCACTCACTTGCTAAATGCAAGTTGGTTTTAGGAATTGCATGTAGAAAACATACATGTAACCATTTGTTTTTTTTCTGCGAGTTGAGGTTTATTTCAAAGACAAGTCACTGCATCCCTTTAAACTTTGCAAAATAAATAGCTACCCACATGGCCAGCTATCTCAGTTGGTAGAGCAGCTCAGGGTAGAGCACTGGTCATGAATGCTGGAGGTTGTGGGATCGAATCCAGCTCCGATTGTATCCTTGGGCAGGCATTTAAAAGCCATTGTCCTTGTCTCCCATCAGGGTCTCTTCAGAAATGAGGGACATTAACACAGGAAATCCAATGCTGCAGGGGGTGGTATTTGTACGTTTATGTATAAACTATCTTGAAAATGTAATAATATCTTATTAAAATAATGTCTTACAATTAAAGAGGTATAATATCCTTCACTGAACTTGTGTCATTCTTTTTACTGAGTGTGTTTGTGACAATTCAGGGCTGTTTTTAGGCCTCTCAAGAACCAAAACCTCACCAAAGTCCATTAAAAATGACAAGGAGTGAATTAGTGGCACTTCTCAGATGTCTTTCATCTTTTAAACACCATTTCCCTAGAAACACATTATCAGGCAACAAGTGAACTCTAAATTTGAAGTACCACTCTAAATAAACCTACTCTTTTGGGGCGATTTAAAACTACAGTTCAGGTTTCCATTTGACCCCTGACATTTTGGTGTGCCAGGCAAAAAGAGTAGTTATATTTAGAGTGGTACATACATGTACATGTACTTTAAATTTTGAGTTCAATTGTTGCCTGATAATGTGTCTCTGAGAAGTGTGATTTTAGGAGGGAGATTCAGAGCCAGTCGGGTTTGCCGAGTGTGCAACTTTCACGCATTGTCATTTTTACTGTACTTTAGTGAGATTTCGGTTTTTGAAAGACCTAAAACCAGCTCTTAAAATCAGGTCAGTGTAGGATACAATGTACATCTTTAATAGTAAGACATAACATACATTTGTATACTGTATATAAAATCAATTTGCCATTACATAATGTAGTCCTACAATAACCACAACCCCTGTGGCATATAGCTTCCTAGCTGTGATGTCAAATAATCTGTTGTGCTAGTCGCAAAGAGTACAGCAGCCTGCCCTCCTTACATTAGTACCAACCTCAGTTTAATCATTGCATCAAGCTTTACCAAGTATAAAACACGAACAGGAAGGTGTAACTTAAGGGTAATGTTTTGAAGATACTACCTGTTTATGGGTTAATAAAGCTAATAAATTATTGAATAGAACATTAAAAATACTAACTGTACTGCTTTCAAATAGGAAAAAGCTGCAATATTAAATTGACAATAATGCCATCAATAGGGTACTAGGGTACACAAATGTAATGTATCAGTCAATTCCAAACCCGTGCATCCCCCCCCCCCCCCCCCCCCCGGGCATTTGATCAGAGGCTTGCTCCTGAGGGTCGGGAATTTGACGAGTATCTAGGTCCTCAGGGGCGGGCATTTGACAAACAGTGGGGGTAGGGGGTGGGGCATTTGATCGGTGTTTAAAAAATACATTCTGTTTGTCTACAAATTCGCATCGCTCGTGTCGAAATGGAGAACGTGCGTGTCTTCGAGGACTTCCAGGATAAGAATTGCGCATTTGTAGAGGCCTGGTCTGCCAAATTTGAAGGCCACTTTCAGAGGTACATTGTTTATGTTTAAACCTATAAACTACTGTATGTTGTTTTCCTTTGCTTCGTGAACTTTGACCGACTGCGTGATATTAAGTGCGTGACATTTATATACTTTATAATATATAAGGTGAGTTTTGCGGTGAGTTTTGCTGCGACCCTAGACAGCACGTGAGTTAAAAACATAATTATTATATCAGTAAATTTCAAACCATTATGTTTATTATAAAGTATATAACGGGAACCAAGAACGATCGAGCCGGTAGAAATGATTGTTCTCATCCCTGACCGGTTGAAGGTGGTTTTCACCGTCAGTGTTTCCTGTGAATTGCTTGAGTCAGAGCGAGATTGTCAATAAAACAATGATTTCATTTATTCGTCAATAGTCTTTGCCTTGTCTTTCTCTATTTTTTTTGGAAAATTTTCCAATCAGGTCCCCGATGGTGGGGCATTTGAACAGCCTGGATGAAAAACTGGTGGGGCATTTGAACAGTTTTTCTGCCTTGGTAGTGGGGCATTTGATCGATTTTTTTTCAAAATGTTCAAATGCCCAGGGGGAGGGGGGGGCATGCATGGGTTTGGAATTGACTGATACATACATGTAAGTTCCAAGGTATAATAATTGATGAGCACTTATCTTGGAAATCATATTCTTATATTATGAACTTAATATCTTCTAAAATATCCAAATCCATTGGAATCATGTACAAAATGAATGTACTTAGTACATAAATGTATGCAACAGAAACTACTAAAAGTCTATACTTTATACTTATCTGTCCATATATACATTCAATATCAGATGGTAAAATTGTGTGGGCAAGTAACTATCCCTCTAGGTTAACCAGAATTTTGTCACTTCAAAAGATAGGTTTCAGAGATATTAGACAGCAAATATATTCAAAGAAATGAGGCTGCTTCTAAGAGTAAATGAAATAAATAAATGGGAAATAGCAACTTTCATGTTCAGATTCTTTTATAACCTGACTCTTCTACCTGAAAAATTATTTGACTTCTTCACTTTTTAATGCTCATATTATTGCTTCTATGAAATACTCTTTGCATCTAATATCAAAACTAATGACTAAACCAAATGAAAATTATTTTTTAATATGTAAAAATATTTTTTATATATTATATAATATAAAAACAGTATAAAGGAAAAACCCATCTCTATAAATAAATGTAACTAGAATAGAAGTGAAAGAGAAAATATGCATGTGCCCTGAGTGGGATTTATACCCATATTCTTGGCATACTAGTCTGCTGTGTTACCACTACACCATCAGCACCAACCACGCTGGCAACGCAGCCGGTTGATGGAGTCATTGTGGAATGTAACCGCGGGTACTCCCGGCATTTTCACTTTTGGGGCAAGTTGGGAAAGCCTTTAACTTTAAACGTAATATAATGTAGCTTTCGACCTAAGAATTATACTGATCGACTCACAGGCCCTATTATAAGGCCAACTTAGGAATCACTACAAGTAGGTTTAAAGGACCTGAAGGATTCAGTCTTATATTTAATAAACACAAACAGTATTTATAAAGAAGCCCAATGAAGTTCAAATCCCACTCAGGGCACATACATGTACAATGCATACTCTTTCACTTCTATTATCTTACTAGTTATTTATAGAGAGATGGATTTCTTCTTTATACTATTTATTTTTTTATTAAATAGTGGTGGTCATGTTGGTTGAATCAAACATTTTGGTTTCATGGTTGATCGAACGAGAAATATTTTTTAGTTTCCGTCAACCAAGATGGCGCTGATTGTGTTATGTGCAACCCAGCAATGGCTTTTTTTCAGCTACATGTATAACAGTCATGTGCTGATATAATAGTTCGTTAATGAATGAATGAGCTTGTAGTCCCCATGGGAAAGGCATTGCCATGGATGCTGGATCGTAAGCCATCTTTAAAAATGCTGTTTTAGAAAGATTGACAATTGATTGGAGGTGAAAAATAGCATTTACAAACAGGTTTTGCTAATAACAATACCGATCTTGTACAAGGCCTCTAAATAAATAAAGTCAGAATTGTTTTGCCATCCAGTGCAATCCTGTACAATCACGTGAATGCCTAGCTGCAAAAGGCCTATTGACTATTTAAGACTGTATGATAGGGATGGTCCAGTAAAACATGGACGGGAGGCAGGGGTGCGAGGATGGGGACGCTGAGACATGACATTAGAAACACAGTATTTTTGACCGCTAAAATAAAAGGGAGTAATTATGTGGGTATTCAATGCATTGTTTTATACTAGCTAGTCATTTAGGTTAGAAAATACATTATCAAAAGTGTTTTCCATCAAAAACCAATGCCATCTTGGAAGACATTCGTTTCCATGCTCCCTTTAAGGAGCCTGGAAAGGACTGGACCACCAAATTACTCCCCCTTGAAATGAAGAAAGTTACAAGTCATTTTATGAAAATTTGATAGCCCAGTTTAAAGGAAGTCACGAAGTGAGCACAAAGAAGTTGACTGTTTTCGGAGGCTATAAGGGGGTGTTTACATGGAGGAGGGGGGTTGAGCCTAGTGCTAGCACTTATAGGCTCAAAGATAGCCTGGGAGGAGGGGGGGGGGGGGGGTTTAGCCTAGTGCTTGCACTTATTGACTCAGGTAGCCCGGGTCAACTCAACATGATACGGCCACCAAAATCATTCAAGCATAGAGGACACAAGTAGAGTTTTGGTGGGTTTTGATGGATGAACCTTCATTCTGTTTTACTGTGGTGCCCTTTGTTGCTGCTGTCTAGTGTCCTATAGTGCTGGTATGTGACCTACCAATTGCTAGACAACTCCAGCAACTTCAGCAATGTAAAATTTGGCTCTAGAATAGAGTTGTCCCAGGTAGGCAAGTAGTCCATAGCAATTAGCCTCTTTATATGAAGTAACGTGTGCAAAAGTTGAACTAGTGCTTGAGGATGATCCTACCTCTCAGGTACCCGAGACAAACCTGACCTTTACATGTAAACAGAATGCAGAATACAATGGCAGTAGTATGACTCTACTACTAGGATGACCCTAGTACAAGGGTTACCCTTTTATCATGTAAACTACCCCTAAGTTTTGGTGAGTATATTTTTTCACCTGGGTTGCTTCCCAAGCTCATTTACCTCACTCAGGGAGCATGAAAACGAGGCTTTTCCAAGATGGCGTCGGTTTGATTACGTTTATGAGTTAGTGATAATACACACATAATTACTCGCTTTTTATTTTAGCATCAAAAATACTGTGTTTCTAAGCTCACGTCCCCATGTCCCCACGTCCCCGTCCATGTTTTACGACCATCGTATGATAGCACAAATTACGGATGGTACATAGCCATAGGGGACTACTTGTTCAAGCTTATAGCTTTCCATAGACTCCTCCTCACATACCTCTTGTAAGCAAAATTAATAACTTAATTATGTTTATTTCTTAACTATTTTAAGTTGAAATTGCCAGAATACTTAAATGGTGCCCATTAAACCATATCACCACAATGGCGGGAGTCACTATTAGTAAATCATTTCCCAAATGTTCTAAGTTTGTTTATACATAAAGTTCTACTATGGAAGTTTTAGCCTGTTGCTTTTACGTTTAGCTCGTAGATAGATGTATGGGACCCAAAATACAAGCATGTTTTTATCTTGTGGATTCGTACCTGGCTTAACAAATATTATTTATAAATTAAACGAAAATTTAAACTTAAATAGACTAGACATATTCTAAAGTCTTAGGTACCTCAATGTCCTATCATTATAGAGACTGTTTTGTGAAGCATACTATAAAACAAGAACAAAATACTTACCTAAATAGAGAAGAAACAGTACCACACAACACTCGACTGACAAAACAAAATGGCGGAGGGACATGAAGAAGTGGTCTTCCTGTGGTAAAATGCACACCACAGGAATCCTGGTATTTTTGCCTTGTCCCAGTTGAGGAGGCACTGGGAACGAGAATTGCATACCACAGGAGTCCCGGTATTTTCTTGTAATCAACGAACTCGATATGTGCACGGGGATTTGATAGTGATTAGTTTTTGTGGCCCCAGGGGGGTCGGGATTTTACTTGATTTGCTCCAAATACATCGGACACCAGATGAAGTAAGTGCAATGTTTGCATGTGACAATCCAGGATGCAAAGTAAAGTGGTTCTGGACACTTTCAGGTATTTCAGTGTGTTGGACTTACCTGAGGAGGGAGAGCAGCCAACAACAACATGTTTAAAGAATAGACGATGTAACGTGTTACCTAAAAATAGCAGAGCTAATCGAGTAAGGCAACATTGCTTACTATTGCAATAATATGTAATAAAGAATGGACGTCAGTAAGACCAGTTTCGTATTCGAAAATTACCGCTGAATGCAATGACTACAGACGCATGTACTCAGGGTTAGCCTCATTCTGAAGTTAAACATTCTTAAATACCAGCGAGAAGGTGCAAAATGCGAAACTACAACAATACGCAGAGTTGTGAATAGCCCACCTTCTCGCGGGTATTTAAGAATGTTTAACTTCAGAATGAGGCTAACCCTGAGTACATGCGTCTGTAGTCATTTCATTCAGCGGTAATCTTCGAATAGGGTAGTATTGAAATAATCTACGTACAATACAAAAAGGAATAAACTAAATCACATACTAATGAAAATTGCAAATGACACTTTGATTAGCAGGGAAAAAAGATGAGGAGGCATGGGTAGTCAGGTACATTATTATAACTAATAGCCACTGATAATAACATTCTTAAGATTTTTTTAAAGCTTTTTTTGTTTAATAATTTGAGAGAATAGTCAATAGCCCATTTGCGCGATATGCTTTACTCGTCACGCACAAAGGAGTCAATACGAGGCCCTATGCTAAATTAAATTTATTCTTTTCACAGAGAAAATAATTAATTTAATTTAGCATGGAGCCTCGTATTGAATCATTTGTGCATGACAAGTAAAGCATATCGCAGAAGTGGGCTATTGAGTTCCATATTTGTACACCTTGAAGTCTGAGGGAAACATTTCCGTAATTAGTTCTTACTGAAGGTATATAAAACGAGTCTGTACCTTGGTGATAGGCGTAAAAATATGGCGCTTAAACGGGGTCAAAATTATCAGAATGAAGAACGAAACAAGGCTAACTGTTGAATGATATAGTTAAAACAGTGGTGATCTAATTACCGCTTGTGCAATGAAAAGGACAAGACACAAATGATATAAGCTAAAGACAAATGATCTAGCTACCAACGTCGAAATGATTCAAACAAATCTGGAATGGAATATACTAAACACAACCCATCTAGTCATCAACATCTAAATGACACGAACAACACACTAATGGAATGAGCTGTAATGAAATCATCTAGCTTCTGTTCTGACATGTAATAGATTGGTTTCTGTTTAGGCCATTCAGAACTTCGTCTTTCCAAAGAAGAAGCGTTGCCTATGAACCTTTTACCAGTACTCTATTGGCTCTCTGTGCAACTACATTTACACAGCGGCGAGCACTGCAAATTTCCTTTGACACATTTGCAGCGGGAGCAGCGTCCTTTGCAGGAACACTTTATCAGCTCTCTGCAAACGCTTGCAACTTGGGGAAGTAATATCCATTTGGGTCTCCAAAAGCCATCGACTTTGACCCACGAAAACTCCCCAGGAGAAGGTAGAGCCTGCTCAGATGATGTCCATATACCCGCCTGGTACACAGCCCTTTGAGAATGTTGCAGAAGTGCATCCTGCAATTCAATATCAATATAGAGGGGAAGTCAATTGACAATTATATATAACAACTCAGTCTCCGTTTTTGTAGTAATTAAGGGTTTCTTTGGAGTTTAGTGTATCAATTCCTTAATTCACTGGAACGATTAACGTTTTACTTAAGTAACTTTGCCCGCTGAACAATACATGCATTGGTTATGAAAATACAGCAGAATCCGGAGAACTCTAACCTCCAGGGGAAACAAAAATTGGTTCGAGTTATCGAGGGTGAAATTATAATGGATGTTCAAGCAGAGGGAAATCATCTTAGGTTCGAATTATCGGGATTCCGAGTGATCGAGGGTTCCAGTTATCGAAATTCTACTGCATGGATTTTCGTACTATTCTACCTACAATGTACCTGTGTTGGAGGAATGTTCTCCAATGCTCGGTTATGCTTACAGAACAGCACCATTCTAGCCTCATTACTGACTCCAGGGGGCTCGATTTGTCATACATCAGGATCGTCATTCTCTAAAGTCTCTTGAAGTTCTCGGAGATGACGCCGTTAGCGGCTGGAAGGGATGAGCTGCAATGGAGAGCTGGAGAAAAAAATGTCTCAGTTTCTCACAATGGTTGCCGCTTTACCAGTATTGTAGCATCATCCGAAAAGTTTCGTTTTTTTCAAAGCCTCCTTTAACAAGTTACTCATTCCCTCTTGGAATATTAAAACAATGTTTTACCATCGTTTTGTTCCTGGACAGCTTCTTTAAAATGCCCCAATAATGCATTTTTCAGCCTCGTTTTATTTACCATTCTATTTATTCCAAGGTCGCCCAGTCTACTGGCGTATAAAGAATACAGTTAATTATACAAGCTTAAACAGGAGAGTTCCTCTTTCTACACACTTATCAATGTGTTCAACTAACTCCACAAATGCTCTCGATTCGTTCATTTTCTCGTCGTCTCCATTTTCAGTCAAATCCTCGCATTTCTGCGTACAGAGGGTCCGATATCGGTTTCGTAAAGAGATTAGACACTTAAGATGGTATTTGGCTTCAATAGCAATGAGATCTCCACTTGAAATGCGACCCAACAACCGGGCCAACAACGTGAAGTCCTCAAGTTCAACTGCCATCTGGCGAACATTTCTGTCGTGAAGTTTGTCAACTTCTTCTCCACCGTTGCAGAATATGCAGTTTTCAACACAAGTGCTCTGGCGTTTTCCGCCGCTTAAGGGCCCGGGATTGGCTCTGTCATCCTTTTCTCTCAGGGCTATACTACGTTTTCGGCTGTCACGTTCTTGAGCTTTTTTAAGCTTTGAGAAGCTAAACGTTAGATGGCATGACTTGTGTCAGGAAGCACGATTTATGCACAGGCATTCTACACTAACGTATTCTTCAAATTGAAGATTTACTGGTAGTACATTTACTTCTCGAAAACTGTTAATATTTTGCAGAAACGAGCTATAAACCTCTTGATCTACTTCAGGTGATCCATGAGCATTTCAAGGACACTTTAATGCCTCACTTGTAATCTCCTGGCATATTATGCACTTCAGTACTCCAATCAAATAATAAGACTGAAGCCGTAGAGAGAACGAGTTCAGCTCTAAAGATACAAAATAACCAATCTAATAAGAGTAAAATATGTTATATAATGTCTAATTTTGATCTCAGAATACATTCTTTTCCTAAACATGCTGTTACTCTAATGTAAAATTCACGTTTATGTAGAGTACTTACATCTTGGATACTGAAATAGCGGAGTGGGTCCTGGGCTCTAGCCCCCATTTCTATTCTTAAATTATACTGCTATTATTAGCATCATAATCAGTTATTACAGTGAAAATGATTTAAAATATTAAGATATACTTTAATAAACACTACAACTTGCAATATTTTAGCATTTCGAGCCTGGAGGCCAATGGCTGGTAATTTAGACCACAGGTAGCCCAATCCGTGATTTTGGGTAAAACTAAAATATACCATAAAAGGAGTACCAGAACAGATTGTCATAGGCACCCCTTCTAATATTGATTAGGTTGGTCTAAGCTATGTCTGTACGAGGTTTGGTGCTTTTATCTGACTATTAACAGCGTAGGGTCAATTGGAACAACGTACAGTGGAATGGAACAGTCGACTGGGGGTCTTTGATGTTACCACAGGCAGCCCAGACTCGACATATGTTTCCCGTTTATTAGTCTGTTGGGTTACCTGTGGTATGTTTCATAAGCGATCTCGGAAGAGTTTATATAATTGCTCCTTGTGAATTCTCTTTTCCGATTCCTACGAAATAAATCTTCAAAAATAAAAGATTGATACTTAATGAAGTTGTGTGAGTGATTTTGGGGCGATTTTGGGACTTCTAAAGCAGTTTATTAGGCCTCGAAGTTTTGAGGTTGGCCGCGTGTCTACTAGCCTGATTTTCAGACGGTACGAGGTCATCCGCTCACTTTCTCCCCTCCTAGTATCTCCCTCCCCGTCTGATGGACTTCAGACTTTCATGTTCCTGACGTCATCAACCTCTGTCTTTACAATAAGGCCATCCCTACGATTTTTTTCCCGTTTCCCATCGTCCGACCGACCCATTTTTGTGAGAAAATTGGAGGGACCACAGACGAAATGATAAAAAACCGGATCTCCTCGGGTGTAGGGATCTGATCAGCAATATATATATAAATAGACAAGAAAGGAAAGGATGATTCAACGGTAGAGTTTTTCTTCCAATATTTCGATCGGCACGGCAAAATAAAAATATAATTGGGGAGGGGTGGGGGTGACGAAACCCTAGAGAAAAGAAGACTCAGGAATTGTCTACTGCCTTTATTTGTAATTCCATGTTTGTAGCGTATACGGACGACGACATTGATGGTTTCGTCGTCCATGTTGGTTTGTAACCTCGCCTGTGCTACCGCGCCTTATTAGTTCCAGTCTCTCCCCGCAATTTTTTATTATTAATTTTGTTTTCTCACCCGACCGACCAACCCAATTTTTGAAAACCCCACCGATGAGAAACGGGAAAAAAATAGGGATGGCCTAAGCCGCGTTTTGTGTAGAACAGTCGTGCAGAAACGGCTTTTACTAGTTAGAATCTATCAGCGTTCATGCACTGGAAAAAAACATTCTACAGCTTCAAACTTCTGTAGATTTCTCAGAATGGTATCCTGTTTGAGCTGCTGTTGTTATTTGGAGAGCAGCAACATTTTAAACGGAAGTTGGCGTGCAGTATTTGCAGGAAAGTGTATGAGAATGCATACAAGATTCCATGCCGTAAAGTTTATTACTGTGATCTTAGAACATTTACGCTTTTACTTTTATTTTTAAACCGTTTTGAAGCTTGATATGTATGCCGATTAGTTACACAAGACCCTAAAGGTGTCCTAGTGTAGTTTTTAGGGCTTAAGTTGCAGAATACCCCCTCCACTCAAAAGATCGCTTGAAAACTGCACTAATTTCCGGGGCTAAAATTCTCCACTTTAGTTCAGGTGTATTTAGACTCGTCGAAATTGTTAGGTTTTTTTATTATTTCAGGGTTAGGTTTTTAGAAGGTTTGTATGAAAAAGTTGAGAAATGAATTATTAATGAACCACTCAAGAGACCATCACCTAAGAGAACCGATCCCCCCATAGTAGCCTCTCTCCCCATGATAGTCTGCGCCGATTTATTTTTAGCTTGCATAAATTAGTTGGACTATTTTTACCACTCTATCCGATTGGTTGTGGGTGTCACGTGTACGAATGGCTCGGCGGGCAGCGAAAGCAGAAGAATGCATTCAGTGTTTTACTCAGTAATCAAAGCATTCACAATTTTCTACTTCACGACAGTTACTCTACAGATTCATATTGATTATGGTGTTGCAAAAGCATGTCCAATTATTTACGATATTATTGGTTCTATTTCTAATTTCTTTAGCGAATTGTAAGCGCCTGTTTACGATAATTCCAAACTCAGTCAGTTTATAATTTCGCAAAATTGTGGTCAAAAGTCGATGCGTGCTTGCTTGCTATAAACTGAACGTTTCTAAAATTATTAGCCTGATGAAAGAACAAATAATCCGGTCAGTTCCCTAGGTATGTTATCTAGCTATACATGAATATGAACTACAGGGAACGAGTATTTATAAGGTAAGCGAAGTTTCAATAACAACGATACGGGATTGTTAATTTATTCAATTTTTTGGAAGACTTTCCATGCTCGCCGATCCGGCTACAAACTGAATGGAATATACGGCTTCATTTCCTTTGATAGTTTCACGAAATTCAGGTCACTCTAGTTTCTTTTCACGGCTTCCAGGTCACATCCGAATTTCTTACTGGTCTGGCTTAATACAACCTACAGTTTCCCAGTCAAATCCAAACGGCGATATTTTTAACGGGTTTTCAAATTACACTCCGTAGCTTATATTAATTAATTCAAAGTTCATTTTCTCCGTGTAGTAAGTTTATGGAGCAACACATAATTCAGAGCCATAATTCAGAGTTTTGAAGCTTCGCATCCATCGCCCCTCTTTCTTTGTTGAAATCAAGGTTGAATTCATGAGATGGAGCGATGAAAATCCGTGAGGAGCTGGAACCGAATCTTAAAATAGCATCGTGACGTCCACTGAGCCAAAAATAGATTGGCGCAGACTATGATAGGGTACGGAGGATCAGTTCTCTTAAGTGATGGTCTCTTGGTATTCTGCAATTACTCCGTTTTTGGGGTATCAGAGATTGTTTTAACAGGACTTTTTGTGCAAAGTTTAGATGCCATTGCCGTACATAAACCTACGGAAGTTTGTTCATAATTCTGAAAACAAAGATATTCACCCATGAAACATTTTCCATAACATACTCAGTATGTGTGTTCATGCACTCCTGCAGAAAAATCATACTATATTCCATGAAAGATTTGGTCTTCTAAAAGCCAAAAACGCTTTCAACTGAAACTTTTTGAAAATACCCCTTATTGTAAAAACAAACGGTTGATGACGTCAGGAACATGAAAGTCTGTAAAGTGGGGGAGAAAGTGAGCGGACGACCTCGTACCGTCTGAAAATCAGGCTAGTATAGACACGCGGCCAACCTCAAAACTTCGAGGCCTAATAAACTGCTCTAGAAGTCCCAAAATCGCCCTAAAACCACTCACACAACTTCATTAAGTATCAATCTTTTATTTTTGAAGATTTATTTCGTAGGAATCGGAAAAGAGAATTCACAAGGATCAATTATATAAACTCTTCCGAGATCGCTTATGAAACATACCAAATGTAACCCAACAGAATAATAGCTCAGAATAATAGCTCAGGCAGGAATTATTCTATTCATGACCATCACGAAATGTTAACTAGGAAACAGTTCCAAGCTATAAGCAAGAATCCTGAGAATAAGTTGAAACATCTCCTACCCAAAGCCAACTCCAATATTAGGTATAACCTCAGGAAACAAAGGCTTTTTTCGGTTCCATGCACAAAAACCAAACGGTTTTCTAAATCATTTATTATTTCCAGCTGTAATGCCTACAACGTGTTATAAGGCTATAGCTATCATACATTCGGTAGTAGTTATGTAGGAATTCGTTTAATGCCATATATAATTTTTGTAATAATTCTAGCTATAGTAGTTCTCATAGTAGTGCCTAGTTTTGTAGTAGTTAATTATATTATTATTCAGTATCATTTAGAGTTGTACACAATTTGTAACAGTTACGCAATTCAGTTTTCTTACTGCGAAGTGACTCAAATAAACCAGTCTATCTATCTATCTCGAAACATATGTCGAGTCTGGGCTACCTGTGGTAACAGCAAAGACCCCCAGTCGACTGGTCCATTCCACTGTACGTTGTTCCAATTGACCCTACGTGGCACGACAATAGCAAGATTGCTTGTGTGTACACCTTTCCATTCACAAACTGGTTAGATTATTTCGTTATAGTTTAATCTGAATATATGTTGGTTGCATTGTTCGATATTTGTTTGTGTTATTTCGAAATCGGTCGCCAGATCGTTTGTGTTTTGGCTAGGTCATGTGTGTTCAGTATACTCCATTCGTCAAAATGAAGCTAGATGATTTCATTACACCTCATTCCATTAATGTGTTGTTCGTATCATTTAGATGTTGATTACTAGATGGGTTGTGTTTAGTATATTCCATTCCAGATTTGTTTGAATCATTTCGACGTTGGTAGCCAGATCATTTGTCTTTAGCTCATATCATCTGTGTCTTGTCCTTTTCATTGCACAAGCGGTAATTAGATCACCACTGTTTTAACTATATCATTCAACAGTTAGTTGTTTCGTTCTTCATTCTGATAATTTTGACCCCGTTTAAGCGCCATATAAAAAAGTCTTTAAAAGGGTATAGGACCGGTTCGACTCTCATCGCTCCCCACTCGCGAAAGAGAACCTGAAAACAAATCATGCATAAATAAGGACTTAGTTACAGGTACTCAAGAAAATCAAATCAGAGAATTTAAAGATATTAAGTTGTTTACATATTTGACCTGTGTGTTCATTGTAGGAAGAAAAAGTAATAATTCGGATTGATTTTAGCCTGCGTTGCGGCTCTGGAGTATCGGAGCGCAGCGAGCGGAGCTTAGGGGGATTGGGGCGAGGAAAAAAAGAGAGGGGGGAGGGGGTGGGGAGGAGAGGAAGAGAGAGCCTGCCGGCAACCCATAGTTATTTTGATACCACCCACTAATTAAAATGCATAAAATTAGTAAGTCATTCGACCGATTCATCCAATCATCATGCGGCGGAAGTGAAAACCATGTTTAATATCTGTCAAACTCACGCGTGGAATATCAAGGAATCTCAACTCGAGCGTAATATAAAAAAATAAAAAAATATACGAACTTGGAGAATGTCAGCTGAAACTCCGAAAAAATATGTGAAGACAGGGCCTAAACCCAAACCTGTAAATGTCAACGACTTTTGCAGGATATGTAATGTATATTTTAAGCTAGCGTTTGAGAATTCAAATATTTCCACGGCGAGAATCTGTTCAAGACTTCAGAAAGAAAAGAGAGCCGAAGCTTTAAAGAATTCTAGCAGGTGCCTGCAAAAGTATTGGTCTTCATATTCCGAAATCGGCTGCTCTATCAGAGCGAGTCTGTCGTTCCAGAGGAGGGAAGATTCACAATGCAGTAGAGAACTACACCTATGTTCGTGAAGGTTTGCAGGATAAAGATAACTAAGATAAAGAGAACTCGTTGCCGCTAAATATAAAGTCGCCACCACATCAGTAAAGAACACTGCCGACACAATAACATCGGAACGAAGGCGCTAAAAACCATCCACGCAGCGGTACGAAATCATCAAAGCAGCTCGTATTTTCGGAAGCGCAAGCCTGTTCCTCGAACACACCGGCCATGTTTCAACCGTGTGCGTTTCGTCGAGCAAGACGCTTGTGGAGTTCCGATACATGGTTCTTCAGCTCATCGCGAAATTCGATCTCACTACAAAAGATCTGTAATTCTTTCTTTAAATTCATCGCTGAAGGAATTCTCGGTATGTTTGTCGCCATACTAATTGGTTTCTGTTCTTATCGCATGCCAATGATTTCTGTCAATCACGCATTTTAGCTAATAGCACTACGCGGCCTTCCGAGGCCGAGAGTTATCAAAATAACCATGGGTGATACGATGGCAGGCTCTCTCTTCCTCTCTTCCACACCCCCCCACCCCCCCTACCCCCCCAACCCCCCCTACCCCCTCTATTTTTGTCATCGCCCCAATCCCCCTAATCTCCGCTCGTTGCGCCACAGAGCCGCATACTCCAGAGCCGCAACGCAGGCTAGATTGACTTTTTTTGAAGATATATAATAGGGGTTAACACAGAGCTATTAGCATTACCCCATATGGAAACACCATATGTCAAGAAAGGATAAATAAGAGTATAATAAAGTTGCAGCAGTATATTAATATTTACATAATGTCTAATTTTAGAAAATATTCCCACGCTTCTTTTGATTTTAGCAGAAATATGGCTGACTCGACTTTTCCAACTAAGGTTTGAATCTATAAAAAATCCTAGATATTTAATACATTTTTCTTGATTAAAGGGGCATGGTCTTCGGTTTATGCGCATGCGCAGTGGAGACGAGATATTTGAGTTTTCCGTCGGCCACGGGAAATTCAACTTATCCGCCATCAATGCGAGCGTGGTATAATCTGGTTCTGTGGGCCATCAGTCCTCCAAACTTCGTACAGTATTTTAGATGTATATATTGATTAGTTCTATAGCCTTTTTTGTTTGATTTGCGAAATTGATCTAGAAAATTTCGGAAAAAAAAAAACCACGAATTCAGCGTGGCGTGAACTAACTAATGTTTGTACTAGTTCGATTTATCGGATGTCTTGCACTTAAATTTTTTTTAATCACTTATGTCGATTGTTCACATGGCTATGTGAGCTGCTGTTTATACTTGTTATTATTAATTATTTCAATCATGGTGATCTGCCTCGATTAGCCCTCTCGGCTATTACAGGTAACCAGTACCTACAATGCAAGCTTTTTCCTTTTCTTTATTCCTTGTAATTTCGAAAATGGTACAAATAAACTTGTTGTTGTATACTCGTAACGCAGTCTGTGAATTAATAACGAGCTTGTTTGTACTAGTTCGATCTATCTTTTTTCAACTCCAAAACAATTTCGATACCTTCAAGCGAATTTTGAGTGCTCAGAAGACTATCCTGCGTGAGCTGCTGTGGTTATTTGTACTTCAGGGAATTTTTAAACGGGAGTTTTCCTACAGTTTTATTGTGTAGTGCTTGACACTACAATGTTTACTTGTGAAGAAAACCTTTGAGCTTTAAATACTAGCGTGTTTGTAGCCTGAATTTCAGCCGTCTCCTCCGGTTCGTTCGGGGAGGAACGAGACAAGAGACGGCTGAAATTCAGGCTAACGTGTTTGTACTAGTTCGAACTATCGGCTTTTATGGACTGGAAACGTATTTTACAGCTTCATATGTCTGTCTGTTGATCAGACGACTATGCCCTTTGTGTTCCTGTGGTTTTTTGGCATCAGAAAGTATTTTTAATGTGCTTTTTGTTCGATTTTCGTGCAGTGTTTGGACAAAATAAGCCGATATCAGATTTTATGCAAAATTATCCAAATCAAGGATGTTCAACATTCTGAGAACAGAACTATTTGTCCAAATGTTATCATATCCAACTCAACTTTTTCCTCCATCGACTCGATCTGAAGCTATTGTTACAACGTGGTTCCCTAATACAGGGCCGTCATGCAGTCTTCAAAATGCTACTACAAATCCTCCCCTTTGCGACTTTCTCACGTACGCTCACTCAACCGGGAAAATTTTGATATGCTAATTATACTTTCTGCACGCCTACTGCGCATGACTACCAGGTGACCAGCCACTTTAACTGTGTTTTTTTTGTTAATAAATAATTTAATAGACGAATTTGGGATTTTTTTGAGGTGGATGGAAAATAACAATTAAGGGGAAAATACTACGAAGGAAGAACACTAGAAATAAAGAACATGAAAAAGAATACAAACTAGATTCCGAGCGGAATGACCAAATCAACACAACTAATTATATAAAGCGAACTATAAAACATCCCGCGCTACCACTGGCGACACGCTGAAAAATTGGTTAATACGGGCTACCTAACATCTAAACCGAAATAAAGTACTAACGACTACAAATAAAAGCATGGAAGTGAAAATAAAATCAAACTACCAATCTAACTTACAACTCTGGCGATAATGCATGCGTAGGAAACTAAATATACTCAACATGAAACGGACTAATTTGATAAAGAAAGCAAAACGAACGTCAGGTACAGCGCCATATAATTATAGCGCTTTACAAATTACTGACATCCCGGCTGTCAGTGAAGTTACCGAGACTGCTTATACGGCACTGATAGCTGATAGCTGCCGCGCAGTTTACATATTTTTAGTGTGTGGTTAGTACAATGGTCAGGCTGCTGTACCGGGTGACAATCCCCTGCTCTTTTTCGATAGTTAATATACTTGATAATAACCATATTGCTATTTTACCTATTGGCTGGCTGAGGTCTTATTTAATGGGGCTTGTCTCGCAGTGTCATTTCGCAAGAGCCGCCCTTGAACATCACTACCCGCCTCTCCCTACCGACATGTTTGGGCGGAGTTACCATAAAAACAGCATTTATTCGGTCTCAGGCCTAAGAAAAGGAAACTAGAACAATGTTCTTTTCTACAACAGACACTTTATCGGAGCATTTATATTCCTTTTCGATAGCAATAAGCTAATCAAAGGTCCCAAAGTACAGTGTATATCATATTTTCAGTCACCTGGATGAACCCATGTTAACGCACCCCCTTTCTTTCTTACGCCTACTCGACCGAATAAATGCCCTACGGACCGGACCGGATACAATGAACATTCGAACTCTTGTATTAATCCATACAGAAGGGTTATCCAATGCGGGACCTGTTTTGTGCAAGCTGCGAATGTCCGTGACTCAAACTGTAGCACCGAACTCTTATTTTACGCTTGTTTTCATCAACATTTCAGAATTTCTTTCAATTTTATGTAGCTCTTATCATAAGTACATCACCATATTTGCTTTTCTCCCGAGTGTATTCGAGTATGTGTAGTTAGGTTACCAATCTGGCTGAACCACTTTCCACACTGCTTACAATTATATGGCTTCTCCCCAGAGTGCACTCGAGCATGTTTAGTTAGGTCACCAGACTCCTTGAAGCACTTTCCACACTGCTCACAATTATATGGCTTCTCTCCAGTGTGTATTCGAACATGTCTAGTTAGATGACTTGCGTGCTTGAAGCACTTTCCACACTGCTTACAATTGTATGGCTTTTCTTCCGAGTGTATTCGAACATGTGAAGTTAGGTTACATGACCGGCTGAAGCACTTCCCACACTGCTTACAGTTATATGGCTTCTCCCCAGAGTGCACTCGAACATGTCTAGTTAGGCCACCAGACAGGTTGAAGCACTTACCACACTGCTTACAATTATATGGCTTCTCTCCAGTGTGCATTCGAACATGTTGAGTTAGGGTAGCAGAGTGGCTGAAGCACTTTCCACACTGCTTACAATTATATGGCTTCTCCCCAGAGTGCACTCGAGCATGTTTAGTTAGGTCACCAGACTCCTTGAAGCACTTTCCACACTGCTCACAATTATATGGCTTCTCTCCAGTGTGTATTCGAACATGTTGAGTTAGGTGACTAGACTGCTTGAAGCACTTTCCACACTGCCTGCAATTATATGGCTTCTCCCCAGAGTGCACTCGAGCATGTTTAGTTAGGTCACCAGACTCCTTGAAGCACTTTCCACACTGCTCACAATTATATGGCTTCTCTCCAGTGTGTATTCGAACATGTTGAGTTAGGTGACCAGACTGCTTGAAGCACTTTCCACACTGCCTGCAATTATATGGCTTCTCCCCAGAGTGCACTCGAGCATGTTTAGTTAGGTCACCAGACTCCTTGAAGCACTTTCCACACTGCTTACAATTATATGGCATCTCTCCTGAGTGTATCTCAACATGACCTGTAGGCTCCACCTGTTTTGGAACATGATCTGTATGGTCAGGGAACCGTGTCTTATTATCCTCAAGTTTAACCAATCTCTCTGATTGTGGACGATTCTCAGTAGGATAACATGAAATTATCTGATCAGGAGCATGGACCATTGTTTCCTTAGACATGTCCTAACAAACAGAAAACATGATTATCAATTCATAAATAATTCATGAAGGAAAAGCAAAGGCAATCAATATGCGTTAAGTGATCTATAAAACTGAAACAGGTTAGTCCTGATTTGCATAAACCTTTTCTTCGATTTCGTTCTCTGGACATATGCAAGTTGCACACGTCTTAACAATGGCCTTCACAAATCACTATTTGATTGGCTGATGTGTGCATGTGATATCTCGCTACTAAAATCGTAGCCTGTCAATCAACCTATAATTCTCCCCTGGGAATATTTGATTGATAGGTTAAAAATGTACATTTAGTATGTTATCTCTAGAGAATAGCAGACTGAACAGTCAAGACAATCTGGCTGTTACTTGGCTATTGTCTACACAGAGAACATTGAGAGGTCGGTGAAATCGAGAACTCCAGCGAAAATATACTTTTTACGTGAAGCAGCTTTGAGAGGCTGGCTCTGTAGTAGCGGTCCACTCGATCTCGGACCCAAACATAGATTTTGTTTACATGAATGGTACTATATATCCTTAGTACTAAAATGTAGTTAGATTGTTGAAACGTCTATTTTACTCCCATACCTATTTCGAGGGGTTGAATGGTTAGTCTTGCTAACAGGCCATAAAGTGTTTATTTTCAGTGCCGTGACACAGGTTTTTTTACGGCCACTCAAACATGCTTCGCAGCATTAAAACTTTCAAATTTTACACACATTCAATAGATTGTTACTTCTTTTTATCCTTGATGTCAGTTTCGGACATTTAAATGCTCGAAATAGGACGCAAACTAAATTTTAATCGAGCCTATTCAAAGAGTAACGCGATCAGCCAAAACGTATAGCTTTTCAAACTGGTGGCACCTAGGCTAGACCTAAATATCCATTCTAGGCATAGAGTAAGAACTATTTTGTAGAATTATGTAATAAAACCTCCGCCACAATGCGGTTCCGAGTAGTAGGGTTCAAGTAAATAAAATATAAAATACAATAAAATAATATAATATATCTTTCAATCTGTTAATAAGAAGCAGATAATAACAACCTGATAATTTCAATAAGTCAATACGATTTAAAAAGAAAAATCTCATTAATCACTAATAATAGCTTGAAGTGCTCGCTAAAAACATTATGAGCTTTACGGGCTTGTTAAAGAGAATCAAACTTCTTGAAGCACTTCCCACACTGCTTACATTTGTATGGCCTCTCCTCAGAGTGCATTCGAACATGTTGAGTTAGGGTAGCAGAGTGGCTGAAGCACTTTCCACACTGCTTACAATTATATGGTTTCTCCCCAGAGTGCACTCGAGCAGGTTTAGTTAGGTCACCAAACATGCAGAAATTCCAACTGGTGTCACCTAGGCAAGACCTAAATATCCATTCTATAGGCATAGAGTAAGAACTATTTTGTAGAATTATGTAATAAAACCTCCGCCATAATGTGATTCCGAGGTGAAGGTTTCAAGTAAATATAATATCAAATACAATAAAATAATATAATATATCTTTCAATCTGTCAATAACAACCTGATAATTTCAATAAGTCAAAATAATGAATACGATTTAAAAAGAAAAATCTCATTAATCACTAATAATAGCTTTAAGTGCTCACTAAAACATTATGAGCTTTACGGGATTGTTAAAGAGAATCTGACTAGTACCGCCTGAAACACACAAATGGGCGTGTTAGCGAAGCGAGATTTGAGAAGTTTATTCCGAAGCGTAATTCTTGTTCTAATCATTTTAAATACACAAATCGGCGCGTTAGTGAAGCGCGACTTGAGAGCTTATTCTGAAGCGTTTCTTGCTCTAGTCATTTTAAACACAGAAATTGACGTGTTTTGAGTGAAGCGAGAAGTGAAGTTTATTCCGAAACATTTTGTTGTTTTAGTCAGTTTTAACGCACAAATGACCATGAAGTGCGGCCATTTTAAAGGAAATATCCCCAGGATATTTCCCCAATTAGCGTTGTTATATTTTTGAACAGTACTGTATATGTAAGTGGCCGCGGTCGAGGCCGCGTCCAGAAGGAATAATTTGACTGCAGATTACCACGTTTAAACCGCGGCCACGCGGAGGATGAAGTACTCTTTCATCATTGTCTGTCCATATGTCACACCAAATTGGTGTCTAGCTATCCCTTTAGTATTATTGTGCAAACATTTGAACATCGGAATTAGGGTGAGATTCCAATTAACTCACATGTTACTCACATGTTCTCAGGTAAAACAAGGCTACATGTATTAGAGAGTAATACTTTTTTTATAGGCAGTTTGCACTATTAGATCAGTTGAATAAAACTCGCAGATTGATTTGTGCTGATTCTTTTGTTCTTCTAATTTGGACCACGGTCGTGTTTAAAAAAAAATTTGAATAAGAAAAAGAATTTGTAAAACATTCTGGCAATTGTATTCAATTCACATAAAAGTGCAAAATGGGAATTGTACCTTGAAAGAGGAAACTGAAATATGTGGCCATCTAACTTCACGAGTGGTAGTATTGTAATCACACAGAACTTCACCAGATTTATAAAAAGTAACATTCCAGTAAGACTCCATCCTTAATTAATCTGCAAGGAAAAAGGAGTACATCATTAGTCAAAAATTATATTTTTGATTGTTTTATTTGGACTTTTCTAAATTATGGATATTGCAATTAGGTGAAAAGAGTAAAAAAAGTAGAAATGAGAGACAATACTAAATATATAAATACATTGGATGAAAATAGAGACTGAAATAGCCTGTTAGCTTTTGTGTCAACCTCTGCTTATCTGTTAAAAAAATAATATTACAATACACATTTCAAACAATATATCAAGAGAAACATAAAAAAATCATTATCTAGATGAACATACAATCATATACAGGTAGTTCCATTGTAAGTATAGGTGAACCAACATGCTTTAAATGAAGCAACAGAAATATTGTAAGAACTACATGTAATGATTTTAAGAAGAAAATTCAAAACGAAATTGATGAGGTTTTAGGTAACAAATTCATGAATTTAGAAGGCTATAATAATGCACCAGTCAAAGTACTATGTGGGGCTTTGGTGGAGATTTAGTATGTCATTGGCAGCAACTTGTGTCCCAACTAGGTTGGGATTCACACGTTTTGTAATCTCTGTCCATTAGAATGCGGAGCAAGTACAACGTAGGTGGGGATTGGTAGTTGCACTACTGTAAATAACTGAATAGAGCAAGTACCTGTATAAGTTATTAATTTTATTATTACTATTATTATTGTTATTAGGGTAGAATAGCGTAGTTTTCAGCATGACCACATCAGCAACGCTGTAAATTTATCGTGGGTAAATAAATTTTATTATTAAGATGGCAGCACATCACACAATGTACATGTATTCAACACAATTCCCCAAACCAAGGGAGAATGACAACAAGGTACAGTGTACATGTAAGTTCTATTTATATTCAAATGAATCCATATATTTGAAGTTATGTTTGAGGGATTATTTTGGTTCAGCTCACCTTTGGTATTAACAATCAAAATAAATTGCTTAGTTAGTTTTGAATTTTACAGCTGGGGCAATTTTGCTCTTATTTTGTGAAATTTTATTCCCCAACATGGTGGGGCATTTGTCAGTATTTGCAGGCTATCCAGAACAAATCCCCACCGTGTCCTGGGGTGGAGGGCGAGAGGTGGGGTTTATTTGACTGTATACATAACAGAGCTGGTTTTGTAGTATTAACTAATTAATGTATCTATAGACTAAGTATTTATTTTTGAACGCTTCATGGCATATATTTTTAAAACTAGTGGTGACAGTTTCCCAAACAACTGAGCTTGAATATTTCAGGGTAAATTGTCCACAATAGTCCTTAAATTGTATGTACATGTACAATGTATGATGATGCCATGCTTTTCTCATCACCACCAAGCCTCACATTAGTATGGGAGGAAATGTTGTGCCAAATAATGAGGCTCGGTGGTGATCACAAACGTGTGATATCATCATGGATTTAAAAGGCCTACATTGTATTAGTTGGTAAATGACTTTTATAATCTAAAAGAACTATAAAATTAATGTACAATGAGTATAAAGCTGTTACAGCCTACTGGGTTCAAAATTCATGCTCACTCACTTGCTAAATGCAAGTTGGTTTTAGGAATTGCATGTAGAAAACATACATGTAACAATTTGTTTTTTTTCTGCGAGTTGAGGTTTATTTCAAAGACAAGTCACTGCATCCCTTTAAACTTTGCAAAATAAATAGCTACCCACATGGCCAGCTATCTCAGTTGGTAGAGCAGCTCAGGGTAGAGCACTGGTCATGAATGCTGGAGGTTAATTGTGAGATCGAATCCAGCTCTGACCGTGTCCTTGGGCAGGCATTTAAAAGCCATTGTCCTTGTCTCCCATCAGGGTCTCTTCAGAAATGAGGGACATTAACACAGGAAGTCCAATGCTGCAGGGGGTGGTATTTGTACGTTTATGCATAAACTATCTTGAAAATGTAATATCTTATTAAAATAATGTCTTACAATTAAAGAGGTATAATATCCTTCACTGAACTTGTGTCATTCTTTTTACTGAGTGTGTTTGTGACAATTCAGGGCTGTTTTTAGGCCAGCTCTCAAGAACCAAAACCTCACCAAAGTCCATTAAAAATGACAATTGAGTGAAAGTGGCACTTAATTGCTACAGTGACCCCAACTATCCACAAATCTCCCTAAAAAATCACACTTCTCAGATGTCTTTCATCTTTTAAACACCATTTCCCAAGAAACAGTGTCATTATCAGGCAACAAGTGAACTCTAAATTTGAAGTACCACTCTAAATAAACCTACTCTTTTAGGGCGATTTAAAACTACAGTTCAGGTTTCCATTCGATCCCTGACATTTTGGTGTGCCAGGCAAACATGAAAATAGACCAAAAACTCCTCTTACTCTCCCCTCCCTCAATGTTAATTTGTCCTGACACCACTTCAAAATGTAAATATGATTGGTTAACTCTTGCTTCTGGTTGTAATTGGGATTCAGTTCTGGGGAGGGGACAGGAGGACTTTTTGGTCTATTTCAACATTACCTGGCACCTGAAATGTACTTCTTTTAAATTGCCCAAAAAGAGTAGTTATATTTAGAGTGGTACATACTTTAAATTTAGAGTTCAATTGTTGCCTGATAATGTGTCTCTGAGAAGTGTGATTTTTGGAGGGAGATTCAGAGCCAGTCGGGTTTGCCGAGTGTGCAACTTTCACGCATTGTCATTTTTACTGTACTTTAGTGAGATTTTGGTTTTTGAAAGACCTAAAACCAGCCCTAAATCAGGTCAGTGTAGGATAGTCATCTTCTCGGATAAGGACATAAATCGTAGGACTCCCGTCGGCCTCAAGTTTATCAGTCTCATCGTACTGTCACGAGTTACCGACGTTAAATAAAGTTGCTTTACTTTACTTTACTTTAATAGTAAGACATAACATAACATATATAAAATCTGTCCTACAATAACCACAATCCCTGTGGCATAGCTTCCTGTGATGTCAAATAATCTGTTGTGCTAGTCGCAAAGAGTACAGCAGCCTGACCTCCTTACATTAGTACCAACCTCAGTTTAATCATTGCATCAAGCTTTACCAAGTATAAAACAGGAACAGGAAGGTGTAACTTAAGGGTAATGTTTTGAAGATACTACCTGTTTATGTGTTAATAAAGCTAATAAATTATTGAATAGAACATTAAAAATACTAACATTACTGTACTGCTTTCAAATAGGAAAAAGCTGCAATATTAAATTGACAATAATGCCATAAATAGGGTACACAAATGTAATATAATATAAAAACATAATTATTATATCAGTAAATTTCAAACCATTACGTTTATTATAAAGTATATAACGGGAACCAAGAACGATCGAGCCGGTAGAAATGATTGTTCTCATCCCTGACCGGTTGAAGGTGGTTTTCATTGTCAGTGTTTCCTGTGAATTGCTTGAGTTAGAGCGAGATTGTCAATAAAACAATGATTTCATTTATTTGTCAATAGTCTTTGCCTTGTCTTTCTCGAAAATTTGTGGAAAATTTTCCAATCAGGTCCCCGATGGTGGGGCATTTGAACAGCCTGGATGAAAAACTGGTGGGGCATTTGAACAGTTATTCTGCCTTGGTAGTGGGGCATTTGATGAATTTTTTTTCCAAAATGTTCAAATGCCCAGGGGGGGGCATGCATGGGTTTGGAATTGACTGATACATAATTTCCTAGGTATAATAATTGATGAGCACTTATCTTGGACATCATATTCTTATATGATGAACTTAATATCTTCTAAAATATCCAAATCCATTGGAATCATGTACAAAATGAATGTACTTAGTACATATGCAACAACAGAAACTACTAAAAGTCTATACTTTATACTTATCTGTCCATATACATTCAATATCATTGTAAAATTGTGTGGGCAAGTAACTATCCCTCTAGGTTAACCTGAATTTTGTTACTTCAAAAAAATAGGTTTCAGAGATATTAGACAGCAAATAATTATATTCAAAGAAATGAGGCTGCTTCTAAGAGTAAATGAAATAAATAAATTGGAAATAGCAACTTTCATGTTCAGATTCTTTAATAACCTGACTCTGCTACCTGAAAAATAGTTTGACTTGTTCACTTTTTAATGTTCATATTATTGCTTCTATGAAATACTCTTTGCATCTAATATCAAAACTAATGACTAATTAAAACCAAATGAAAATATTTTTTTTAAATGTAAAAATAATTTATATATATATAATATAAAAACAGTATAAAGAAAAAACCCATCTCTATAAATAAATGTAACTAGAATAGAAGTGAAAGAGAAAATATGCATGTGCCCTGAGTGGGATTTGAACCCACAGTCTAATGGCATACTAGTCTGATGTGTTACCACTACACCATCAGCACCAACCACGCTGGCAACGCAGCCGGTTGATGGAGTCATTGTGGAAGGTAACCGTGGGTACTCCCCAGCATTTTCTCTTTTGGGGCAAGTTGGGAAAGCCTTTAACTTTAAACGTACTGTAATATAGCTTTCAACCTAAGAATTATACTGATCGACTCACATGCCCTATTATAAGGCCAACTTAGGAATCACTACAAGTAGGTTTAAAGGACCTGAAGGATTCAGTCTTATATTTAATAAACACAAACAGTATTGATAAAGAAGCCCAATGAAGTTCAAATCCCACTCAGGGCACATATTAAACTCTTTCACTTCTATTCTTACTAGTTATTTATAGAGATGGATTTCTTCTTTATACTATTTATGTTTTTATTAAATAGTGGTGGTCATGTTGGTTGAATCAAACAAAGAAATATTTTGGTTTCATACATGTACATGTAGTTGATCGAACGAGAAATATTTTGTTTACGTCAACCAAGATGGCGCTGATTATGTTATGTGCAACCCAGCAATAGGCTTTTTGCAGCTTAACAGTCATGTGCTGATATAATACTTCGTTATTGAATGAATGAGCTTGTAGTCCCCATGGGAAAGGCATTGCCATGGATGCTGGATCGTAAGCCATCTTTAAAAATGCTGTTTTAGAAAGATTGACAATTGATTGGAGGTGAAAAATAGCATTTACAAACAGGTTTTGCTAATAACAATACCGATCTCTTTCTACAAGGCCTCTAATAAATAAAGTCAGATTTTTTTTGCCATCCAGTGCAATCCTGTACAATCACGTGAATGCCTAGTTGCAAATAAGGCCCATTGCCTATTTAAGACTGTATGATAGGGATGGTCGTAAGGCAGGGACGCAAGGACAGGGATGCTGAGACATGACCTTAGAAACAGTATTTTTGGCCGCTAAAATAAAAGGGAGTAATTATGTGGGTATTCAATGCATTGTTTTATACTACATGTAGCTAGTCATTTAGGTTAGAAAATACGTAATCAAAAGTGTTTTCCATCAAAAACCAATGCCATCTTGGAAGACACTCGTTTCCATGCTCCCTGTAAGGAGCCTGGAAAGGACTGGACCACCAAATTACTCCCCCTTGAAATGAAGAAAATTACAAGCTTTTTCAAACTGCAAACAGTCATTTTATGAAAATCTGATAGCCCAGTTTAAAGGAAGTCACGAAGTGAGCACAAAGAAGTTGACTGTTTTCGGAGGCTAAGGGGGTGTTTACATGAAGGAGGGGGGTTGAGCCTAGTGCTAGCACTTATAGGCTCAAAGATAGCTTGGGAGGAGGGGGGGTTGAGCCTAGGGTTTGCACTTATTGACTCAGGTAGCCCGGGTCAACTCAACATGAAGCTGCCACCAAAATCATTCAAGCATGGAGGACACAAGTAGAGTTTTGGTGGGTTTTGATGGATGAACCTTCATTCTTTTTTTCTGTGGTGCCCTTTGTTGCTGCTGTCTAGTGTCCTTTAGTGCTGGTATGTGACCTACTAATTGCTAGACAACTCCAGCAACTTCAGCAATGTAAAATTTGGCTCTAGAATAGAGTTAATTGTCCCAGGTAGGCGAGTTGTCCATAGCAATTAACCTCTTTCTATGAAGTAACGTGTGCAAAAGTTGAACTTGAGTGCTAGGATGATCCTACCTCTCAGGTACCCGAGACAAACCTGACCTTTACATGTAAACAGAATGCAGAATACAATGGCAGTAGTATGCATGACTCTACTACTAGGATGACCCTAGTACAATTTAAGGGTTACCCTTTTATCATGTAAACTACCCCTAAGTTTTGGTGAGTATATTTTTTCACCTGGGTTGCTTCCCAAGCTCATTTAATACCTCACTCAGGGAGCATGAAAACGAGGCTTTTCCAAGATGGCGTCGGTTTGATTACGTTTATGAGTTAGTGATAAATTTACACACATAATTACTCGCTTTTATTTTAGCATCAAAAATACTGTGTTTCTAAGGTCACATCCCCATGTCCCCACGTCCCCGTCCATGTTTTACGACCATCGTATGATAGCACAAATTACGGATGGTACATATTAGGGGTCGACTACTTGTTCAAGCTTATAGCTTTCCATAGACTCCTCCTGAGTCCTCACATACCTCTTATAAGCAAAATTAATAACTTAATTATGTTTATTTCTTAACTATTTTAAGTTGAAATTGCCAGAATACTTAAATCAGGTGCCCATTAAACCATAATTATCACCACAATGAAAGGAGTCACTATTAGTAAATCATTTCCCAAATGTTCTAAGTTTGTTTATACATAAAGTTCTACTATGGAGGTTTTTACGGTGGCCTAGCTGGAAGGGACATTTGGATTGCGTGAATATATTTTCTTCGACAGTTACTAACTCTCAATTCTAACACTCATTGAGAGTTACTAAGTAAACTAAGTTTACTAAGTAAACTCTCAATGCGTGTTACCAACTCTCGACGCATGCACATCTAGCATGCTGTAGCGCATGCGTACACAGCTTGTTATAAATAACCAAGATGGCGGACGAAGGTATGAATACGGCGAGTAAAAGTTTCTGTATTTAATTTGCTTTAACACAAGAAAAATGTATCTATGACATTATGTACATGTACATGTAGCTTATGAAACATACTTTTGAATCAACAGAGGCTGGAAATAGTTTACATAAAATATAAAATACTCTAATTCTTAAGTAATGGTCCAGATAAGAACTGTAGTGGAATCCATTGTTCTGCGGCAATGAGCCTCCCCCACATACGATTTTGCTTGAATATGCCTTAAGTGCTTTAGGAGGTATCTACAGTCCAAACTACAACTTGAAAATAAAGTATTTTTTATGCTATTGGCTCTTTTTTCTGTGAAAACGCAGAGAAGCCACCATCCAGCCAATCGGATATAGAGAAAACAAAGGATTTTTCAATCGCAAATATGAGAACTTTCCCCACATACGATATTCTTTGAAATTAAACTTACATGTACACATGTAGTTAGTTTGATCAAAAATAAATTCAAACCGCAAAAAAATATCGAATGAAAATGCATTATTTCGATGGGTTTCTATTGAATTTATAAGTATCAACCAATGAAATTACGAGAAAGAATAATAGAAAATTAACACCTTTTAACATTCCTTGCCGTAGACACTACAGTTCTTATCTGGACCATTACTTAATAGGAATCGAGTGTTATTGTTCAAGTTTGAAGTGTTCTCTCTGATTCTCCTTGCTCAAATATAAGAACCAAAGATAAGTTGTCATAAGAACCTGAAGGAAACCCTTGTGGCAAGGGAGAGAACAACACAACAGACAAACTCAACTCACATGTGATACCAAATCTGGGATTTGAACATGGGTGACAGTGGTGAGAGGCGAGCACTCACACCACTATGCCACCCATCAAGTTAGAAAGAAGAATTGGATTGTTATTGACAAATCACCCAAGCCTCTTCCCTAACTGCCTAAGTCAGCTGCCCTAACTGTGCATGCATGTGCACGTACAGTACAGCTCAAAAAGAATGCACGCGCAAGAACTTCTTTTTGCGGACGCAAGAAGTTGATTATTGCGCTTCTTTTTGCGCTTATAATTAATTATCAACCGCAAGAAGTTAGACCCGCAAGAACTTCTTAAACGCAAGAAGTTAGAACCGCAAGAACTTCAACCGCAAGAAGTTCAACTTAATTCAAACGGGTTGAAACTCTCTTACTTATTAACGCGAAGTCGTCCCTTCGACTGGAAAGAAACAATTAAGTTACATTTTGCAGACTGAGGTTCACGTTCTGCGGGAAACATCAAATTAAAGTACTAAAGAAATATATTAGAACAACAAACACAAACTATGCAGCAAATTTATCGCATTTTTGAAGTGAAATTTCACATCAGACTCTTAAATCCAAGTGCAACGTTTCGCTAATACTGCTGTTGAATAATAGCTTGGTTGATTACATATGACAAATGGCCCTAATAAGAGTTGTGTTCTTTATTGAATCCCACCGCCGCTCATGTGTTCAGCTGACTATTAAATAAGACAAACACTTCAGAAATATTAAACGTAAAAACTCCGAGACAGCAGCCCAAAATATTTTCGCCTTTCACACTTCTTTATAATATTTATCACCGCCGTTTGTGTATATCGGCGAAAGCACTTACCTCCTTGCTGCTTCACAGCTCGCTTATAACGCATCCTCCCATATATTCTGATAACCTTACTGAAAATCGTTACTTAAAATGTAATATGGAAGCCTGAGCTTTCGGCACAAAATAATAACAAACAACGGCCGCTCGATCGCTTCAGTTCCCGTTATAAATACCGGTGTTGCGAGGCCAGCTTTATAGTTTGCCGTGCAAAGCATAACATCAAATAAACTTTAGCGTCTGTAGTTTCACATTTATAGCACATCCCTGTGTTGCTCAAGGTTTCGGCTCAAATCATTGCAAATGTTCGCAGTCCTAAAATAAGGCATATTTTCGAAATTAAAATCTCAAGTTCTTGCCGTCTGAATTTCTCCACGTGCAAATCAGTCAGGCGTGAACGTGTCAGTCTGAGTTGATCGCTGCACTTTCTGAAGCCAAGTTGGCAATGAAACCGTGTAAAACTATACTCTTAGTCTTACCAGAAAACTTCTACTGGGAAAGTGGAATCCTTTTGAACTAAATGCGCCTTAATTCGTAGAATAGTGAGTGACTGTCTTCCCAAAATTTTACAGGTCAAAAAGAAGTGGTAATTTGCATATTGCGATCGACTCAACAATAATCGCTAAACACGCAAATCAAAGCAGTTGGATCGAACTGCAAAACCTGGGAAACCTGGCAAAGCGAAAGAAACAGTTAATAAACACTACCATAAACGAATCAAAGCAAATTGTTAAATACATCTATGTCTTTGAAAATAAGTTTTTCAAAAATATTACCGAAAGTCTTTCTAAATAAATTTGCCGTATACACTTGTAAACAAACCACGATCGAGCGTGCATTGTACTCGCGTTTCGAAGTTTGGACTTGAAACTTTTTGTATTGTTTAACTTTGTGCGTGGTCTTGCAGTTGAGCCGCAAAAAGCGGATTATCCACTCTTTACTTCTTGCGCGTTCTTGCGGCTGAGCCGCAAAAAGCGGGCTATCAACTTCTTAAACTTCTTGCGTGTTCTTGCGGGTGAGCCGCAAAAAGCGGGTTATTAACTTCTTGCGGGTTCTTGCGGCGCAAGAAGTTCTTGCGGGACTTCTTGCGGGTGCATTCTTTTTGAGCTGTACTGTACATTTGTACATGTCTTTTTATCAAACCACTGCAGGAGGGGAAAAGGGCAAGTTTGGATAGATAGATAGATAACTTTATTAAAGTGTCAAGATTAATAGCAGTTGCCCACTAAGTAGGGACACTAACAAAAATAAAGTATATTTCTCTTGTAATGGACTATGAATGCAATGAATAGGTAGTGTAAAGAGAAATAGTTTCCTAAATGGACGAGAGGGCCTGGAGCCCTTGTTATGATAATAAGTTTATGCATATTGTTTATAACTGTCAAGTGACAGAGTCCGATCCAGTGTGGTTCTGGTTTTCAACAAGATAGGACTGTCAGTCTCAGTTACAACAGTTTACAAGACAGTTCAATTCAAGTGTTTAGATTAAGTTTGTCAACTATCGAGTCATATTCAGAATTGTAAGCAAGCTGTAAATTACAGATGTATGTCATGGTTATCAATGATAATGATAATACAATTGTGGGCCAGGACCTGCCACCGCAAAGTGCTGTTTTGTGTTGTGAGTCAGGGACTCGAGGAGTATTTAGGAATAAATAAATAAAATAAACATAAAACAAATAAAATCATGACTAATACTAAATGTATCTAAAAAACATTTTAAAAACTATCTAAGTGACAAACTATCTAAGTGACAAACTATCCAAGTGACAAACTATCTAAGTGACAAACTATCTAAGTGACAAACTATCTAAGTGACAAACTATCTAAGTGACAAACTATCCAAGTGATAAACTATCTAAGTGACAAACTATCTAAGTGACAAACATTTAAACACTTAAAAATACATGTATGTACAGTAAGTTGCTTTATATAAAATATGTACCTAAGATGCACATAAGATGCAGTTTTTACAGCCGTTGCTTGTAAAACTTTCTAAGTTTAGCTTTCTGATTGCCATTTTAAAGGCTTCAATTGATGTCGCGTTACGTATATTGGAGTCCAATTTGGACCACAGCTGAGGTCCTAAGTACCTCAAAGAATGCTTGCCATAGCTAGTTGTGCTAAATCTAGGTATTACAAACTCCTTGACTCTGAGATTATAGTTGCTGCTATTGAATGAAAATAAATCACATAATTATGTACTGTGGGCAAAGCTTATTCTTTACTCTATACATTATTGTAAGTGGTCGGTAAGTGGTTGGTAAGTGGTTGGTAAGTGGTCGGTAAGTGGTCGGCCGACCACTTACCGACCACTTTTTTTCGGTGCAGATTGTTCACTTTAGCCCTTTACTCTATACATTATTGTCGTAATATCCTGTAATCTCTTGTTCTTTAATGTTGGTAGTTTGGCCCATTCTAATAACTTGCTATATGACGAATTCCAATCACAGTATATACAAATGTAGCCCTAAGGCCCCTTTCCTGGACCCGCTCCAACTTTCTCGAATCACTGGCCTTGCAAAAGTGCCACACTGTGCTACAATAAGTCAGATGAGGAAGTATAGCAGCCTTAAACAACTGCAATTTTGCATCAGTTGGGATGAGATTTCGTAATCTCATTATTACTCCTACTTTTTGACTGCTCTTCTTACAGACAGTACTAATATGATCTGAAAAGGATAATTTGCTGTCGATATTTACACCTACATTGTAATAGTATGATAATTATTGTGTTCTGGTTCAATACTAAAATCCTTGACTTTGATACTCATCTCTCTCTTATCTGTTCTACTGATTATCATAGTCTGCCATACTTTTTATAGTTTCCCTTAAGATAATTAGAGTCATACCAGCCTGTCACTACTCTGGCACATTCTTGTAATTTAGTTTCTACTAGAGTCACATCCTTGTGCGATTCGTAGAATTGATGATCGTCTGCATACATACAAAACTTCGAATCTATGTAATACGTCAAGTCATTCTGGAACAAGTTCCATAATAGCGGTCCGAAAGAAGATCGCTGGGGACATCCTTTTTTCACTACTTTCTAAGAGCTGGTGGTGTCTCCAACTTTGACCCTACTGTATCGATCCGTAAAGTATGCTTGTATGAGATCAACACTACTTTCGTCAAACCCATAAGCCCGCAACTTCGCCAACAACAGGGGATGATGTAAACAATCAAAGGCTTTGCTCATGTCAGTTGACAAAAAGCCAACCACTTCTCCATTGTCCAAGGCTTTTCTCCAGTTTTCAATCAACATCACCAGGGCTGTCTCACAACTGTGCCTCTTTCTATATGCTGTCAGGTACTCACTGAGGCAATCAGTGGTACCCCTCGTCACTTGTGCCGATAGTATCTTTTCGAAGACTTTATTTAGCGTGATCTGTATCGTTACTGGTCGATAATTTTCCTTGAAGACAAGATCGCTCTGACAGCTGCCATATATATTTGAGCAGGGAGAATCAGGGAGAACACTTCAAACTTGAACAATAACACTTGATTCCTATTAATAATTAGAGTATTTTATAATTTATGTAAACTATTTCCAGCCTCTGTTGATTCAAAAGTATGTTTCATAATTAAGCTACATAATGTCATAGATACATTTTTCATGTGTTAAAGCAAATTAAATACAGAAACTTTTACTCGCCGTATTCATACCTTCGTCCGCCATCTTGGTACAAGCTGTGTACGCATGTGCTACAGCATGCTAGATGCGCATGCGTCGAGAGTTGGTAACACGCATTGAGAGTTAGTAACTCTCAATGAGTGTTAGAATTGAGAGTTAGTAATACCCATTGAGAGTTAGTAACTCTCAATGAGTGTTAGAATTGAGAGTTAGTAACACGCATTGAGAGTTAGTAACTCTCAATGAGTGTTAGAATTGAGAGTTAGTAACACGCATTGAGAGTTAGTAATGCACCAGTCAATGTAAACCCCCCCCCCCCAAAAAAAAACCCGGGCATGACCGGGGCGAAGGGGGGGTATTTACCTCGTATTCACCACCATATTCATCCCCGCTAGGTGGGGAATTCGCTGGCTTTCACCTCTTCGGTTTCTGTACCGGGGACTTAACCGGGAGTTCACCCAGAGCCTACCTGTGCTGGCCAGTATTACTGAAGGCTCTGCGCTTATTTCTTGTTCATTCGCATTTCAAATGTGTTGTGCATTTTCCCTAGACTCCCCCGGGGGGCAGGGATATGCGGGGCATTGGATCGGCAACATGTCCCCAGGGGCAAGGGCATTTTCTCACTTTCACTGACCCTAAATTCCAAGTCCCCGGTCATGCCCGAGTTTGGGGGGGGGGGGGGGGTTTACATTGACTGGTGCATAACTCTCAATGAGTGTTAGAATTGAGAGTTAGTAACTGGCGAAGAAAATAATATATTCACGCAATCCAAATATCCCTTCCAGGCCACCGTAGGTTTTAGCCTGTTGCTTTTACGTTTAGCTCGTAGATAGATGTATAGGACCCAAAATACAAGCATGTTTTTATCTTGTGGATTCGTACCCTGGCTTAACAAATATTACATTTATAAATTAAACGAAAATTTAAACTTAAATAGACTAGACATATTCTAAAGTCTTAGGTACCTCAATGTCCTATCATTCTAGAGACTGTTTTGTGAAGCATACTATAAAACAAGAACAAAATACTTACCTAAATAGAGAAGAAACACCACACAACACTCGACTGACAAAACAAAATGGCGGAGGGACATGAAGAAGTGGTCTTCCTGTGGTAAAATGCACACCACAGGAATCCTGGTATTTTTGCCTTGTCCCAGTTGAGGAGGCACTGGGAACGAGAATTGCATACCACAGGAGTCCCGGTATTTTCTTGTAATCAACGAAATCCAGGAGCCCATTACCCTGACGAAATCCACTTCAGTATCGATATGTGGGGGATTTGATGGTGATTGACCAGTTTTTGTGGCCCCTGGGGGGTCGGGATTTTACTTGATTTGCTCCAAATACATGTACTGTCAATGTTCTTTTTTGTTTTTATTTTAAAACAACAATGCATACTGATACCATGCATGGAGAAATACAGGGTTTTTGTCAGCAACTGAACCATTGAAGTTCCAGCATGGCTTGCTCAAAAATTACAGCTGTACTTTTTGTGCCGGACACCAGATGAAGTAAGTGCAGTGATTGCATGTGACAATCCAGGATGCAAAGTAGAGTGGTTCTGGACACTTTCAGGTATTTCAGTGTGTTGGACTTACAGGAGGGAGAGCAGCCAACAACAACAACATGTTTAAAGAATAGACGATGTAACGTGTTACCTAAAAATAACAGAGCTAATCGAGTAAGGCAACATTGCTTACTATTGCAATAATATGTAATTAAGAATGGACGTGAGTAAGATCATGAGGTGATAAAACAATTAAAATAATCTACGTACAATACAAAAAGGAATAAAGTAAATCATATCCTAATGAAAATTGCAAATGACACTTTGATTAGCAGGGAAAAAAGATGAGGAGGCATGGGTAGTCAGGTACATTATTATAACTAATAGCCACTGATAATAACATTCTTAAGTTTTTTTTAAAGTTTTTTTTTTAAATAATTTGAGAGAATAATCAATAGCCCATTTGCGCGATATGCTTTACTCGTCACGCACAAAGGAGTCAATACGAGGCCCTATGCTAAATTAAATTTATTCTTTTCACAGAGAAAAGCCCATTTGCGCGATATGCTTTACTCGTCACGCACAAAGGAGTCAATACGAGGCCCTATGCTAAATTAAATTTATTCTTTTCACAGAGAAAAGAATTAATTTAATTTAGCATGGAGCCTCGTATTGAATTATTTGTACATGACAAGTAAAGCATAACGCAGAAGTGGGCTATTGAGTTCCATATTTGTACACCTTGAAGTCTGAGGGAAAAATTTCCGTAATTAGTTCTTACTGAAGGTATATAAAACGAGTCTGTACCTTGGTGATAGGCGTAAAAATATGGCGCTTAAACGGGGTCAAAATTATCAGAATGAAGAACGAAACAACTAACTGTTGAATGATATAGTTAAAACAGTGGTGATCTAATTACCGCTTGTGCAATGAAAACGACAAGACACAAATGATATTATAAGCTAAAGACAAATGATCTTGCTACCACCGTCGAAATGATTCAAACAAATCTGGAATGGAATATACTAAACACAACCCGTCTAGTAATCAACATCTAAATGATACGAACAACACATTAATGGAATGAGGTGTAATGAAATCATCAAGCTTCATTTTGACGCCGAATGGAGTGAACACACATGACCTAGCCAAAACACAAACGATCTGGCGCTCGAACGATGCAACCAACATATATTCAGATTAAACTATAACGAAACGAGAGCCCATCTGGGCTTTCACTCGGGCCACATGAGATTGAAGATGAAATACACTTTCATTTGAAATCCTCTTAGTATCAAGTCGTGCTTTAATTCGCCAGTGAGAACGTCATAAAAACAGACTGGTCTATTAATCGCTTTTATGACATGACTATGATAACGCAGGATTCGAACAACAGAATACTGGCAATTCAAGTGTTTAAATGCAATACAATGACATATTCAGACTTTGAATTTGATTGAAAATAGATCAAAACCTCGAGGAAATGTCCGGCTAAAACTGTATGAATAAATGTGACATTTCATAGCAAGAAAAAAAATTGTAATTCCTATAAATGAGAAAGCTCTTCTATTAAGCCGCTTCTCAAATTCACAGACTGTTTCACAAAAAAACATTTGCGCTTATCGACACAAGAGTTCAGTTGACCTTTCAAATAATTTATTCTGAGGTACGCATACTCTAAATCACAGATGTTAAATAAAGCGATAATTAGAAGAAAAAGTACATTAACAGACAAACCGGCTGAGAGGAAATTTATTCAAATCAAAAAGAGTTTACTTACAGTACTTACGTAACTGAACTTTCGTTTTGGATCTTTTGGTAGTGTTGTTGACAGCATCCCACCTTCGTGCACATATGCACTGAATCGGAATGAAAGTCGAAGCCTACCTCGAACTTAACTTTCAGCTAACCTGTTTCCTTTCATTCCACAATGAATAATAATCTCATAAAGTAAGCCCGTAGCTTTCAATAAATTTGTCTGAATGAAACAGCTAGATCTTTTCCAATTTCTCTCACGAGTCACGGCAGAAGACAGTCTCAAGCTACAAAACTTGAATTTTGATCCTCTTCACAGTAACGTAATTTAACGTCTCAGATATTATATATATGCCCTATTTCAGCTAGCGCTGTGCATTTCAAGTACTTTTTCCTCTCTCTTTGCTGGCAGTTCATGCATCTTGTTCGTGTAGTTGCCGCATTTCAGTTTGCATACACTGAAAACAACTGCTTAACTAAGATTTGTAAAAATCTTAGCGGATCATGTAAATATTCCGCTTGGCTCAATTGAGGGTTTCTGCCGTCAAAGTTCATTTTTTGTTTCAGTTTTCCCCATATTAGCCGACATGTATAATGTCTCGAGCTCTCAATCCAGTAGAAAGACTCTGGTTATTCTGTCGTAAAACATGCCTTAGCTGTACAAGATAGACTTGCTCCAAGTCGAACTCTCTGAGTTAATGGGTAAGCGGTTACTGGGTCAACAATCGAGCGCGAGAATCGAAGCGAGAGGCGAGTTCGACTTGTTTCACTTGTAGGAAATTGAATCGGGGGATTATGTTTTGGCGCGAAAACACGTTGCTGGGGCGGAGCTTACATTTCGCGCCTTTGACAAACCCTTTCTGAGTACAATCAAATTGTAAATACCACATCCACGGTTGATTGACTTGACACGTCAACATACAATGCCTGAAGAATTGACGCTTTGTGATTGGGCAAATGTTACTACATCATAAGCCACACCTCCGGTTGAAAAATCAACCGGTGAATTTGGCGCGTTGCAAGTGGGAAAAGTCCTTCGTGCGGGGGGCTAGGAAGGACTTTGAGAAAGTCTACTGTACAAGACCGCCCACGATGGCATATATTTCTGACAATGACTCATTGAAAGTGATATCTCCTTGTCTCGCCTAGTCTGAGAGCTTTGAACTTTCTTATCTGAGCGCGCCTGACGAAATCTAACCTTTGATTATAATTCGATACCCGTTGATATCCAAACGTGTTTGGATATTGTATTTCGCTTACGTTTCTAAATGTACATTGGATATGTCCAAACAGCGCTGAACGAATGTATTACGGCTCCTGGTTATTCATGTATTTTTATGGTCAACAAGAGCGCCAGTTGAAATATCCTGAGCCTGTTGGAAGGCTTTCGCCCTCGCGGGTCGACCATTTTGATTTACTGTATTAAATTCTATAAATAAATTAACCTGGCGAGTGTTACGTGACCAGCACAGTGCGATCTGATTGGTGGTGAACTTGACCTTTAACGCATGCGCAGAAATTTTGCGACACCCAAAAAATAAAAAAAATAACGGCTTGCATTTTAAGACTCGGTACTGCCACAGGCAGCCCGAGTAATAATCTAACCAGTTTGTGAATGGAAAGTTGCACACACAAGCAATCTACAGGCAGCCCAGACTCGACATATGTTTCCCGCTTATTAGTCTGTTGGGTTACCTGTGGTATGTTTCATAAGCGATCTCGGAAGAGTTTATATAATTGCTCCTTGTGAATTCTCTTTTCCAATTCCTACGAAATAAATAATAAAGATTGATACTTAATGAAGTTGTGTGAGTGATTTTGGGGCGGTTTTGGGTCTTCTAAAGCAGTTTATTAGGCCTCGAAGTTTTGAGGTTGGCCGCGTGTCTACTAGCCTGATTTTCAGACGGTACGAGGTCATCCGCTCACTTTCTCCCCTCCTAGTATCTCCCTCCCCGTCTGATGGACTTCAGACTTTCATGTTCCTGACGTCATCAACTTCTGTTTTTACAACAAGGCCATCCCTACGCTTTTTTTCCGTTTCTCATCGTCCGTAAAAATAAAAATAAAATTGGGGGAGGGATGTGGGTGAAGAAACCCTAGAGAAAAGAAGACTCAGGAATTGACCTATATCACTATGACGTCATATCAAAACAATCTATTGTTTAAACGCTAAGGATCACGGACGTGGGAGGGGGACAAAACAGGGACAAAACAGCAACAACACAAAGGAAATCGCTATCAAATGCATTTTGAAGAACTTAGAATAGCGGTAACAGCCACCAAATACGGTAAATAGTGTGGGATAAACATTGATACAGCTGATATCTGGAAACCAGACAATTCGAAGTGAAATTTTCCTCAGCAGACGGCAGATTTAGTTCAAAATTCTATTGTTCAAGTCGATTCTGTCCCCCTCATAAACAAGCCGTGACGTCATAATGATATAGGGTAATTGTCTACTGCCTTTATTTGTAATTCCATGTTTGTATCGTATACGGACGACGACATTGATGGTTTCGTCGTCTATGTTGGTTTGTAACCTCGCCTGGCAACCGCGCCTTATTAGTTCCAGTCTCTCCGCGCATTTTTTATTATTTTTATTTTTTTCTCATCTGACCGACCAACCCAATTTTTGAAAACCCCACCGATGAGAAACGGGAAAAAATAGGGATGGCTTAAGCCGCGTTTTGTGTGGAACAGTCGTGCAGAAACGGCTTTTACTAGTTAAAATCTATCAGCGTTCATGCACTGGAAAAAAAAACATTCTACAGCTTCAAACTTCTGTAGATTTCTCAGAATGGTATCCTGTTTGAGCTGCTGTGGTTATTTGGAGAGCAGCAACATTTTAAACGGAAGTTGGCGTGCAGTATTTGCAGGACAGTGTATGAGAATACATACAAGATTCCATGCCGTAAAGTTTATTACTGTGATCTTAGAACTTTTACGCTTTTACTTTTATTTTTAAACCGTTTTGAAGCTTGATATGTATGCCGATTAGTTACACAAGACCCTAAAGGTGTCCTAGTGTAGTTTTTTGGGCTTAAGTTGCATAATACCCCCTCCACTCAAAAGATCGCTTGAAAACTGCACTAAATTCCGGGGCTAAAATTCTCCACTTTAGTTCAGGTGTATTTAGGCTCGTCGAAATGGTTAGGTTTTTTTATTATTTCAGGGTTAGGTTTTTAGAAGGTTTGTATGAAAAAGTTGAGAAATGAATTATTAATGAACCACTCAAGAAACCATCACCTAAGAGAACCGATCCCCCCATACTAGCCTCTCTCCCCATGATAGTCTGCGCCGATTTATTTTTAGCTTGCATCCGATTGGTTGTGGGTGTCGCGTGTAGGAATGGCCCGGCGGGCAGCGAGAGCAGAAGAATGCATTCAGTGTTTTACTCAGTAATCAAAGCATTCACAATTTTCTACTTCACGACAGTTACTCTACAGATTCATATTGATTATGGTGTTGCAAAAGCATGTCCGATTATTTACGATATTATAGGTTCTATTTCTAATTTCTTTAGCGAATTGTAAGCGTCTGTTTACGATAATTCCAAACTCAGTCAGTCAGTGTTTCAGATTAACTGGATTTATAATTTCGCAAAATTGTGGTCAAAAGTCGATGCGTGCTTGCTTGCTATAAACTGAACGTTTCTAAAATTATTAGCCTGATGAAAGAGCAAATAATCCGGTCAGTTCCCTAGGATCTGGATCAAAGAGCAGGAAGGTATGCGGTATTACTCCCACGAAGATCTATCCAATTTGGCTTTAGCTCGAATCATGTTCAATACAACCAAAGTAGGGCTAGACCATATAAGTCTGTATGATATGAAGGAGCCTCTTTTCTCAGATTACTACCGACCTTTGTGTCATCGTAGTTGGCCCACCAATTTGGTGCTTTCTCTATTATACATTATCAGCCAAGGGCTATAGCTATGCTTTTTCTGTGTCAATTTGAAGCTATTATGTATGCGTAACATAGAGGCGGATACTTCAACCTTATACCACTATATGTATGAATCGCAAACTCAGTAGTAACAATACTATAGCCCCAAAGGCTATTGGAAAGGACTCGCTGCGATTCAACATCTTGCCGCTGCAACCGATATATCTGAAGATGCGGTTCGGACGTGGCAAGAAAAACAAGCTATATGGCAGATATATTTGCCAGCACCTCAATACGTACCACGACCTAAATTCAATGTCTCTACGCCAAATGAGGTTCATCAAGCTGATCTGCTATTTCTTCCGCACGATCTTCCTGGGCGTGCTGGCGTGGACGAAAGCTATATAAATATGCACTTACAGTCGTGGATGTCGCATCTAGATATAAAGAAGCCGAGCCATTAGCCACTAAAGAAGCTAATGAGGTTGCTGCGGCATTTGAGCGAATCTACAAGAGAAGTCCACTGACATGGCCAAAACTTTTACAAGTCGATCCGGGACGCGAGTTCATGGGTGCCGTTACTCCACTACTGGCTAAGCACAAAGTTTCTGTAAGGCGTGGACGCGTAGATATTCACCGGGATCAAGCAATCGTTGAGCAATTCAATCGAACCCTATCCGAAAGGCTATTTGGACACCAATACGCTCAAGAAATGGTACTTGCTTCGCAGGGAAAGGACGATAGGTCAGTAGAATGGGTAGCTCGTCTACCTGCAGTCATAAAAGCTTTGAACAACGAACCTACGCGTTTGACAGGAAAACAACCATACATAGCAGTTATCAAAAAGGAAATCGAAACGACCCCAGCAGAACCGGCACGGGTTCGGGACGAACGGATACGTCTCGTTGGTCTCAAAGAGAAGCGGCTTCCATTCTACATCAGTGTTCTATATCTATATGCTCCTGGTGAGCTGGAAGGCGGTCGTCGTCGTGCAACTGATCCTATATGGAGTTTGGAAACATATAATATTTCACGTAGTATGATTTCTTCGGGGCAGCCAGTTCTGTACTATTTGTATTTTGAGGACGTTAAGCGTGGATTTGTGCGTGAAGAGCTACAAGTGGTGCCACCAGACACAGAACTACCTCCGAATGGGATCTTAAGCTAAGTCGGTGTAAGTATATCTTTATGCCCATGAGCTAGGATATAGATTCCATTTTCGGAAATCCAACGTTTTGTGTCCAGGGGCGAAAGGGAGATTTTATTAACTCGCAGACCATACATCTGATGTCCAATGCTTCGCAGCATATTCATCCCATGTCTGAATGTCTTTTTATCGAAAAGAGACTCCTTATACTGCTCGTGTCGCATGTGCTTCTTCACAACATACTTCCGTACTCCTTTAGCCTTGCGAATCTCCTTGGTGTCTGCGCATACGATCGAATACATCTTAGGTCGAAGTCCAACGTACTCTACGATGGCAACGCCTGCACACTCATCCTTCATCTTTCCAAGAATCTTTTTATTGGTAGTGTCGTGCAGCGGGTGATCTTTTGGGTAATCGCTTGTATCGTATAGGTCTGCATTCGAGGCCATGTCGTCGTAGACGTCTTTGGCCTGAATCTCAAGCAGCAGTGAATCTGTGTCTGTGTAGAGCAGTTCACATCTATTGCCGTATTGAGGCTGAAGTTGGTTGTAGTAGAAATCGTACATCAGGTGTTTGGTTAGGTCTAGGATGTTCATACCAACGTAAACGCGGCGGTTCAGCACGAGCCTGCTTTTATGCATGTGTAGGGCTACGAGGCCATCATCAAAGATATTTGATCTAGCAAATGTTGGGCTTGGTATCAGCCGTCGAAGCTTGTCCTCCTCTCTTGCACGCACCAGCTTCACATCCACGCGCTTACGCAGATTCTCCATTGTCTTACCAAATACTGAGTTGTTCATCAGTTTGTAGAGGTCTTTCTCGAAATTGCTTGTAGCCAATTTACGAAGGTCCGTATTCATACGTATATATGGCTCCATCCAAGGGCTTTGGTTGAACCGTAGTGCTCGGCGCACCTTTTTCAATCGCATGCCAAGAGACAGATATAGCTGTAGATTTCTATAGTGTAGGACGTAGCATTCTTTGTCAAATAGGTTGGGCACAAGCTTTTCGACTTTTATTGGAAACGCTCTTTCACCTAGTAGTCCACATTGATACTCTGACATCCATTTTTTCTGGACTTTCATACGCTCTGGGGCTAGTGGATACGAGTTGTGAGTATTGTGGAGTTCTATAGGATACTCAAGGTCGACCTCAAGGATATAACCTTTATCCGCATCTTTCGCTATATCAAGGATACTCAAGGTTAGTTGTTCGATAGTCTGTAGCTTTGCTACGTCACACCACTCGAATCCTCCAGTTGGCAGCGCTTGGCTCATAGCCCATCCGTATAGGTTGTTTGCATCCAGATACTGTATGTACGTAGTGGGCTTGGTTGGGTCGTACTCCGCGCAAGCATATGGATTGTTGGCCTTTGCATGGCGTCGACTGGCCATCGAAATGCCGTCTCGCATCCCTTTCTCGATGAAAAGATGCATATCGTAGTCTGTGAGCAGCTCAAGCTCCACACCAGTCTTCTTTAGCAATGCATCCCACGAGAGCCCAGGACTCGTATAGTAGTGAGCTGGGTCCAAGCCATAATTTTGCATACATGTCGCTCGAAAGCCTTCGAACACATCTGCGAGTAAAAGTACATCAGTTCGAAGATATAGATCGTGGTTGTCTCCAATAGTTTGACAACCAAATTCTTCCCAAACCTTCTGTGCGTGGGCATAGTCCTCATCTGAGATTCCTTCGTCAGAAAGCTTACTATAAAAAGCATCACGTGGTGGTAGCTCATCCTGAAACCTTTCCCAACTGTCCATATGTTCGTATGGGTAGACGCCTTTGCGTAGAAGAAACCCGCGCCTACGTTCGTCTTGCTCGTATCTGGCTGTGATTTGGAATCCTTCCGGGTTTTTAGCTGCTACTAGCCGATCAAGAGAGGATAGCAAAAACTGAGCACTGTCGATGAATCGCAGTCTACCTAGGGAGAACGAAATGTACTTCTCCGTGTTATTGGGTATGCAATTTATCGGCCCCTTTGGAAATATTCTGCATCAATAGATGAGAATCGTATCCTTGCAAATTATGAAAGACTACTGGTATTATGGTCTTCTTTGGGCCTATCCTCAGTAGTAGATTACAGGCATTGTGTGCTGCCCCCCTGTACTTTCCAGTGATATGGCAGTGATCACGAACCGAGTCCTCATCAATAGATTTCTGACAAATGTGGCAAATTGTTGCACTGTGGTAGGCTGTGCTGACCTCTGGAGTCATGCATAAGTCTTTGCATCTAGATAGAGCTGCCTCGACTTTCTGTTCTTCTTGTTGTATTGCCTCCAGGAATATTTCCGTAGCATTGGGCCCTCTATAGACGACTGGAGTCTCCGTATGGCCATCACATCTCACAGCAATGTAGCCGAATCCGCAGGCCTCGTGTAGTTGAGTTTTCTGGGTGTCGCTCTTATTTGGATCGAGCTCTGGTCCTTCGATCTTGGTTGTCAGTGCCTCGAAATCTGCATAGATGACGTAGGGAACTTTTAGCTGTTTGTGCCAGTTCTGAAAGGATAGTTTGTTCTTACCCTCTTCAGGCATCTCAACTCTCACTGCGGTTTGTCCTATACCTCTACATTCTGGAATATGTTTTTCAAGGAGATCTTTTTGGCAGTATCCGTGGAGACACTTCTAGCAGAAGTGTTTTCGGTGCTCGTGCTTGCTCTGATCGAATAGGAGGCGGTTTAAATCCTTGATCCATGTATAGTGGTACTTTTCGGACTTCTCTATGAGCAACATGTTGATACGCTGATTCGCTGACTGTTTGCTAAACCTGTAGACTACCACCGCCCCTTTCTCCCATCCAAAAACGTTGATTGCACGGTTGATTTGCTTCTCCACGCGCGTTATTTGTGAGATTGGTGTTGGTAAGCTTAGCCAATCTAAGTTCAACCCATCGTCTTCTTGATACTTCGATGTTCTCTGTTGGTCTTTTGCAGCTGGAAACATTGCTGCGCGTAGTGTCCAACGAAAGCAGTTGTCATCGTTGTTTTTAACATTGATCACGGCTTTCTTGTTTTGGACTTCTTTTGGTAGTGGAATGTATGAGCCGCCTCGTAGTGGTTGATATCGTGCGATGTCGAGCCAAAGCAGCACAATTCGGTTGACCACCCACCCTGAGCCTCTATGCGTCCATTTCTCCAGGGTATCTTGGATCGCAGGAAAAGACCTATCTAGCGCGGAATTGATTTCGTGGGCTTGCAATACGGCCTCCTGCTTGTGGCGAAGTATTGCATCGATTAATTCTTCACTACCATCAAGTTTGTACTTTCGTAGCTGTACTCTCAAGGCGAGCTGGAACTTCAACCCTTTTTGGTCAACGATCTCTTCCTCTAGCTTTTCATGGATTGTGTGGCGTACGCCATCTAAGAAAGCCATTGGGTCGGCACCAAGTTCGTGGCCCTCTGGAACATCCATCTGCCAGCCTCGTAAGAACTTACCAATGACCCATTTAGTGCGTTTGAATACTAGTGGAGAATTCTGGTGATGGCCTCTAGCAGCCATGTTTCACACGTATCTCTAGATAGGTTTTCGAATCTGTAGCAGCTCTTGCAGTACTTCTACGGACTGCCGCCTTGCTACCTTTTCCTTCTTGGATAGTTCTACACGTAGGAGCGGAGAGCCGCACTCAACGCAAGTATAAAAAGTGCTCCGAGTGCCCTTCCCGCATCCGCGACAAGGTGTTGGAATCGGCCTTCCCTGCCTTATTGTATATAAATGGGTCCTACAATATGTACCTATGCACGACTTGCTGCAGAATGCTTGCTCTCCGACCTTTAACCAGCTGCATAAATTCTCACCGCGCATGTTTTTTATAATTCGGTATCTCAGGTATACATTAAAGTTACGTATCTCTAATTGGAAAATATTATGTCATCACAAATTTTCTGAGGGGGGGGGGGGCATCCGTGGGGCTTATATAAGGATTGCGCCAGAACCGCCATCGTATATACTACTGAAGATATTCACCCATGAAACATTTTCCATAACATACTCAGTATGTGTGTTCATGCACTCCTGCAGAAAAATCATACTATATTCCATGAAAGATTTGGTCTTCTAAAAGCCAAAAACGCTTTCAACTGAAACGTTTTGAAAATACTCCTTATTGTAAAAACAAACGGGTTGATGACGTCAGGAACATGAAAGTATGTAAAGTGGGGGAGAAAGTGAGCGGACGACCTCGTACCGTCTGAAAATCGGGCTAGTAGACACGCGGCCAACCTCGAAACTTCGAGGCCTAATAAACTGCTTTAGAAGTCCCAAAATCGCCCCAAAACTACTCACACAACTTCATTAAGTATCAATCTTTTATTTTTGAAGATTTATTTCGTAGGAATCGGAAAAGAGAATTCACAAAGAGCAATTATATAAACTCTTCCGAGATCGCTAATGAAACATACCAAATGTAACCCAACAGAATAATAGCTCAGAATAATAGCTCAGGCAGGAATTAGTTCTAATCATGACCATCACGAAATGTTAACTAGGAAACAGTTCCAAGCTATAAACAAGAATCCTGAGAATAAGTTGAAACATCTCCTACCCAAAGCCAACTCCAATATTAGGTATAACCTCAGGAAACAAAGGCTTTTTTCGGTTCCATGCACTAAAACCAAACGGTTTTCTAAATCATTTATTATTTCTAGCTGTAATGCATACAACGTGTTATAAGGCTATAGCTATCATACATTCGGTAGTAGTTATGTAGGAATTCGTTTAATGCCATATATAATTTTTGTAACAATTTTAGCTATAGTAGTTTTCTCATAGTAGTACCTAGTTTTGTAGTAGTGAATTATATTATTCAGTATCATTTAGAGTTGTACACAATTTGTAACAGTTACGCAATTCAGTTTTCTTACTGCGAAGTGACTCAAATAAACCAGTCTATCTATCTATCTCGAAACAAATGTCGAGTCTGGGCTACCTGTGGTAACAGCAAAGACCCCCAGTCGACTGTTCCATTCCACTGTACGTTGTTCCAATTAACCCTTTGTAGTCCGTGAGCCGAGGGCCAGGTCGGTATCATCCGAGGTGAATAAGGCTCATGTTATTTTTCTGAAAGGTTAGGTCACCTTAAGTGAGAAAATGCCTGATAGCATTCCATCAGTGGCAGCTTTAAGAAGTTATGGGGATATTTAAAAATGGCCGCCATCTTGAACCGGAAGTGAAATGTTTCTTATACTAAAATGCTTGGAATATGTTGATATTCGCTGAGTATGTAATACATGTTTGATTTGATGAGCTAAAATGAGAAAAAGCCTGATATCATTAAATAAGTGGCAGCTTTCTGAAGTTATGGGGATATTTCAAAATGGCAGCCATCTTGAACCGGAAGTGAAATGTTTCTTATACTAAAATGCTTCTAATATGTTAGTTTTAAGTTGACATTTACCAAGTGTGTAGCATATTATATTCTTAGTTAGATTAAATATTTGTTCATTGTGTTTGTTAATAAATACGCGAACATTTGATCTGACCTGCATCGCAAACCGGAAGTGGTTCCAGCTAAATCGGAAGTAGTCCATTATATCCCACAAAACCTCTAGAGAGCGAATGTATAGCACGGAAGTATTTTCAGTACCAGTATTTATAAGTCTAATCTCTTTTAATTTTCTATGAAAATATGATAATATCGTATTTCATATTTAAAAGTGGGGTAGTCTATTAACCTCTTTGATTGTTCTTGTGACTCGGCTTAAAAGCTTGTAAATGAGAACATCTGTGAACGAATTTATATGATTATAGTTTCTGCCTTGAAACAGTCATCAAGATTCGTGCTTATAAAGTCTCTTGACATCCATGACGAAAGTTCACTACCAAGCGCTAATAATCACTATCGCTGTCATCATCATCATCACCATCATCATCATCATCATCTGTGTCATCAGAAAACTCCTTGTTCTTGGTACCACTATCTTCATCATCGCATGTGGAGGGACGATTCTCACACTCTTGAAGTTTGCACATTTCAGTGCACTTTAAACCGTTCGAAATACAAACACGTGGGTTCCACGCACTTCCTAGCACAATTGCAAGCGAGCAGTTCCAGTATTGCTTCAGGTGAAGGTTTTCCATCCATCCAGTCGAGAGCAAGCTTCGGCACTCCTTCCTCGTCTTCCATTTTTCACCCTCTACCGACTGGGCTTGGTACTTGCGGATCCTGCTCCAACCAGCGTTTCCAAATTCCGGCCTGGTAGTTTGCTCGTTGAACATGCTTTACCAGACAGTCTCTGCATGGAGGAAGCTGGTGGCTTTCTATCTCACCTCTCTTTGAACAAAAGAGCTGATACCTGAGATTGTTCACTTTCGTGGTCTTTGTCTTGCTAGAATAGAGAAGGCACGTATACGTCTCCAACTTCTCAATTAGTTATGGCGTGACATCCCACGGCTCTCCAAGTTCATCAACAGCTTCGCGGCAATCCCTGTTGTTCTTGATGAGTTTCAGTGCTTGCGATTTCCCCTTTCCTGCAAATACACTCACCGAATCGCAACCAGTAAATGCATGCATTCCAATGAGTGCTATGCAGACATCGCGTCCAATAGATGCAGCAACCTTACGGACATCGACTACTTTGGTGCGCGTGCGTGATCCTGTCTTCACCAGCAGAGGAATATTTATCTGCTCCACAAACGAGAACATCTGTGTCGTCTGCGCATATCAGCACCGAGCTGTAACCTTCCTTGGCGGCATGGGATGCATGTAGTATCAGACGACCATCTGCTTCTTCCTGGCGACACATCAGGGACGGGACTTCCTCAAAGGTCTGTGACGCAATCTTGTAATATGTTTCGCCGATATTGGTATAGAGCAACTTGCCTTCATTCGACAAGCTTTCTTATGCTGGTATCATTCTTCCACTCATTGACAAGAAACTGGATGAGGCTTGTGTTCACTTTGGTAAGCAAGTTCCTCCACTGACGCACGATCTGCAAACTTGTGATGCTGCGCAGCTGATGACCCGATTCTTCACCTCTCAATAGGCTTTCGCTGTTCTTGATTGAAAGCTCGTTGTACGTGTGAAAAACAGTATCTATCCTCTTGCTCTGCGCTTCCTCAAGGCCATAGCTAGGATATTTGCAGCAACGTCCCCAAATATCAATTGATCTCCTTTGATCTTCTGGACAAGTGCCATTCCATCGATGACAGCAGCAGTATTCTCCGGGACTCGATCAGTGGTCTGGACATCCTTCTCAAGTAATGATGCTAGAGCAGCCTTATTGGTCTTTCGAAGAAGGCCATCCTGTGAGGACAGCGCCCACGGCAATGGCCCCAGAGGATGGGCCAAGATCGTATCCATCTGCAAGTTTCTTGCCTGAGCCATCACTATGATACCAGCAAACAACGACCTATCTGCCTTTAGAATTAGAGATCGTCCGCTTGTCGTCACTTGCTTCTTCTTGCTCATGTCGGTGAACGTCTTTAGCTTGTTGGTCTTGATAGGGTTGTGGGACTTCTTAACGTGAGGAGTCTTCTCCAGTCTCCTCTCCTTGAAGGTTACATAGCACTTCTCTCCGATCAGTGGCAATCTCTTGAGGTGCTTCCTTTGCCGTGGAAATGCTTAAGATAGAATGTTCATCTGCAAAGGGGTTTATCCATCCTTCAAGAAGTTCGACCACCATTGAAACAGCTTGCTCATCTTTCGTTATTCTGGATCTTTGGAGCTCCGTATGTTGAGACTGTGTTTCTGTGCTGCACCATCTGTCTAAGCTTTCTGAAGAAAGCACTTCGGTACTCTGCAGTTAAGTAATAACGCTGGATGGTTGCTGCTTTCAGACTGAATCCAGTGGTACCACCGGAGGTCTGCGTATCTTTGTTGACTGTCACCTCTGTCGTCTGATCAACAGGGATGCATCCAAATGTACTGCTGCTGCTTAGCTGGACAGAAAAGCGGCCGAACTGGAAGGCCTCCTCCACTTCTAGGTGTTCTTCCTTGAGATTCGTCATCTTGGCGAAGTAAGGCGTGAGGTAGCGCGCATAGTTCACCTTGTCATAAGCGAAACACCAGGGTATCAGCTTTCTAATGGACTGTAAGTGTAAGTCCCAGTTGCCTTCACGTGATGCACGCAGAAGACCAAGAATGACGCTCTCTACAAAGTCGACGTAAGACATCCAGAACGACGAGAGTTCGACATTACTATGACGAAGGTGTTCTAGGAACTCCCTCCACAGGACCATGGTTGTTTCTCAAGCTGGACTTTGCATCACATTTTCGAGGGTCTCCTGGTTAAGATCTGTCGAATGTATCTGCTTTAGAAGTGATGCTACTGTGGCGCGTTGCCCTTGTTCTGCCTCTTCCTCTAGCCATCGCTCGGATGTTGAATCCGGTCCAACCTGGAATTTCTTGGTTTTCAGTGTCGTTCTTCCTCATCAAAATCCACAACAAGTTCTTCATATGTGCACTTCTTGAAGCTTGTTCTGCAGCTGGTATATAGTCGACGTTGGTCTTGAGAGGATGCGGACCCACACGAGAGCCAGAAACGTACACGGCTGGTTCTAACTGCTGGTCTGCGCTCAACGCCCTTTGTTTAGACCTTTGAATTGGTGCCAAGTGCCTCGGCGGGGAATCCGGGCCAAAGAATTTCGGCTGAACCGCTATTCCGTTCACACGATGCGAGGTACCTTTTCCAGAGAGAGTTTCTTTGAGTTTATCTATATTATCCCATGCCAGGTTTGTGAAAGCATGTGGCTTAATATATGATGGAAGAATTACCCTCTCATTCAGGCCGGACGCAAGATTTTGTAAGCAGAATGCTGTATCATTCTCTTCTAATTGGGTGTGAGATTGCATGTCCAAGCTTGTTGAGCATTCGGACCAACTCAGTGTTTCCAGTGAGCGTTTTAACAGCATATGGCAGAAGAACCTGCTTATGGGGCTTGTAACGACCGCAGGGTACTGCGTAAATCAAATATTGGCCAAACGAGTTGACTAAAGTGGATACTCTGTCCGATGGTTCTGCACTTGGATCACCTGACAAAAGTCCAACAAGAAAGCGACGAAGTGACGGTGGTAAATCAATTTCGGCGGACAGATCACAAGGATGAAGAGGCCAAACGGTGGAATTCATTTCCGCTTTAATGGCGTTCCTTAGCAGCGACGAGGCCTGGTCTAATATCTTGTTTGAGTCTGATACTTTTCCCTTCCAGGTCAGCAACTCACCTGTTAATACTTTGTTAAGCCTGAAGGCTGAAGTGACGTTAGAAAACCGCCCACGTCCAACAATGAAAAGAGAGATTCTTCCGCGCTTCACTGCTTTCTTGACGAGTGTCACTTAGACGCCACAGTAATTCCTAAATGAGACACACGCAAATATATCATAGTTCCATTTTTCTGTTTATTACGCAAAGTATGAATTTGGGGGGGGGGGGGGGGGGGTGCCCTGCCCTATAACTGCCACCAATACACTGCTATCAGGCATTTCTGAACTCCCCAATGACTGCTCTTTCCAAAAAACAATGAGCCTTATTCACCTCGGATGATACCGATAGGCCAAATTTTGGGGTTTGGCTCACGGACTATTGCTGTTAAGTGGCACGTCGATAGCTAGATTCCATTCACAAACTGGTTAGATTATTTCGTTATAGTTTAATCTGAATATATGTTGGTTGCATTGTTCGAGATTTGTTTGTGTTATTTCGAAATCGGTCGCCAGATCGTTTGTGTTTTGGCTAGGTCATGTGTGTTCAGTATACTCCATTCGTCAAAATGAAGCTAGATGATTTCATTACACCTCATTCCATTAATGTGTTGTTCGTATCATTTAGATGTTGATCACTAGATGGGTTGTGTTTAGTATATTCCATTCCAGATTTGTTCGAATCATTTCGACGTTGGTAGCTAGATCATTTGTCTTTAGCTTATATCATGTGTCTTGTCCTTTTCATTGCACAAGCGGTAATTAGATCACCACTGTTTTAACTATATCATTCAACAGTTAGTTGTTTCGTTCTTCATTCTGATAATTTTGACTTACAGGTACTCAAGAAAATCAAATTAGAGAATTTAAAGATATTAAGTTGTTTACAAATTTGACCTGTGTGTTCATTGTAGGAAGAAAAAGTAATAATTCGGATTGACTTTAGCCTGCGTTGCGGCTCTGGAGTATCGGAGCGCAGCGAGCGGAGCTTAGGGGGATTGGGGCGAGGAAAAAAGAGAGGGGGAGGGGAAGAGAGGAAGAGAGAGCCTGCCGGCCACCCATGGTTATTTTGATACCATGCACCCACTAATTAAAATGCATAAAATTAGTACGTCATTCGACCGATTCATCCAATCATCATGCGGTGAAAGTGAAAACCATGTTTAATGCCTTAACCCAAACCTGTAAATGTCAACGACATTTGCAGGATATGTAATGTATGTTTTAAGCTAGCGTTTGAGAATTCAAATATTTCCACGGCGAGAATCTGTTCAAGACTTCAGAAAGAAAAGAGAGCAGAAGCTTTAAAGAATTCTAGCTGGTGCCTGCAAAAGTATTGGTCTTCATATTCCGAAATCGGCTGCTCTATCAGAGCGAGTCTGTCGTTCCAGAGGAGGGAAGATTCACAATGCAGTAGAGAACTACACCTATGTTCGTGAAAGTTTGCAGGATAAAGATAACTAAGATAAAGAGAACTCGTTGCCGCTGAATATAAAGTCCCACCAAATCAGTAAAGAACACTGCCGACACAATAACATCTGAACGAAGGCGCTAAAAACCATCCACGCAGCGGTACGAAATCATAAAAGCAGCTCGTATTTTCGGAAGCGCAAGCCTGTTCCTCGAACACACCGGCCATGTTTCAACTGTGTGCGTTTCGTCGAGCAAGACGCTTGTGGAGTTCCGATACAGGGTTCTTCAGCTCATCGCGAAATTCTATCTCACTACAAATGATCTGTAATTCTTTCTTTAAATTCGTCGCTGAAGGAATTCTCGGTATGTTTGTCGCCATACTAATTGGTTTCTGCTCTTATCGCATGCCAATGATTTCTGTCAATCATGCATTTTAGCTAATAGCACTACGCGGCCTTCTGAGGCCGAGAGTTATCAAAATAACCATGGGTGCGGCAGGCTCTCTCTTCCCCACCCCGCTACCCCCTCTATTTTTGTCATCGCCCTAATCCCCCTAATCTCCGCTCGCAGCGCTCCGATACTCCAGAGCCGCAACGCAGGCTAGATTGACTTTTTTTGATGATAAATAATAGGGGTTAACAGAGCTATTAGCATTACCCCATATGGAAACACCATATGTCAAGAAAGGATAAATAAGAGTATAATAAAGTTGCAGCAGTATATTAATATTTACATATCTAATTTTAGAAAATATTCCCACGCTTCTTTTGATTTTAGCAGAAATATGGCTGACTCGACTTTTCCAACTAAGGTTTGAATCTATAAAAATTCCTAGATATTTAATACACTTTTCTTGTTTAAAGGGGCATGGTCTTCGGTTTATGCGCATGCGCAGTAGAGACGAGATATTTGAGTTTTCCGTCGGCCACGGGAAATTCAACTTATCCGCCATCAATGCGAGCGTGGTATAATCTGGTTCTGTGGGCCATCAGTCCTCCAAACTTCGTACATTATTCTATATTTGTATATATTGATTAGTTCTATAGCCTTTTTTTGTTTGATTTGCGAAATTGATCTAGAAAATGGTACGAATAAACTTGTTGTTGTATACTCGTAACGCAGTCTGTGAATTAATAACGAGCTTGTTTGTACTAGTTCGATCTATCTTTTTTCAACTCCAAAACAATTTCGATACCTTCAAGTGAATTTTGATTGCTCAGAAGACTATCCTGCGTGAGCTGCTGTGGTTATTTGGACTTCAGGTAATTTTTAAACGGGGTTTTCCTACAGTTTTATTGTGTAGTCCTTCACACTACAATGTTTACTTGTGAAGAAAACCTTGGAGCTTTAAATACTAGCGTGTTTGTAGCCTGAATTTCAGCCGTCTCCTCCGGTTCGTTCCGGGAGGAACGAGCCAAAAGACACGGCTGAAATTCAGGCTAACGTGTTTGTACTGGTTCAAACTATCGGCTTTTATGGACTGGAAACGTATTTTACAGCTTCATATGTATGTCTGTTGATCCGACGACTATGCTCTTTGTGTTCCTGTTGTTTTTTGGCATCAGAAAGTATTTTTAATGTACTTTTTGTTCGATTTTCATGCAGTGTTTGGACAAAATTCGCCGATATCAGATTTTATGCAAAATTATCCAAATCAAGGATGTTCAACATTCTGAGAACAGAACTATTTGTCCAAATGTTATCATATCCAACTCAACTTTTTCCTCCATCGACTCTGAAGCTATTGTTACAACGTGGTTCCCTAATACAGGGCCGTCATGCAGTCTTCAAAATGCTACTACAAATCCTCCCCTTTGCGACTTTCTCATGTACGCTCACTCAACCGGGACAATTTTGATATGCTAATTATACTTTCTGCACGCCTACTGCGCATGACTACCAGGTGACCAGCCACTTTAACTGTTGTTTTTTTTGTTAATAAATAATTTAATAGACGAATTTGGGATTTTTTTGAGGTGGATGGAAAATAACAATTGAGGGGAAAATACTACGAAGGAAGAACACTAGAAATAAAGAACATGAAAAAGAATACAAACTAGATTCCGAGCGGAATGACCAAATCAACACAACTAATTATATAAAGCGAACTATAAAACATCCCGCGCTACCACTGGCGACGTCGACACCCTGAAAAATTGGTTAATACGGGCTACCTAACATCTAAACCGAAATAAAGTACTAATGACTACAAATAAAAGCATGGAAGTGAAAATAAAATCAAACTACCAATCTAACTTACAACTCTGGCGATAATGCATGCGTAGGAAACTAAATATACTCAACATGAAACGGACTAATTTTATAAAGAAAGCAAAACGAACGTCAGGTACAGCGCCATATAATTATAGCGCTTTACAAATTACTGACATCCTGTCAGTGAAGTTACAGAGACTGCTTATACGGCACTGATAGCTGATAGCTGCCGCGCAGTTTACATATTTTTAGTGTGTGGTTAGTACAATGGTCAGGCTGCTGTACCGGGTGACAATCCCCTGCTCTTTTTCGATAGTTAATATACTTGATAATAACCATATTGCTATTTTACCTATTGGCTGGCTGAGGTCTTATTTAATGGGGCTTGTCTCGCAGTGTCATTTCGCAAGAGCCGCCCTTGAACATCACTACCCGCCTCTCCCTACCGAGATGTTTGGGCGGAGTTGCCATAAAAACAGCATTTATTCGGTCTCAGGCCTAAGAAAAGGAAACTAGAACAATGTTCTTTTCTACAACAGACACTTTATCGGAGCATTTATATTCCTTTTCGATAGCAATAAGCTAATCAGTTAACAGGTCCCAAAGTACAGTGTATATCATATTTTCAGTCACCTGGATGAACCCATGTTAACGCACCCCCTTTCTTTCTTACGCCTACTCGACCGAATAAATGCCCTACGGACCGGACCGGATACAATGAACATTCGAACTCTTGTATTAATCCATACAGAAGGGTTATCCAATGCGGGACCTGTTTTGTGCAAGCTACGAATGTCCGTGACTCAAACTGTAGCACCGAACTCTTATTTTACGCTTGTTTTCATCAACATTTCAGAATTTCTTTCAATTTTATGTAGCTCTTATCATAAGTACATCACCATATTTGCTTTTCTCCCGAGTGTATTCGAGCATGTGTAGTTAGGTTACCAATCTGGCTGAACCACTTTCCACACTGCTTACAATTATATGGCTTCTCCCCAGAGTGCACTCGAGCATGTTTAGTTAGGTCACCAGACTCCTTGAAGCACTTTCCACAATGCTTACAATTATATGGCTTCTCTCCAGTGTGTATTCGAACATGTCTAGTTAGGTGACTTGCCTGCTTGAAGCACTTTCCACACTGCTTACAATTATACGGCTTCTCTCCAGTGTGCATTCGAACATGTTTAGTTAGGTTACCAGACCGGCTGAAGCACTTCCCACACTGCTTACAGTTATATGGCTTCTCCCCAGAGTGCATTCGAACATGTCTAGTTAGGCCACAAGAATCTTTGAAGCACTTTCCACACTGCTTACAATTATATGGCTTCTCTCCAGTGTGTATTCGAACATGTTTAGTTAGGTTACCGGACTCCTTGAAGCCCCTTTTACACTGCTTACAATTATATGGCTTCTCCCCAGAGTGCACTCGAGCATGTTTAGTTAGGCCACCAGACTCGTTGAAGCACTTTCCACACTGCTTACAATTATATGGCTTCTCTCCAGAGTGTATTCGAACATGTTGAGTTAGGTTACCAGACTGGCTGAACCACTTTCCACACTGCTTACAATTATATGGCTTCTCCCCAGAGTGCACTCGAGCATGTTTAGTTAGGTCACCAGACTCCTTGAAGCACTTTCCACACTGCTTACAATTATATGGCTTCTCTCCAGAGTGCACTCGAGCATGTTGAGTTAGGTGACCAGACTGCTTGAAGCACTTTCCACACTGCCTGCAATTATATGGCTTCTCCCCAGAGTGCACTCGAGCATGTTTAGTTAGGTCACCAGACTCCTTGAAGCACTTTCCACACTGCTCACAATTATATGGCTTCTCTCCAGTGTGTATTCGAACATGTTGAGTTAGGTGACCAGACTGCTTGAAACACTTTCCACACTGCCTGCAATTATATGGCTTCTCCCCAGAGTGCACTCGAGCATGTTTAGTTAGGTCACCAGACTCCTTGAAGCACTTTCCACACTGCTTACAATTATATGGCATCTCTCCAAAGTGTATCTCAACATGACCTGTAGGCTCCACCTGTTTTGGAACATGATCTGTATGGTCAGGGAACCGTGTCTTATTATCCTCAAGATTAACCAGTCTCTCTGATTGTGGACGATTCTCAGTAGGATAACATGAAATTCTCTGATCAGGAGCATGGACCATTGTTTCCTTAGAGATGTCCTAACAAACAGAAAACATGATTATCAATTCATAAATAATTCATCAGTGAAGGAAAAGCAAAGGCAATCAATATGCATTAAGTGATCTATAAAACTGAAACAGGTTAGTCCTGATTTGCATAAACCTTTCCTTCGATTTCGTTCTCTGGACATATGCAAATTGCACACGTCTTAACAATGGCCTTCACAAATCGCTATTTGATTGGCTGATGTGTGCATGTGATATCACGCTACTAAAATCGTAGCCTGTCAATCAACCTATAATTCTCCCCTGGGGATATTTGATTGATAGGTTAAATATGTACATTTAGTATGTTATCTCTAGAGAATAGCAGACTGAACAGTCAAGGCAATCTGGCTGTTACTTAGCTAGTGTCTACACAGAGAACACTGAGAGGTCGGTGAAATCGAGAACTCCAGCGAAAATATACTTTTTACGTGAAGCAGCTTTGAGAGACTGGCTCTGTAGTAGCGGTCCACTCGATCTCGGACCCAAACATAGATTTTGTTTACACGAATTTGAAACGTCTATTTTACTCCCATACTTATTTCGAGGGGTTGAATGGTTAGTCTTGCTAACAGGCCATAAAGTGCTTATTTTCAGTGCCGTGACACAGTTTTTTTTACGGCCACTCAAACATGCTTCGCAGCATTAAAACTTTCAAATTTTACACACATTCAATAGATTGTTACTTCTTTTTATCCTTGATGTCAGTTTCGGACATTTAAGAGCGGCCGTCTGTAAATATCGCCTAAAGTGTTTAGGATGAGAAAAAATGAAATTCCTCAAACTTTCTCAGAATAATGGCCTGGGTGAGTGAGGCATATAAATATAACTTTTAGTTGAATCTGATTTTCATTTTCGCCAAACGGCGACAAAATCGGTTTTACGGCTCTTAGACCGGTTTTTAAGAGATCGATACCACACATCGTTAACGGCTCGCCTAAAAATGAAAATAGAAATTAATAGCAATACTGTGCAGCTAAATACAAAGAAAAGATAATTATTTCTCTTTTCATGGGTTGTTTATTACAAATTAAACATTTGATCAATTTTTCATTATTCTGTTAATTTTAGACATTTTTGGTACGCAAAATAATGACCAAATTGAGAAGCCAAAATCTCCAATGATACATGACCTGGCTATATTAGAGTATGACCTGGCTATATTAGAGTATAACCTAGCGAAAGAGCAATGTTTCTTCTTCAAATACATGCAATAAAATTTTTGGGCAATTAAAACTACGAATTTTCAGGGCACCAAACGCAAGTGGCACTGACGTAAGAATACTCTCTTTTCTCACAGCGTTCGAATGCACAGAATCTAAGATGAACAGAGGAAAAAAATATGATATCAACTTCTATCAGGTTAAATTTAACACTAAAGAAGCCTGAGTACTTTCAGATAGATTATATATCGGTTTCTACCAATTATGTACAAAATCAGTGGCTTTTAGCGGTATTTTTGCGATGACATATTGTTGAATCTTTACTCATGCCGGAGCGCTGACAACTTTCAATTGATAGACTACATTTATGAGACTTCTAAGTCAATCCGAATGATCTACAGTTGAACTATTCACTGTTAGGAATGTTAAAAAGTAATTGTAACGGCTTAATATGTACCTTTCATGTGGTTTTGTATAGAATCGCAGTGGCGGATCCACCCCCCCCCCTTTTGGGCCAAAAACAAATTCTGTATAAGAATTCGTAAAAATAAAATACATTCGTTCTAATTTTGTAAGAAATTTCGCACCAGAAACTGTACCGGTCAAAATAGTCACCCCCCTTTTTCAAATCCTGGATCCGCCACTGAATCGGTAGTATAACTAGAGGTTGTCAAATGCAAGACTGCCGTAGTTCAACTGTCAACAGCTGAGATTGCGTTACACACAGGAAGCCCGCTTTATCAGGAAATATGAACGCGTAATATAACTATATATGGACTTTTGGTTTACGTTCCGATCCGGGAAACTAGTTATATTTTATGTAGGATCTCAGGTATCACTGGATTTATTTTTTGTCTTTGAGTTTGGTCGCCAATTGAAATCAAAGCTTCACGTAACCTTATCTCCCTTAGGGGGGAGACGGGAGTACTTATGTTATGTCTCTTGACTCTTTTCGTATGACCAGTTGGCGAGCCCGACCGATTATTATAATTCGCAACCCAAGTAGGGTTCTGAAGCAAAAATGTAGGAATCCGTTAGACTTTTTTTCTCAATTTTTTTGAAAAAAAAAAAGTGTTTTATAGCTACTTTCCGCACACCTGGTCAGGTTCCGAAGCTGACGCCGGCCGCATAATAATCTCTCGGGAGTTCTAAAATGGCAATTACGTATATTCACCCAGTAGCCATCTTGGATCGAAAGCGAGAAAATCAGTTTTGTTTTTAGTAACGCTATAACCTCGCACTGAGGGATATTAGAACGAGTTTAGCCAAGCAAAACCTCGCATTGGATCCAATATGGCCACCGAGTGAAAAAAACGTGAATGCAACCGCGTTATTTATGGTTCGGTTTCCGTGAGTTTACTTTTCGCTTGCCTATCACAAGCGTAATTTTATGATTAATGGTGTTGCAGCCATGGCCATGTAGGTTGACCAAACAAGAGAAGTTAATGTATCTATCAATTCCAAATCTGCCCCCCCCCCCCCGGTATACGTGTAGCATTTGGCCGCGCAGTCTGTCCCAGGGTGGGGCATTTTACCAGCAAATAATAGTTGGGGTGGTGAATAGCCCACGTTCGATATATGTTTCACTTATCACGCACAAAGGTTTCAACATGTGTCTCCGGGGTAAATTAAATATATTATATTATTTGAACAAAGAATAAAATTAATTTAATAACCCTGGAGCATCATTATACTGAAACCTTTGTGTGTGACGAGTGGAGCATATATTGAAAGTGGTGTATTGGTGAAAGAGAGTCAAGGTTGCGGATTTTACATCAATATTTATTAGAGATTTGCACTCGTTCCTAAGCCCCACGGTTAGGTATTTGCAAAGCTCTGATTCCCAAAAGTCAAATGCTCCACAAATGGGGAGGGGAGGGGAGGGGAGGAGTGGGCAGGTTTGGAATTGCTAGAGAGATGAGTCATACTTTATAAAGCCCGGTTTACCATAGGATCGTTACGATCGCAGTGATCGCAGTGATCGCAGTGATCGCAGTGATCGCAGTGATCGCAGTGATCGCAGTGATCGCAGCGATCATAGATAGCGATCGTAACGATCTACATATGGAAACCGATCTATAGTTCTCATCCTGCCGATTGTACAATCCATGGAGACCGTGGGAGGAGGACTGTGTGGCGGTTATGATTTCCGGGTACGAGTTTTTCACAAAAAGAGAGGTTATAGACGACTCGGAATAATAAAACATAAATCCGGGTTCGTTTTCACAATAACTTGGAAAATCGGGTTTTGGAACTATACTTTCTCTGAAAACCGGATCTGGATCGGACGCCATGGCGGCACATACCTACGTACCCGTATTGTGCTTAATATATTGTTCACATATCTGACTGATTTATTTAGCATAGTGACCGGATTTCGAATTTACCATGGCCAGTTGAGCCACCATATTACATGCATTAAGATCGAAGGTCACATTACTTTGCTATTTTAAAAAGGGACGCTTATTTATGTTTAGACTGCCAAAATGGTATAGATAGCAGCAAAGGCTAAATCTTCTGAGCCTTACACGGATTACTATTGTGGTCAACTTCATTCTTATGTTGTCCCCTTAAATTATTTTAATTAGAATTCAATAAAAAGGGTACAGCCATGGCCACATAACGGACTCCCATGCTCTATACCAACGCGTATACCGTACAGTTATGGTGTCAGTTATTTCTAGCCAACACAGCTACGTTTTTCACACACCTCTACCATTTAATTAATTTTGCAAGTGCTACCCTTCCCCCATCCCGGATATTTCCATGCCTGGTATTAAAACAGCTGATTGATAGTAAACTTGCTGAATTTGATAATCTCTCGCGAACCCAAAAGACTCAATACTGATGGAAACTTGCAAGAATATTGACTTACATTGTAGGTAAGGTACCAAAGAACTTAAACAGATGTCGCATTTATGATTGGTAAATGATAGAGGACATACAGTGGCGGATCCAGGGAGTGGGTTCCCCCTTACTTCTGGTTATCACTCAGAAATGAATAGCTAAATACATATTTCAATGTATGCTACTCAGACATGAAAAATTATCATAGAAATATCATATGAAACCTGTTACAGATTGTAAGTATAGTTCTCTAGTATGACACTATTATTTTGCACCCCCCCCCCCCCCCCTATGACTCGCTTAACCCACCTTATATCACACTTGACACGGTTTTCTTTGTTCTTCATAGGGGTGAAACTCTGGTATAAACCCGTTGAACAATAGACTAATTAAATCGTCAATCTGAGGTTCATAACTGTTACAGGGAGGTTTATAACTCAGTTTTAAACCTCCTTTCTAGTTGAGAAAATCTCGCCAAATGTGATATAAGTCAGTTTCATACCTCGAACCTTCGGTACTAATCCCTAAACATCCCTCGGGGCTCGGCCCTCGGGATGTTTAGGGCTTAGAACCTCGGTTCTCGGTATGAAACTCTTACTTTTACAAAATCCTGGATCCGCCCCTGAATGAGTTGTCTTCTTCATCAGTAGTAGATGACTCTAGATCGGCTAAAAAAAACGCAAAACGATCCCACAAGCGCTTAGATAGAACGAAGAACAGAATACTAAGTCCTAAGCGCCTTCGGTACATTTTTGCGGTCTTTTTGGGCAGAACTTGAACATAAATCAACATCTCTTTAACATCAAAGTAATATATTCACTGCTGATAAAGACTGAATAGCTACTTCCAGAAAAATACTTCTATACTACTACTAGTAGTGCTTGGCACATGATACACTTTTCCTCCTACAGTCGGTGCCTGCATTCTCCAGCGAGTTTAGCGAAACAAATCATACTTTAGACATATACAGGCCGACCATTACCCGGATCGTTATCGTTTATTTTTAGATTTTATATATAATGCCATACGTATTGTTTGCTTTCATCGCGAATGTAGGCTGGTTTTCATTTGGTCGTTCGCTGCGATCGCTGTAAAGGTGAGTCAGCTCTAGGGACCGGACATTATTTAGCGGTAGGGGGGTGGGAGGGGGAGAGGGGGGGGGGGGGGGGGGGGGGGGCGGGGCGCTACTAGTTCAGCATTGTGGCTTGCCCCAAAAAATGTGACCTTGCAGTTCTCTGGACTCACAAAATAATGACCCTCCCCGTAGATAAGCCTATAAATATATTTAACCTATAAAAGAGGAGCATAAAAAAATTTGACCCCCTACAAATCTAGTAGTCCCCCTCCCCCAACGCTAAATAATGTCCGGTCCCTTATAGCGATCGTAGTGGTAACATGGAATCTACTCTCAAGCGGTCAGAGCGATTACGATCGCCAGGATAGAATTTATTGTTGTACCCGATAGTTCGGTTCAGTTCCATTTGATAGCAAGATATAATCGCTACGATTGACAAGTACTTTTTTTCAGCGGTCGCTGCGATCGGAGAAACGGGCATATAGGATATAATTTAGCATGGGGAGTGTCATACATTTTCAAACCCCCAAAAATAGAGGGTCGTAAAAAAGGGTTGGCTGTAGGGGGAAGGGCAAAATATTTCATACTTATTGGTAGGGTTATATATTTTTAGACTTTTTCATTTCATTCTCCATAACGTATGGTACGGACCTCGTACTCAGATAATGAGAGATAGATACTTGTGACTTCCGGCACTCTTTTCTTCGACATTTTGGAAAAAGAGTTCTGACAGTCTTATAGCTACTTTCCGCACATCTGGCCGACGTCGCTCAAGTACCCTCCATCTCCCAGCCATTGTAACATGTCGATTGCCGTCCAATATACAGTTTGAAACTCAAAGACAAAAATAAAAGCCAAATCCAGTTACACTGAGATCCTATATCGAATATAACTAGTTCCCCGGATCGGAACTGATGTAAATCAGAAATCCACAGTTATAGATTTCTAGCTTCGTAAACACGTTATTCATTTGTTCCGAAAAAGCGGGCTTCCTGTGTGTAACGCAATCTCAGATGTTGACAGTTGAACTACGGCAGACCTGTTTATAAAGCTACCAATTCTCTACGAAACCACATGAAAGGTTAATTAAGCCATAATAATTACTTTTAACATTCCTAACAGTGAATAGTTCAACTGTAGATCATTCGGATTGACTTAGAAGTCTATCAATTGAAAGTTGTCGGCGCTCCGGCATGAGTAAAGATTCAACAATAATTATGTCATCGCAAAAATACCGCTAAAAGCCACTGATTTTGTACATAATTGGTAGAAACCGATATATAATCTATCTGAAAGTACTCAGGCTTCTTTAGTGTTAAATTTAACCTGATAGAAGTTGAGATCACATTTTTTTCCTCTGTTCATCTTAGATTCTGTGCATTCGAACGCTGTGAGAAAAGAGAGTATTCTCACGTCGGTGTCACTTGCGTTTGATGCCCTGAAAATTCGTACATGTAGCTTTAATTGCCCAAAAAAATTATTGCATGTATTTGAAGAAGAAACATTGCTCTTTCGCTAGGTTATACTCTAATACAGCCAGGTCATGTATCATTGGAGATTTTAGCTTCTCAATTTGGTCATTATTTTGCGTACCAAAAATGTCTAAAATTAACAAAATAATGAAAAATCGCTAAAATATTTAATTTGTAACCAAATTAAATAAACAACCCATGAAAAGAGAAATCATTATCTTTTCTTTGTACTTAGCTGCACAGTATTGCTATAAATTTCTATTTTCATTTTTAGGCGAGCCGTTAACGATGTGTGGTATCGATCTCCTAAAAACCGGTCTAAGAGCCGTAAATGTAGTTATGATATTGAATCATGTTTGCCGCGTAGCACTAGTAAGTGTAAAGAACGTAATATATAAAGTGGCAAGCTGTAGTGCTAAGTGTGCACGCCCTACGAGGGAAAGAGAAAAAATCTCTGACCCAAGTGGGACTCGAACCCAACGACCTCCAGGTTACATGTCTGGCGCTCTACCAACTGAGCTATCAAGTCAGATGAGAGCAATCGTGGGTATTGGTGCGTTGAATCATAAGTGTAAAGAACGTAATATATAAAGTGGCATAACTACATATACATATATAATCGCCGTGACCCCATATAACGCACCAATACCCACTATTGCTCTCTCATCTGACTTGATAGCTCAGTTGGTAGAGCGCCAGACATGTAACCTGGAGGTCGTTGGGTTCGAGTCCCACTTGGGTCAGAGATTTTTTCTCTTTCCCTCGTAGGGCGTGCACACTTAGCACTACAGCTTCCCACTTTATATATTACGTTCTAAGAGCCGTAAAACCGATTTTGTCGCCGTTTGGCGAAAATAAAAATCAGATTCAACTAAAAGTTATATTTATATGAATCACTCACCCAGGCCATTATTCTGAGAAAGTTTGAGGAATTTAATTTTTTTTCATCCTAAACACTTTAGGCGATATTTACAGACGGCCGCTCTTAAATGCTCGAAATAGGACGCAAACTAAATTTTAATCGAGCCTATTCAAAGAGTAATGCGATCAGCCAAAACGTATAGCTTTTCAAATATGCAGAAATTCCCACTGGTGGCACCTAGGCCAGACCTAAATATCCATTCTAGGCATAGAGTAAGAACTATTTTGTAGAATTATGTAATAAAACCTCCAACACAATGCGGTTCCGAGTAGTAGGGTTCAAGTAAATATAATATAAAATACAATAAAATAATATAATATAATATAATATATCTTTCAATCTGTTAATAAGAAGCAGATAATAACAACCTGATAATTTCAATAAGTCAATACGATTTAAAAAGAAAAATCTCATTAATCACTAATGATAGCTTTAAGTGCTCGCTAAAAACATGTGCTTTACGGGCTTGTTAAAGAGAATCAGACTTCTTGAAGCACTTAATCCCACACTGCTTACATTTGTATGGCCTCTCCTCAGAGTGCATTCGGACATGTTGAGTTAGGGTAGCAGAGTGGCTGAAGCACTTTCCACACTGCTTACAATTATATGGTTTCTCCCCAGAGTGCACTCGAGCATGTTTAGTTAGGTCACCAAACATGCAGAAATTCCAACTGGTGTCACCTAGGCAAGACCTAAATATCCATTCTAGGCATAGAGTAAGAACTATTTTGTAGAATTATGTAATAAAACCTCCGCCATAATGTGATTCCGAGGTGTAGGTTTCAAGTAAATATATTATCAAATTCAATAAAATAATATAATATATCTTTCAATCTGTTAACAAGAAGCAGATAATAAGATTAAATCAAACAAATAGTAGATATTACAACTGTCAATAACAACCTGATAATTTCAATAAGTCAAAATAATGAAAACGATTTAAAAAGAAAAATCTCATTAATCACTAATAATAGCTTTAAGTTCTCACTAAAACATTATGAGCTTTACAGGATTGTTAAAGAGAATCTGACTAGTACCGCCTGAAACACACAAATGGCCGTGTTAGCGAAGCGAGATTTGAGAAGTTTATTCCGAAGCGTAATTCTTGTTCTAGTCATTTTAAATACACAAATCGGCATGTTAGTGAAGCGCGACTTGAGAAGCTTATTCCGAAGCGTTTCTTGCTCTAGTCATTTTAAACACACAAATTGCCGTGTTAGTGAAGCGAGAAGTGAAGTTTAATCCGAAACATTTGTTGTTTTAGTCAGTTTTAACACACAAATGACCATGAAGTGCGGCCATTTTAAAGGAAATATCCCCAGGATATTTCCCCAATTAGCGTTGTAATATTTTTTAACAGTACTGTATATGTAAGTGGCTACGGTCGCATCCAGAAGGAATAAATTGACCGCAGATTACCACGTTTAAACCGCGGCCACACAGAGGATGAAGTACTCTTTCATCATTGTCTGTCCATATGTCACACCAAATTGGTATCTATCCCTTTAGTATTATTGTGCAAACATTTGAACATCGGAATGGCCTTGTGTAATTAGGGTGAGATTCCAATTAACTCACATGTTACTCACATGTTCCCAGGTAAAACAAGGCTACATGTATTAGAGAGTAATACTTTTTTATAGGCAGTTTGCACTATTACATCAGTTGAATAAAACTCGCAGATTGATTTGTGCTGATTCTTTTGTTCTTCTAATTTGGACCACGGTCGTGTTTAAAAAAAAATTTGAATAAGAAAAAGAATTTGTAAAACATTCTGGCAATTGTATTCAATTCACATAAAAGTGCAAAATGGGAATTGTACCTTGAAAGAGGAAACTGAAATATGTGGCCATCTAACTTCACGAGTGGTAGTATTGTAATCACACAGAACTTCACCAGATTTATAAAAAGTAACATTCCAGTAAGACTCCATCCTTAATTAATCTGCAAGGAAAAAGGAGTACATCATTAGTCAAAAATTATATTTTTGATTGTTTTATTTGGACTTTTCTAAATTATGGATATTGCAATTAGGTGAAAAGAGTAAAAAAAGAAAGAAATGAGAGACAATACTAAATATATAAATACATTGGATGAAAATAGAGACTGAAATAGCCTGTTAGCTTTTGTGTCAACCTCTGCTTATCTGGTGAAAAATATTACAATACACATTTAAAACAATATATAAAGAGAAACATAAAGAAATCATTATCTAGATGAACATACAATGGAACTACCTGTATATGATTGTAAGTATAGTTGAACTAACATGCTTTAAATGAAGCAACAGAAATATTGTATGAACTACATGTAATGATTTTAAGAAGAAAATTCAAAAAGAAATTGTGAGGTTTTAGGTAAACAATTCATGAATTTATAAGGCTATAATACACGACTTTCATAATGGCCGCCTCCAGCCGCCTCCTAATTTGCATAATTTGGAAGATAAATATGTAGGGGAAAACCAATGCTACTACATGAAAGATCACATTAAAACTAGTAATTGTTTTGAGTTTTAGAGGAATGTGGAAAATTGCTGTTGAGCTATGAGCATTTGTAATGCAGAAAAATATGAAAGCGAGGCTATAAAGGCCTCCGTCGTTTTTCTCATACAAATCTCTCTAATTTCAACTGGCTGTAACTTCATTGCTTTATAAGCTACAGCACTCAACTTTCACAAGGTCACTAATGTCGACATGCTCTTTCACATGGCAACGTTCATATTTTCTATACACGTGGATAAACTACCGAAACGGGAAATCACATATGCAAATTAGGAGGCGGCCATTATGAAAGTCGTGTATAATGCACCAGTCAAAGTACTATGTGGGGCTTTGGTGGAGATTTAGTATGTCATTGGCAGCAACTTGTGTCCCAACTAGGTTGGGATTCACACGTTTTGTAATCCCTGTCCATTAGAATGTGGAGCAAGTACAACGTAGGTGGGGATTGGTAGTTGCACTACTGTAAATAACTGAATAGAGTAAGTACATGTACATGTATAAGTTATTATTGTTAATAGGGTAGAATAGCGTAGTTATAAGCATGACCACATCAGCAACGCTGTAAATTTATCGTGGGTAAATAAATATTATTATTATTATTAAGATGGCAGCACATCACACAATGTATTCAACACATTCCCCAAGCCAAGGGAGAATGACAACAAGGTACATGTACAATGTAAGTTCTATTTATATTCAAATGAATCCATATATTTGAAGTTATGTTTGAGGGATTATTTTGGTTCAGCTCACCTTTGGTATTAACAATCAAAATCAGTTGCTTAGTTTAAGTTTTGAATTTTACAGCTGGGGCATTTGCTGTTATTTTGTGAAATTTTATTCCCCAACATGGTGGGGCATTTGTCAGTATTTGCAGGCTATCCAGAACAAATCCCCACCGTGTCCTGGGGTGGAGGGCGAGAGGTGGGGTTTATTTGACTGTATACATAACAGAGCTGGTTTTGTAGTATTAATTAATTAATATATCTATAGACTAAGTATTTATTTTTGAACGCTTCATGCCATATATTTTTAAAACTAGGGTGACAGTTTCCCAAAACTGAGCTTGAATATTTCAGGGTAAATTTTCCACAATAGGCCTTAAATTGTATGTATGATGATGCCATGCTTTTCTCATCACCACCAAGCCTCACATTAGTATGGGAGGAAATGTTGTGCCAAATAATGAGGCTCGGTGGTGATCACAAAAGTGTGATATCATCATGGATAAGGCCTATTAGTTGGTAAATGACTTTTATAATCTAAAAGAACTATAAAATTAATGTACAATGAGTATAAAGCAGAGTGTTACAGCCTACAGGGTTCAAAATTCATGCTCACTCACTTGCTAAATGCAAGTTGGTTTTAGGAATTGCATGTAGAAAACATACATGTAACCATTTGTTTTTTTTCTGCGAGTTGAGGTTTATTTCAAAGACAAGTCACTGCATCCCTTTAAACTTTGCAAAATAAATAGCTACCCACATGGCCAGCTATCTCAGTTGGTAGAGCAGCTCAGGGTAGAGCACTGGTCATGAATGCTGGAGGTTGTGGGATCGAATCCAGCTCCGATTGTATCCTTGGGCAGGCATTTAAAAGCCATTGTCCTTGTCTCCCATCAGGGTCTCTTCAGAAATGAGGGACATTAACACAGGAAGTCCAATGCTGCAGGGGGTGGTATTTGTACGTTTATGTATAAACTATCTTGAAAATGTAATAATATCTTATTAAAATAATGTCTTACAATTAAAGAGGTATAATATCCTTCACTGAACTTGTGTCATTCTTTTTACTGAGTGTGTTTGTGACAATTCAGGGCTGTTTTTAGGCCTCTCAAGAACCAAAACCTCACCAAAGTCCATTAAAAATGACAAGGAGTGAATTAGTGGCACTTCTCAGATGTCTTTCATCTTTTAAACACCATTTCCCTAGAAACACATTATCAGGCAACAAGTGAACTCTAAATTTGAAGTACCAAATTTTGAGTTCAATTGTTGCCTGATAATGTGTCTCTGAGAAGTGTGATTTTCGGAGGGAGATTCAGAGCCAGTCGGGTTTGCTGAGTGTGCAACTTTCACGCATTGTCATTTTTACTGTACTTTAGTGAGATTTCGGTTTTTGAAAGACCTAAAACCAGCCCTAAATCAGGTCAGTGTAGGATAGTCATCTTTAATAGTAAGACATAACATAACATATATAAAATCAGTTTGCCATTACATAATGTAGTCCTACAATAACCACAACCCCTGTGGCATATAGCTTCCTGTGATGTCAAATAATCTGTTGTGCTAGTCGCAAAGAGTACAGCAGCCTGCCATCCTTACATTAGTACCAACCTCAGTTTAATCATTGCATCAAGCTTTACCAAGTATAAAACAGGAACAGGAAGGTGTAACTTTTAAGGGTAATGTTTTGAAGATACTACCTGTTTATGGGTTAATAAAGCTAATAAATTATTGAATAGAACATTAAAAATGCTAACTGTACTGCTTTCAAATAGGAAAAAGCTGCAATATTAAATTGACAATAATGCCATCAATAGGGTACACAAATGTAATGTATCAGTCAATTCCAAACCCGTGCATCCCCCCCGGGCATTTGATCAGAGGCTTGCTCCCGAGGGTGGGGAATTTGACGAGTATCTAGGTTCTAGGTCCTCAGCGGCGGGCATTTGACAAACAGTGGGGGTAGGGGTGGGGCATTTGATCGGTGTTTAAAAAATACATTCTGTCTGTCTACAAATTCGCATCACTCGTGTCGAAATGGAGAACGTGCGTGTCTTCGAGGACTTCCAGGATAAGAATTGCGCATTTGTAGAGGCCTGGTCTGCCAAATTTGAAGGCCACTTTCAGAGGTAAATTGTTTATGTTTAAACCATGAGGCAACGCAGCCGGGTCTATCTGGAAGTAACCGGGACAAGTTGTCCGCGTTCCTAGCATACCATATTTAATTTAAGAGGATTAAGCAGGATTAAGTGCTACTCGATCCACGGAGCAGAGATTAGATTGAGCGCCTTGTTTGCGAACTGCTGACATATCAATCTCAGACTAACCACAGAACCGAGTGAACGCAGCATGAGCCGGTACCAAAAATAACTTGAGGAGTTTGGAAAAAATACCGCTGGAAGGATCCTCGACTTTATATGTCTTGCGCTTCATTCACAAGTCTTTTCAAGGGAGGACCAAAAAGTGCTTAAACCAACGCCGGATTTATGTCGAGAATGGAACTGAAGAAGAGTAGCTTTTTAGTTTTATCTCCAACCGGCGCAAAAAAAATCCCCTGTTTGACAAAAAGATACAGAAAGTCTACGAACGAGGAATTGAAAGTGTTCAATTTTATTACTGACTACGGTTCCTTATTTTCTCTAAAGTCGATTTCTCTAAAATTATAACTAAAGGAATAAAGTATCGATTCAAATTGTACTGAAACCCTTCGTCCATAGTTGTGTCGGTAAACAAATAAAGGAAGGCCTTTATTTTTTTGGTACATAACTTATGGACGAGGGGTTTCAGTACAATTTGAATCAATACTTTATTCCTTTAGCATTTTCTCTATCTATATAAAAGCAGAATTTGCTTAAAATGCTGATCACTCAGCCGTAATAAAACAATTTGAATATAAACTTGAACGTTTACTGACTTTTCGCAGTTTTCAGAACAAAACGTAGATTCTCCAACGTACACTACTGACAGAAAGTTATGAAAGCGAATTTCGATGAAATTCATCGAATTTCGAAGAAATACTTCGAAGTTTAAGAGTTTCCGAAATTTCAAAGAAATTTCGATTTGCCTTTTGTCTTTAACTTCGAAATTTCGTTCCACTCTTTCGAACATTATGGCAAAATTTCGAGCGAAATTTCGATTCGAAATGTTGAATCGAAATTACGATGGGTCGAACTTTCGAATCGATTGTACAGCAAGATGTGAAACTTCGCAATCCTCATTGCTCATTAACGATAAAGGCAGCCTTACTAAATGTACATCTGATAACCAAACTTTCCGTGAGTTACATGTAAGTGAATAATACATCTCAGTAACGAGCAATCGAATTCCAGCGAACTCCAGCGAACTTTTCAAACTGTTCGAAGTTTTCAAGCAATCCGTTCGAACGATGCACTCAATCTGTTACTCAATCAAAGCCTCTGGAGCTTTCACGAAGGACTATTAAAAAACTAAAAACGTTCAACGGTGATCTTGACATTTGTGCATTCTGTCACCAAAATACAGGATTGCGTTTAATACGAAACAGTCCTTCCCGTGAGCTGGTTTGGTGTTTTTTAGCTCATCTGATAAACTTTAGCTTCTGTACTTTCAACTCAGATCTAACAATCTTTCAGAATTTTTGTTGAAGTAATTGTGTATGTTTTCAATTGAAGAAGCCAGCTTTTTGGAGATAGAAGGATTCTCTGTTGACATGTGCTTTCAGCCGTGGAGACTAAACTGTCTGGTTTTTCACACAACAATGCAAGACGTCAAGAGTGCCGCGAACTTAGCGAGAAGTGTGATTTTATTGCATTGTAGTTTAAATCACCACAAAGCTTCTGAACTTTGCTTGCAAATGATAACGTCTACTAAACATAACATTCTGGAGTTCTTTTTATTTAATGTGGATCCGTTTTCAAAGGTAACGAGGTCTTGAATTCCGCGACACAGAAGTGTGACAATTTCCGCGAACTGATTTGAATAATTAATGACTCGATCCGCAGTGTTTGTTTTGCTTTGAGATCGCACCAAATATTCTCTACAGATTAAATTTTCTTTTAGAAATCGAGATGCTTACAGAATGAAACGTTTTGAAAGTTTTTACTTCATTTGCGTATCTGAACAGTTTCCACCTAGTGCGAAAAATGGTTTGAGTCCACGGCACTCTTGTATTTGCGTTGATTTTGCTTTGTTTACACGTTTACCATATCGCAGCGAATTGTACAGTTCCACTAAGAAATTTCGAGCGGAGTTATTCGAAATTTCAATACGAATTTTCGAACCATTCGAATTTTAATTCGAAACTTCGAAATGCTGTGCGAAATTTCGAGGTAAATTCGTTTCTTGCGTATCGAAATATCTCCGAACATTCGTACGAAATTTCGAATATAACAAAGAGCGAATTTCGGCGAAATTCGCTTTCATTACTTTCTGTCAGTAGTGTAGATACAGAGCCAGTCAAATAAGTATCTAATCCAGTGATGCTAGCACACTCCGATGGAACATCTAGATGCTAAAACCAGCGTAGACTTATTAGTAATGAAATAACATACATTGTAAGTATCTCAGCCAGTGATAGCACACTCCGACGGAACATCTACATGTAGATGCTAAAACCAGCGTAGACTTATTAGTAATGAAATAACATTAATATCTCAGCCAGTAATAGCACACTCCGACGGAACATCTAGATGCTAAAACCAGTGAGACTTATTAGTAATGAAATAACATTAATATCTCAGCCAGTAATAGCACACTCCGATGGAACATCTAGATGCTAAAACCAGCGTAGACCTATTAGTAATGAAATAACATTAATATCTCAGCCAGTAATAGCACACTCCGACGGAACATCTAGATGCTAAAACCAGTGAGACTTATTAGTAATGAAATAACATTAGTATCTCAGCCAGTGATGAAATTAGTATCTCAGCCAGTGATAGCACACTCCGACGGAACATCTAGATGCTAAAACCAGTGAGACTTATTAGTAATGAAATAACATTAGTATCTCAGCCAGTGATGAAATTAGTATCTCAGCCAGTGATAGCACACTCCGACGGAACATCTAGATGCTAAAACCAGTGAGACTTATTAGTAATGAAATAACATTAATATCTCAGCCAGTGATAGCACACTCCGACGGAACATCTAGATGCTAAAACCAGCGTAGACTTATTAGTAATGAAATAACATTAATGTCTCAGCCAGTGATAGCCGGAAGGGCTGATAATTTAGCAAGATCCAGGATTTGGTGCACTGAAAAATATTATGCTGCCAAACTTGAATTATGTTCTCTTGTGTTTTTGAGATAAAAGAGATTCTGTAATAACACATCACAGAATAATTACCCTGATGGCATTGCAAATAAAGCAGAACTCCATTTGGGGAGGCACCCGTTTTTCCATCTTTTCCTTGCTTGACGGTGGTGTTAGGGGCCAGCAGCCAGCGTCATGCTCCACGTTTGTCGGGGTAGTACTAGGAGACTGCGGCATGGCTAATCGGCGGCGACTGCCCGCTTCTTGACTTGCCCCAATCGCACGCGCGCCTTCCACAGCGCCTCCGTCGTCTTCCAGGCAAGATTTGAGGTCTATGGATTCAAGGCTTGCCTCTAGACGCTCGAAATAGCATTCCTCGAACACTTTTGAGTTTGCCTGATGCCTCAAAAGTGCCGAGACTACGCCAAATGTGGTAGCGACTACCTCGTGGTTTCCACATCCAATACTGTCGAACGAGGCGCCATTTTCTGTAATCAACGCTTCTCGAGGAATTTTGGCGAAGTGTGTAGAAAATTGTTGTGGGAAGCTTCGAGAAATGTACATGTACTTGTTCGGCGACATTGAGCAAACCTTAGTGCTGAGAACATACCATTTTCGCTTAGCGTCTAATAATTTCGGACTGAAGACCTGAGGAAAGGTTGTAGCGCCTTTCCTCGGAGCCATTGTGGATGAAACTGAAACTACCGCATGGGCTTCTCAGCACAAGATCATGTTACGGTTGTTCTCAAATTCCATCTCTATGGGTCTTGATCGCTTCTGTTTGACAAGTTGATCCTCTATTGACAGATCTTCTATAATCCTACTTAGAGATCCTAACCGCACCTAAGTTGGATTAAAAACTGGGTACTTCCAGATAGACCCGGCTGCGTTGCCTCATGTATAAACTACTGTATGTTGTTTTCCTTTGCTTCGTGAACTTTGACCGACTGCGTGATATTAAGTGCGTGACATTTATATACTTTATAATATATAAGGTGAGTTTTGCGGTGAGTTTTGCTGCGACCCTAGACAGCACGTGAGTTAAAAACATAATTATTATATCAGTAAATTTCAAACCATTATGTTTATTATAAAGTATATAACGGGAACCAAGAACGATCGAGCCGGTAGAAATGATTGTTCTCATCCCTGACCGGTTGAAGGTGGTTTTCACCGTCAGTGTTTCCTGTGAATTGCTTGAGTCAGAGCGAGATTGTCAATAAAACAATGATTTCATTTATTTGTCAATAGTCTTTGCCTTGTCTTTCTCAAAAATTTTTGGAAAATTTTCCAATCAGGTCCCCGATGGTGGGGCATTTGAACAGCCTGGATGAAAAACTGATGGGGCATTTGAACAGTTTTTCTGCCTTGGTAGTGGGGCATTTGATCGAATTTTTTTTCAAAATGTTCAAATGCCCGGGGGGGGGGGGGGGGGGGGCATGCATGGGTTTGGAATTGACTGATACATAAGTTCCTAGGTATAATAATTGATGAGCACTTATCTTGGAAATCATATTCTTATATTATGAACTTAATATCTTCTAAAATATCCAAATCCATTGGAATCATGTACAAAATGAATGTACTTAGTACATATGCAACAACAGAAACTACTAAAAGTCTATACTTTATACTTATCTGTCCATATATACATTCAATATCATATGGTAAAATTGTGTGGGCAAGTAACTATCCCTCTAGGTTAACCAGAATTGTGTTACTTCAAAAGATAGGTTTCAGAGATATAGCTTTCAACCTAAGAATTATACTGATCGACTCACATGCCCTATTATAAGGCCAACTTAGGAATCACTACAAGTAGGTTTAAAGGACCTGAAGGATTCAGTCTTATATTTAATAAACACAAACAGTATTTATAAAGAAGCCCAATGAAGTTCAAATCCCACTCAGGGCACATTACTCTTTCACTTCTATTATCTTATATACTAGTTATTTATAGAGAGATGGATTTCTTCTTTATACTATTTATGTTTTTATTAAATAGTGGTGGTCATGTTGGTTGAATCAAACATTTTGGTTTCATGGTTGATCGAACGAGATATATTTTTTAGTTTACGTCAACCAAGATGGCGCCGATTGTGTTATGTGCAACCCAGCAATAGGCTTTTTGCAGCTATATAAATAATAACAGTCATGTGCTGATATACTACTTCGTTAATGAATGAATGAGCTTGTAGTCCCCATGGGAAAGGCATTGCCATGGATGCTGGATCGTAAGCCATCTTTAAAAATGCTGTTTTAGAAAGATTGACAATTGATTGGAGGTGAAAAATAGCATTTACAAACAGGTTTTGCTAATAACAATACCGATCTCTTTCTACAAGGCCTCTAATAAATAAAGTCAGAATTTTTTTGCCATCCAGTGCAATCCTGTACAATCACGTGAATATTGCCTATAGTTGCAAAAGGCCCATTGACTATTTAAGACTGTATTATAGGGATGCTCGTAAAACATGGACGGGAGGCAGGGACGCAAGGACAGGGATGCTGAGACATGACCTTAGAAACACAGTATTTTTGGCCGCTAAAATAAAAGGGAGTAATTATGTGGGTATTCAATGCATTGTTTTACACTAGCTAGTCATTTAGGTTAGAAAATACGTAATCAAAAGTGTTTTCCATCAAAAACCAATGCCATCTTGGAAGAGACTTGTTTCCATGCTCCCTTTAAGGAGCCTGGAAAGGACTGGACCACCAAATTACTCCCCCTTGAAATGAAGAAAATTACAAGCTTTTTCAAACTGTAAACAGTCATTTTATGAAAATCTGATAGCCCAGTTTAAAGGAAGTCACGAAGTGAGCACAAAGAAGTTGACTGTTTTCGGAGGCTAAGGGGGTGTTTACATGAAGGAGGGGGGTTCAGCCTAGTGCTAGCACTAATATAGGCTCAAAGCAACGCGTCATCTCTCTTAGATCAATTGTCAAAATCGTTAGAATTGATTATAATCATCATTCTAAGACAAACCCTAACCCGAACTACAAACCAAACCCTAACCATCGGATGAGTTCACGGGTAAACGATGGGTTCTCAGTCACCTAGCGCTAGGGTTCACAGGTAAACAAGAAAGGAAGGTAAATGAGAGAAAAATTTTTTTTTAGCGCTCCTACTCGGACTCGAACTCGTAGCCGTTTGCGTGTAGTGCTTGGTAGTACAGACGTCATGACCACTACACTAAGCGCGCCTACCGCCGTTCGGAATTCGACAATTGTTTATCTTTATAATACTTGACTGGTTTTAACCTTGAGGTTAAATTGAGGATTATAATCAATTCTAGCAATTTTGACAATTGATGATTATAGTCAATCTAAGGGAGATACCATGTTGGCTCAAAGATAGCCTGGGAGGAGGGGGTTGAGCCTAGTGCTTGCTCTTATTGACTCAGGTAGCCCAGGTCAACTCAACATGATGTGGCCACCAAAATCATTCAAGCATAGAGGACACAAGTAGAGTTTTGGTGGGTTTTGATGGATGAACCTTCATTCTTTTTTTCTGTGGTGCCCTTTGTTGCTGCTGTCTAGTGTCCTGTAGTGCTGGTATGTGACCTATACTAATTGCTAGACAACTCCAGCAACTTCAGCAATGTAAAATTTGGCTCTAGAATAGAGTTGTCCCAGGTAGGCGAGTTGTCCATAGCAATTAACCTCTTTATATGAAGTAACGTGTGCAAAAGTTGAACTAGTGCTAGGATGATCCTACATGTACTTCTCAGGTACCCGAGACAAAACTGACCTTTACATGTAAACAGAATGCAGAATACAATGGCAGTAGTAGGACTCTTAACTACTAGGATGACCCTAGTACAAGGGTTACCCTTTTATCATGTAAACTACCCCTAAGTTTTGGTGAGTATATTTTTTCACCTGGGTTGCTTCCCAAGCTCATTTACCTCACTCAGGGAGCATGAAAACGAGGCTTTTCCAAGATGGCGTCGGTTTGATTACGTTTATGAGTTATGCACCAGTCAAAGTAAACCCCCACCCCCCCCAACCCGGGATAGGGTGGGGATTAGTGGGGATTTTGCCTCACAGGGAAAGCAAAAAACAGAAAATGCCCCACCTATTGCGGCAATTGTGGGCAGTAAATGCAGGCAAATGCCCCCACCCCAGGGGACAAATCACTAAAAGTAAGTCATTTTTGTTTTACAAACTTCACACATTTTAGCTTGCAGTGGTCTGGGTTGTGTCTTTTATTGCTCAATAGGGTCTTGATCTACATGTACTAATGAGATTGAACACAGAAGAAGCCAAACAACGTGACGGTATTGCTGAAATTCGTCCTGAACTAATAATACACGGAAGTAGAACAGAGAAGTCTGCAGTGGCCTGGGCTGTCTTCTATGAACAATTCCCACCACATTTTGCCCCACGTTGGCCCCACAGTTCCCCCACACTCCATAGTGGGGCATCAAATAACCGATTTTTCCCCACCCTCTGGGGCACTCTACCGTGTCAAAAGCGATCGCTTGCCCCACATTTGCCGCACCCTGTCCCGGGTTGGGGGGGTGGGGGTTTACTTTGACTGGTGTATTAGTGATAATACACACATAATTATATATACTCGCTTTTATTTTAGCATCAAAAATACTGTGTTTCTAAGGTCACGTCCCCATGTCCCCGTCCATGTTTTACGACCATCGTATGATAGCACAAATTACGGATGGTACATAGGGGACTACTTGTTCAAGCTTATAGCTTTCCATAGACTCCTCCTCACATACCTCTTGTAAGCAAAATTAATAACTTAATTATGTTTATTTCTTAACTATTTTAAGTTGAAATTGCCAGAATACTAAAATGGCGCCCATTAAACCAATTATCACCACAATGGCGGGAGTCTGCTGACTATTAGTAAATTATTTCCCAAATGTTCTACGTTTGTTTATACATAAAAAGTTCTACTATGGAAGTTTTAGCCTGTTGCTTTTACGTTTAGCTCGTAGATAGATGTATAGGACCCAAAATACAAGCATGTTTTTATCTTGTGGATTCGTACCCTGGCTTAACAAATATTACATTTATAAATTAAACGAAAATTTAAACTTAAATAGACTAGACATATTCTAAAGTCTTAGGTACCTCAATGTCCTATCATTCTAGAGACTGTTTTGTGAAGCATACTATAAAACAAGAACAAAATACTTACCTAAATAGAGAAGAAACACCACACAACACTCGACTGACAAAACAAAATGGCGGAGGGACATGAAGAAGTGGTCTTCCTGTGGTAAAATGCACACCACAGGAATCCCGGTATTTTTTCCTTGTATTTCATTGCATACCACAGGAGTCCCGGTATTTTCTTGTAATCAACGAAATCCAAATACACTTATCGATATGTGGGGGGATTTGATGGTGATTGACCAGTTTTTGTGGCCCCAGGGGGGTCGTGGATTCTACTTGATCTGCTCCAATACATGTACTTTCAAAGTTCTTTTTTGTTTTTATTTTAAGCTAGACTTTAGAATACCCTGTCACTTTTTTAGCTACCATAAAGTACTGTCACCGCGGTCCGTGGTCGCGCGCGCAAGTAAAACGTAGGTTTCTATTTACGTTAATTGACGTTGACTTCTAGGCGATGTTCAACACAAATAGTATTGTGTCGTTCTCAAAAGATCAAGGATATTATCGACTGCGAGAATGCGTTACGTTCAACACTAATACAAATGATAATAGTATTGCGTCGTTCTCAAAATATCAAGGATATTATCGACTGCGAGAATGAGAAATTCATCGACTGCGGGACTGCGGACCGCGGTAGCAGCACTTCACTATACTATACTTATAAGGAGCGACTTTAGAATAACGACGCAATACTATTATCATTTGTATTAGTGTTGAACGTAACGCATTCTCGCAGTCGATAATATCCTTGATCTTTTGAGAACGACACAATACTATTTGTGTTGAACATCGCCTAGAAGTCAACGTCAATTAACGTAAATAGAAACCTACGTTTTACTTGCGCGCGCGACCACGGACCGCGGTGACAGTACTTTATGGTAGCTAAAAAAGTGACAGGGTATTCTAAAGTCTAGCTTAAGCGACTTTAGAATACCCTGTCACTTTTGAATGATTGCATGTGACAATCCAGGATGCAAAGTAGAGTGGTTCCGGACACTTTCAGGTATTTCAGTGTGTTGGACCTACAGGAGGGAGAGCAGCCAACAACAACATGTTTTATTTGTACAACCAAGAAAAAAGGGTATTACAAATGTTCAATTAAAGAATAGACGATGTAACGTTTTACCTAAAAATAACAGAGCTAATCGAGTAAGGCAACATTGCTTACTATTGCAATAATATGTCATTAAGAATGGTCGTTAGTAAGATGACGAGGATAAAACGATAGACCATTTTCTCAGGTATGCGCACGCAATATTGGCCCGCCAAACCGCTTTTTGAACAATATCCGCCATTTTTCGAACAATAGCCGATAATTTGAATAACAAAGGCTGACGCATCAGAACGAGTCTAACAAAAGCTAACAAAACTCACGGCCCGCCAAGAAATACTTCATGTAGTTTGGATTTAGTATTGGTTGAAATAATAGGGAGGGTTATAGGAAACCACTACGTGATTGCCCACGTGAAGTATTTACCGGCCCGTCAAGCCTGTTGCGTGCGCATACTTGAGAAAATGGTCTATTGAAACAATACAAAAAGGACTAAACTAAATCATATGCTAATTGCAAATGACACTTTGATTAACAGGGAAAAAAGATGAGGTGGTATGGTTAGTCAGGTACATTTTATAACTAATAGCCACTGATAATAACATTCTTAAGTGTTTTTTTGAAAGCTTTTTTTGTTCAATAATTTGAGAGAATCGTCAATAGCCCACTTCCGCGATATGCTTTACTTGTCACGCACAAAGGTTTCAATACGAGGCTCCGTGCTAAATTAAATTAATTCTTTTCACAGAGAAGCCACGTATTGAATCCTTTGTGCGTGACAAGTAAAGCATATCGCGTAAGTGGGCTATTGAATAGGAGATATTGTAGTTGAGTCTACGAATAGCAGTTTCAGCGGTATTGACCTGAACGCCTCACTTCAATGTAATGAAGCGCCATTGAAACCATCATTCTTACACGACACCAACACCCTCCTAAACAAGCACGACTAATTTAGATACAGTTTGAATAGCGCTTCATTACATTGAAGTGAGGCGTTTGGGTCAATACCGCTGAAACTGCTATTCGTAGACTCAACTACAATATCTCCTATTCCATATTGGTACACCTTGAAATCTGAGGGGAAAATTTCCGTTATTAGTTCTTCCTGAAGGTATATAAAACGATTTTTTGATGCAAGTCTTGTATTATAATGATGTACCTGGAAAAAAAAAGATGCATAAATAATGCTTTACTCAAGAAAATCAAATCAGTGAATTTAAAGATAGTAAGTTGTTTACAAATTTGACCTGTGTGTTCATTGTAGGAACAAAAAGTAATAATTCGGATTGACTTTTTTTGAAGAGATATAATAGCATACTATTCGCAACACTCCCTTTCACGCTCATTAAATAAGAATGGGAAAAGGCGACCGTGTTCAAACGGAGTGGAAGTGGGAATGAAATAGGGAGGGGAGGGAAACATGAACACAGCCGCAGAGAAAGAGAGCGTGAAGGGGAAGGCCGCTATGAGGCATGGTTATCACTGCGGGAGGCTGAATCGCATCTGACATGAACTGCGCCTGTTCGCCAGTGGTGTTCTTATTATACTCGCATTGAAAGGGACGCGACACTCCCTTTCTGAATGCGAAAAGGAGATCGCGACAAGGGAATGCAAGTTATAGGGTCTAAACCCCAAACCCCCAGCGATATACCCATACTTAATAAGCTGACCTGTCGATTACCTAATCCCTAACCTAGACACAACTCCCAAATTTAACTAAAGAGGGGGTCGCGAAGGGAAGTGCCTTAAATTGTTGAAAGTCTGAGTAGCAGGAAGTGGATGAACGAGTGAGGGAATCATCAGCCGACAATTAACAATTCAGAGGGGTCTCCAGGAGGCAGCACTTGAGCGAGCTAAATATTAAGAGGCAGTCAGTGCGTTGCGCGAACCAACAAGACTCATTGTGCCGGCTAGCTGACTCCCTGATAAGGTTAGTGTGATAGCTGTGCCAGCTCTGAAACTGTGCAAAGTTTCACCTTCGTCGACTCCCGCTTCTTTCAAATACAATCGCAACCGAGATTGCATAGCGGAACCCGTGAGACGACTGTTGACTACCCTCCCTTGTGGTGTAGTCGGCTGGAACAGGTAGCCATTAGATGTCCAAATCAAGCGTATAAAATAGAAATAGTAGACAAAAGTATAAATACTTGTGCAACTGAGCTGCCATCCCGTGGGTCAGAAATAAAACAAAGCAGTATAACTCAGAAAGGGCTATAGGGGAATGGAAAATATAATAAATGAATGCTATACCGCCTAAACGCGCGGGATGACCCAGGGGATGACAGCTTGAGCGTCAGTTATCCGACTAGGGAATTAGTATCCATTTCAGGCTGCCATAGGGCGTTGAATAAAGGGGGCAACGGAGCAGAAAGGAATAATGGGCCGACCAAGTAAACAACTGAGGCAAACAATATCACTATAATGAAAGAGCTAAAAGCCAACGTAACGGACAAGGGGAAGCAGACAATTAGACCATGCAAACAAATATGACAGGTATGGCAATAAAAGGGCTAAACAACTAAAGGTAACTGAAAGCCAGACAATCGTATAACGCATGAAAAACAAACAAATAAGGAATATGAGGGCTGAAAATGCTTCAAAAACAGACAAACCATGGCCTAAACAAGTATCCTCCGCCAGATGAAAACTGAATAAAATGCGAGTCCCAAATGCACAATGTGAAACCATGAAAGTGCGATAAACAACAACAAAACCTGCCGATGCCGTGCAGAAACCAAATATAAAAATATATACCAGTCCAAAACCTGGTGCTAACCACAAGGAGGGCACGTCTGAATCAATTCGCATAAGACTGAGAGTACCAAATAACAATCAACTAGAAACGGCTATAGAAGCGCGCAATAAGCAAGGCACCAGGACCGACCGCGGGTAAATAATTAAGCCATTACTCAAATCCGTGCATGCATGCATGACGTGTTTTTCAATCAGGCAAAACACACACTAGATGACCCGCGTAGAACGAACGAAATCAGTGTGGTTATAGAAACCCATAACAATCCACTGAATATTAATAATAATACTAATAATAATGAACTGTATTTACCCTCGGTAATTACAAATAGCACACTGGGTGCTAGTTTGACCGAGCCTATAATTAATGATAATATAATATAATAAGAGAATCACATAATTAGAGAAAAAAGGGAAAAAACCTATGCTAAAACTATAAAATACAAATATATATATATACTTCAAAAAGTCATGAATAATTAATGAGCATTTTGTCCAATCAGATGAAGCAAATCAGTCACGTGCATGCTCCTTTACCGCGGAGGGATTTGATTACTATAGCCGATATTTCGAGACCGGTCTACTCAAGTGCACTAAAGCTGAGAAAATTGTAGAGTTTCTAGACACGATATTCTCTCGGTTCGGTTATCCGGAGGTTTTAAGGACTGACAATGGTCCTCAATTTGTGTCTGGAGAATTTCAGTTGTTTCTGAAGACTAATGGTATCAGGTGGCTATCTACTACAGTACACCTCTTTGGCCTCGGGCTAATGGTTTGGTTGAAAGAGCCAACAGGTCCATTTTGAAAGTTTTGAAGATCGCTACTCTAGAGAAAGCAGATCTGCAATCTGAGTTCAGGAAGTTCTTGGTGGCATACCGTTCCACTCCTCATTCTGGGACAGGGTTTACACCATTTTCGTTGATGTTTGGGAGAGAGATGAGGACGAAAATGCCACAAATGGACTTGTCAGTTGAGGGACTCGAGGTTGCTAGAGAGAATGATGCAAGGTACAAAGTCAAATTGAAAGAGTATACAGATCGTAACTCTGAAGAGAGCAAGTTAAAGGTAGGAGACACAGTAGTGATGAAGAATGAGCAGAGAACTAAGCTGGATCCAAACTTTAAGCCACAGCGGTTTAGGGTAACAGGCCTTAGTGGATCGGATATTGTGTGTGCTGATGAAGCGGGCTCCGTGGTAAGGCGGAACGTCCAATGTGCAAAGAAGTTACAGACCCCAGTAGAGGTAGAATCGCCTCAGGTAAGTGTTCCTGTGGCTTCTGGGTCGTCTGAGGTTGGAGACGGATCAGAGGATGTGACTTTGTCGGATCCAACTCCTGAGCCCACTCCACGTGTCAGCAGTCGTCAGCGTCAGATTCCAGCAAAGTTAAGCGACTATCATCTGTACTGATTGGAGCTAGCTCATGGGTGAGCAACTGAGTTGTATTATTGTCATTATCGTTATTATTCAGTTAAAGTAATTATGATTCTGTTAAAGGATCTATGGACATTACATTTGTTTAATTTGTATTATGACATAGTTGGTTTACTGTGTTGTTGGAGGGATGTAGTGTTCACTGATTAGAATTGTCCGTCCACGAGACTATTCCTTATATGTACACTGACTCCTTATATGGAGTATGATGAGTCTCGTGGCCGAAGGCTAGTTAGTTCGGAGCGGCCATTGTGAGAGAATAAAGTCTGTGAATCTACTGGAGTGTTGTTCATCTTTCTCACGATACTAAAAAAGGGAAGTAGAAAAAGGCAGGGAACCGAGGGGGAAAGCGAAGATAAATAAGGCAATAAATACGAAATAAAGATTAAAACCTGAAGCTGAGCTGGCGGCTGGTCAGGAGGATAGGTCAGGACGAGGGACGGAGGCAGGAGTTCTTGTGCAGCAACGACTCTATCCAAAAGAGGACGCTGCTCTTCGACTGCACCGCCTTGGACTGCACGTGGGACTTGTAATTGAGCCATGGTCGTGGAGAACAGACTGCGGAGCTAGCTGTATCGCATCTGACATGAACTGCGCCTGTTCGCTAGTGGTGTTCTTATTTATACTCGCATTGAAAGGGACTAGCGCGCGAATAGGGGTTATCACAGAGCTATAGGTATTACCCCATATGGAAACACCATATGCCAAGAAAGGGATAAATAAGAGTATAATACAATTGCAGCAAGATATTAATATTTACATATAAATCTCTAATTTTAGAAATTATTCCCACGCTTCTTTTGATTTTAGCAGAAATATGGCTGACTCGACTTTTCCAACTAAGGTTTGAATCTATAAAAAATCCTAGATATTTAACACAGTTGGTCTTTTGTTAATAAATAATTTAATAGAAGAATTTGGTATTTTTTGAGGTGGATGGAAAATAACAATCAAGGGGGAAATACTAAGAAGGAAGAACTAGAAATAAAGAACATGAAAAGGAATAGAAACTAGATTGCCGTCCGGAATGACCAAATCAACACAACTAATTATATAAAACGAACTATTAACTATAAAACATCCCGCGCTACTACTGGCTATCTACCTAACATCTAAACCGAAATAAAGTACTAACGACTACAAATAAAAGCATGGAAGTGAAAATAAAATCAAACTACCAATCTAACTTACAACTCTGGCGATAATGCATGCGTAGGAAACTAAATATACTCAACATGAAACGGACTAATTTTATAAAGAAAGCAAAACGAACGTCAGGTACAGCGCCATATAATGATAGCGCTTTACAAATTACTGACATCCTGTCAGTGAAGTTACAGAGACTGCTTATACGGCACTGATAGCTGCCGCGCAGTTTACATATTTTTTAGTGTGTGGTTAGTACAATGGTCAGGCTGCTGTACCGGGTGACAATCCCCTGCTCTTTTTCGATAGTTAATATACTTGATAATAACCATATTGCTATTTTACCTATTGGCTGGCTGAGGTCTTATTTAATGGGGCTTGTCTCGCAGTGTCATTTCGCAAGAGCCTCCCTTGAACATCGCTACCCGCCTCTGCCTACCGAGATGTTTGGGCGGATTTGCCATAAAAACAGCATTTATTCGGTCTCAGGCCTAAGAAAAGGAAACTAGAACAGTGTTCATTTCTACAACAGACACTTTATCGGAGCATTTATATTCCTTTCCGATAGCAATAAACGAATCAGTTAACAGGTCCCGAAGTACAGTGTATATCATATTTTCAGTCACCTGGATGAACCCATGTTAACGCACCCCCTTTCTTTCTTACGCCTACTCGACCGAATAAATGCCCTACGGATCGGACCGGATACAATGAACATTCGAACTCTTGTATTAATCCATACAGAAGGGTTAATATCCAATGCAGGACCTGTTTTGTGCAAGCTGCGAATGTCCGTGACTCAAACTGTAGCACCGAACTCTTATTTTACGCTTGTTTTCATCAACATTTCAGAATTTCTTTCAATTTTATGTAGCTCTTATCATAAGTACATCACCATATTTGCTTTTCTCCCGAGTGTATTCGAACATGTGTAGTTACACAATGTAGGTTACCAGACTGGCTGAACCACTTTCCACACTGCTTACAATTATATGGCTTCTCCCCAGAGTGCACTCGAGCATGTTTAGTTAGGTTACCAGACTCCTTGAAGCACTTTCCACAATGCTTACAATTATATGGCTTCTCTCCAGTGTATTCGAACATGTTTAGTTAGGTGACTTGCCTGCTTGAAGCACTTTCCACACTGCTTACAATTATATGGTTTTTCACCTGAGTGTATTCGAACATGTGTAGTTAGGTTACCAGCCCGGCTGAAGCACTTCCCACACTGCTTACAGTTATATGGCTTCTCCCCAGAGTGCATTCGAACATGTCTAGTTAGGTCACCAGACTCCTTGAAGCACTTTCCACACTGCTTACAATTATATGGCTTCTCTCCAGTGTGTATTCGAACATGTTTAGTTAGGTTACAAGACTCCTTGAAGCCCCTTTTACACTGCTTACAATTATATGGCTTCTCCCAGAGTGCACTCGAGCATGTTTAGTTAGGTCACCAGACTCGTTGAAGCACTTTCCACACTGCTTACAATTATATGGCTTCTCTCCAGTGTGTATTCGAACATGTTTAGTTAGGTTACCAGATCGGCTGAACCACTTTCCACACTGCTTACAATTATATGGCTTCTCCCCAGAGTGCACTCGAGCATGTTTAGTTAGGTCACCAGACTCGTTGAAGCACTTTCCACACTGCTTACAATTATATGGCTTCTCTCCAGTGTGTATTCGAACATGTTTAGTTAGGTTACCAGACCGGCTGAACCACTTTCCACACTGCTTACAATTATATGGCTTCTCCCCAGAGTGCACTCGAGCATGTTTAGTTAGGTCACCAGACTCCTTGAAGCACTTTCCACACTGCTCACAATTATATGGCTTCTCTCCAGTGTGTATTCGAACATGTTGAGTTAGGTGACTAGACTGCTTGAAGCACTTTCCACACTGCCTGCAATTATATGGCTTCTCCCCAGAGTGCACTCGAGCATGTTTAGTTAGGTCACCAGACTCCTTGAAGCACTTTCCATACTGCTTACAATTATATGGCATCTCTCCAGAGTGTATCTCAACATGACCTGTAGGCTCCACCTGGGTTGGAACATGATCTGTATGGTCAGGGAACCGTGTCTTATTATCCTCAAGATTAACCAGTCTCTCTGATTGTGGACGATTCTCAGTAGGATAACATGAAATTCTCTGATCAGGAGCATGGACCATTGTTTCCTTAGACATGTCCTAACAAACATAAAACATGATTATCAATTCATAAATAATTCATGAAGGAAAAGCAAAGGCAATCAATATGCGTTAAGTGATCTATAAAACTGAAACAGGTTAGTCCTGATTTGCATAAACCTTTCCTTCGATTTCGTTCTCTGGACATATGCAAATTGCACACGTCTTAACAATGGCCTTCACAAATCGCTATTTGATTGGCTGATGTGTGCATGTGATATCTCGCTACTAAAATCGTAGCCTGTCAATCAACCTATAATTCTCCCCTGGGAATATTTGATTGATAGGTTAAAAATGTACATTTAGTATGTTATCTCTAGAGAATAGCAGACTGAACAGTCAAGGCAATCTGGCTGTTACTTGGCTATTGTCTACACAGAGAACATTGAGAGGTCGGTGAAATCGAGAACTCCAGCGAAAATATACTTTTTACGTGAAGCAGCTTTGAGAGACTGGCTCTGTAATAGCGGTCCACTCGATCTCGGACCCAAACATAGATTTTGTTTACATGAATGGTACTATATATCCTTAGTACTAAAATGTAGTTAGATTGTTGAAACGTTTATTTTACTCCCATACTTATTTCGAGGGGTTGAATGGTTAGTATTGCTAACAGGCCATAAAGTGCTTATTTTCAGTGCTGTGAGACAGTTTTTTTTACGGCCACTCAAACATGCTTCGCAGCATTAAAACTTTCAAATTTTACACACATTCAATAGATTGTTACTTCTTTTTATCCTTGATGTCAGTTTCGGACATTTAAATGCTCGAAATAGGACGCAAACTAAATTTTAATCGAGCCTATTCAAAGAGTAACGCGATCAGCCAAAACGTATAGCTTTTCAAACATGCAGAAATTCCCACTGGTGGCACCTAGGCCTGACCTAAATATCCATTCTAGGCATAGAGTGAGAACTATTTTGTAGAATTATGTAATAAAACCTCCGCCACAATGCGGTTCTGAGTAGTAGGGTTCAAGTAAATATAATATAAAATATAATAAAATAATATAATATAATATATCTTTCAATCTGTTAATAAGAAGCAGATAATAACAACCTGATAATTTCAATAAGTCAATACGATTTAAAAAGAAAAATCTCATTAATCACTAATAATAGCTTTAAGTGCTCGCTAAAAACATTATGAGCTTTCCATTCTAGGCATAGAGTGAGAACTATTTTGTAGAATTATGTAATAAAACCTCCGCCACAATGCGGTTCCGAGTAGTAGGGTTCAAGTAAATATAATATAAAATATAATAAAATAATATAATATAATATATCTTTCAATCTGTTAATAAGAAGCAGATAATAACAACCTGATAATTTCAATAAGTCAATACGATTTAAAAAGAAAAATCTCATTAATCACTAATAATAGCTTTAAGTGCTCGCTAAAAACATTATGAGCTTTACGGGCTTGTTAAAGAGATTCTGACTAGTACTGCCTGAAACACACAAATGGCCGTGTTAGCGAAGCGAGATTTGAGAAGTACGCTCTCGACATTGTTCATGGCACTCGGATCTAGAAACCACGTCTAAAACAATCACTTTGCTTAGAAATTGCTTCTCGCACATCATTAGATATTTATGACACAGAGGACAATGTTGAACAAACATTACTGGTTATTGCACATTCTGAATATAAAAGAGTAATGATGTGGTTTGAAAGGTGAACATTCCATGAAATACGTAGTGTGGAAAGACTACTGGAAAGAACACTTTCTGTACCGTAATTCGCATTTTGAAAGACTTGCGATGGAGGGAAAAAAGCTAACCCGTTGGATGTTAAGAACTTCTCGTAAGTATACAGAGGTTTTATTTTAACGAGCTTTTTTTTTTATACCCGTGATAAACCTGGTTATTAATTTTGTTTTATCTTTAGTTTTCAGATATTTAGAAAAGTTTTGGATGCTGAAATGAAGAAGTCACACAGAGCTGGCGACCACTTGTCGGAGAAACAATCTTGTGAGGAGAAGAAACCAGTCACCCAAGAGGAAGAGACACTGCTGTGGACAATGGGATTATTTGGAGATAAGAATGCAGAAACTTTGTTAAATACTATTTAACTATTTAATATTTAATATTACTTTAGTAATTGTACGGTTAATATTTCATTTCATCAGAAGAAAGTTCTGGTTCCATGAATTTACGCTTAGCTTTATCGTTACTACATTAGGAACTGAAATATTGCTTAAATATTGAAATATGTATATCTCGTATTTTGATAACTTCTGTCCCGTTATTGTATGTAGAAACTAGGAGATAGTTATTGCGTTACATCAAATTGCCTAATTTCATGTCTCATGTTCTCATGTTTTTAGAACTGTAATCTAGAACTAATTTGCATATTGTCTGTACTTGGAAACGATTTCAAAGTACAGCAAATATGCAAATTTGCTATTGTTTTAACTTATTTGAATATTTTCTTTATTTGGAAATGATTTCAAAGTACAGCAATTATGTAAATTAATTATTGTTTTACCCCTCAATTTCCCTCAGCTTCAAAGCCCTGCCCACTTGAATAATTAACTTTGTCGTACTACCCCTAGTTTCATGTATCAACACGTGACCTCAAACGAGACTCCTCATTGGCCGATGTGTCATGAATATCTAATGATGTGTGAGAAGTTTATTCCGAAGCGTAATTCTTGTTCTAGTCATTTTAAATACACAAATCGGCGTGTTAGTGAAGCGCGACTTGAGAAGCTTATTCCGAAGCGTTTCTTGCTCTAGTCATTTTAAATACACAAATTGCCGTTAGTGAAGCGAGAAGTGAAGTTTATTCCAAAACATTTGTTGTTTTAGTCAGTTTTAACACACAAATGACCATGAAGTGCCGCTATTTAAAAGGAAATATCCCCAGGATATTTCCCCAATTAGCATTGTAATATTTTTGAACAGTACTGTATATGTAAGTGGCCGCGGTCAAGGCTGCGTCCAGAAGGAATAATTTGACCGCAGATTACCACGTTTAAACCGCGGCCACGCGGAGGATGAAGTACTCTTTCATCATTGTCTGTCCATATGTCACACCAAATTGGTGTCTAGCTATCCCTTTAGTATTATTGTGCAAACATTTGAACATCGGAATGGCCTTGTGTAATTAGGGTGAGATTCCAATTAACTCACATGTTACTCACATGTTCCCAGGTAAAACAAGGCTACATGTACATGTATTAGAGAGTAATACTTTTTTATAGGCAGTTTGCACTATTACATCAGTTGAATAAAACTCGCAGATTGATTTGTGCTAATTCTTTTGTTCTTCTAATTTGGACCACGGTCGTGTTTAAAAAAAATTTGAATAAGAAAAAGAATTTGTAAAACATTCTGGCAATTGTATTCAATTGACATAAAAGTGCAAACTCGGTATTGGGCCGTCCCTTCATGTAGGACGACACGAATTGCTACCAAATTGTATTCTATTGTTGTATTGAATTGTATTGTGTTGTATTCTATTGTATTTTTGGTAAAAATTCGTGTCGTTCTACATAAAGGGATTGCCGGAAATTGTACCTTGAAAGAGGAATCTGAAATATGTGGCCATCTAACTTCATGAGTGGTAGTATTGTAATCACACAGAACTTCACCAGATTTATAAAAAGTAACATTCCAGTAAGACTCCATCCTTAATTAATCTGCAAGGAAAAAGGAGTACATCATTAGTCAAAAATTATATTTTTGACTTGTTTTATTTGCACTTTTCTTAATTATGGATATTGCAATTAGGTGAAAAGAGAAAAAAGAAGAAGAAATGAGAGACAATACTAAATATATAAATACATTGGATGAAAATAGAGACTGAAATAGCCTGTTAGCTTTTGTGTCAACCTCTGCTTATCTGGTGAAAAATATTACAATACACATTTAAAATTCCAAACCAGTGCATCCCCCCCCCCCCCCCAGGAATTTGATCAGAGGCTTGCTCCCGAGGGTGGGGAATTTGACGAGTATCTAGGTCCTCAGGGGCGGGCATTTGACAAACAGTGGGGGTAGGGGGTGGGGCATTTGATCGGTGTTTAAAAAATACATTCTGTTTGTCTACAAATTCGCATCGCTCGTGTCGAAATGGAGAACGTGCGTGTCTTCGAGGACTTCCAGGATAAGAATTGCGCATTTGTAGAGGCCTGGTCTGCCAAATTTGAAGGCCACTTTCAGAGGTACATTGTTTATGTTTAAACCTATAAACTACTGTATGTTGTTTTCCTTTGCTTCGTGAACTTTGACAGACTGCGTGATATTAAGTGCGTGACATTTATATACTTTATAATAATATATAAGGTGAGTTTTGAGGTGAGTTTTGCTGCGACCCTAGACAGCACGTGAGTTAAAAACATAATTATTATATCAGTAAATTTCAAACCATTATGTTTATTATAAAGTATATAACGGGAACCAAGAACGATCGAGCCGGTAGAAATGATTGTTCTCATCCCTGACCGGTTGAAGATGGTTTTCACCGTCAGTGTTTCCTGTGAATTGCTTGAGTCAGAGCGAGATTGTCAATAAAACAATGATTTCATTTATTTGTCAATAGTCTTTGCCTTGTCTTTCTCAAAAAAATTGTGGAAAATTTTCCAATCAGGTTCCCGATGGTGGGGCATTTGAACAGCCTGGATGAAAAACTGGTGAGGCATTTGAACAGTTTTTCTGCCTTGGTAGTGGGGCATTTGATCAAAATTTTTTTAAATGTTCAAATGCCCGGGGGGGGTGGGGGAGGGGGGGGTGGGGGGGGGGGCATGCATGGGTTTGGAATTGACTGATACATAAGTTCCTAGGAATAATAATTGATGAGCACTTATCTTGGAAATCATATTCTTACATGTATAATTATTATGAACTTATTATCTTCTAAAATATCCAAATCCATTGGAATCATGTACAAAATGAATGTACTTAGTACATATGCAACAACAGAAACTACTGAAAGTCTATACTTTATACTTATCTGTCCATATACATTCAATATCATAATTATGGTAAAATTGTGTGGGCAAGTAACTATCCCTCTAGGTTAACCAGAATTTTGTTACTTCAAAAAAATAGGTTTCAGAGATATTAGACAGCAAATATATTCGAAGAAATGAGGCTGCTTCTAAGAGTAAATGAAATAAATAAATGGGAAATAGCAACTTTCATGTTCAGATTCTTTAATAACCTGACTCTTCTACCTGAAAAAATATTTGACTTGTTCACTTTTTAATGTTCATATTATTGCTTCTATGAAATACTCTTTGCATCTAATATCAAAACTAATGACTAAACCAAATGAAAATATTATTTTAATATGTAAAAATAATTTATATATATATAATATAAAAACATTATAAAGAAAAAACCCATCTCTCTTAATAAATGTAACTAGAATAGAAGTGAAAGAGAAAATATGCATGTGCCCTGAGTGGGATTTGAACCCACAGTCTTGGCATACTAGTCTGCTGTGTTACCACTACACCATCAGCACCTGAACCACGCTGGCAACACAGCCGGCTGATGGAGTCATTGTGGAATGTAACCGCGGGTACTCCCAGCATTATTTTTCTCTTTTGGGGCAAGTTGGGAAAGCCTTTAACTTTAAACGTAATATAGCTTTCAACCTAAGAATTATACTGATCGACTCACATGCCCTATTATATGGCCAACTTAGGAATCACTACATGCAAGTAGGTTTAAAGTGCTTATGTAGCTTATGAACCTCCGAAACGTTTTGAGTACTTCTGTGTAGAAAGTTTTGGTTTACAGTGAATACTTTATGTTCTACGCTTGTTTGAAATCGAGTAAATGTGACCTTTTGTGACCTTTCCTGACCCATGACTGCATAAGTAAAAGCCTGGATCGAAACCTGTATGTACGTCACCTCATTAATGCATTATTCTCCATGGCGTTGTGAGTTGTTAGTAAAGAAAAAAGTCATTTTAGTCAACATGTTAAGTATTTCTTGAAATGATTGCAAAGCCGAATTAATTATTTGACGTCAAGATGACGTAAATACAGGTATCGACCCAGGCTTTTGCTTACGCGGTCATGGATCAGGGAAGGTCACATTTACACGATTTCAAACAAGCGTAAAACAGAGAGTATTTACTCAAAATCAAAACTTTCTTCACAGAAGTACTCAAAACTCCTCAGAGGTTCGTAAGCAATAAAAATTGCAAAAGGGTTATAGGCACTTTAAAGGACCTGAAGGATTCAGTCTTATATTTAATAAACACAAACAGTATTAATTTTATAAAGAAGCCCAATGAATTTCAAATCCCACTCAGGGCACATAATTATTATACTCTTTCACTTCTATTCTTACTAGTTATTTATAGAGAGATGGATTTCTTCTTTATGCTATTTATGTTTTTATTAAATAGTGGTGGTCATGTTGGTTGAATCAAACAAAGAAATATTTTGGTTTCATGGTTGATCGAACGAGAAATATTTTGTTTACGTCAACCAAGATGGCGCCGATTATGTTATGTGCAACCCAGCAATAGGATTTTTGCAGCTATAACAGTCATGTGCTGATATAATACTTCGTTAATGAATGAATGAGCTTGTAGTCCCCATGGGAAAGGCATTGCCATGGATGCTGGATCGTAAGCCATCTTTAAAAATGCTGTTTTAGAAAGATTGACAATTGATTGGAGGTGAAAAATAGCATTTACAAACAGGTTTTGCTAATAACAATACCGATCTCGTACAAGGCCTCTAAATAAATGAAGTCAGAATTGTTTTGCCATCCAGTGCAATCCTGTACAATCACGTGAATGCCTACATGTAGCTGCAAAAGGGCCATTGACTATTTAAGACTGTATGATAGGGATGCTCGTAACACATGGACGGGAGGCAGGGGCACGAGGACAGGGATGCTGAGACATGACCTTAGAAACACAGTATTTTTGACTGCTAAAATAAAAGGGAGTAATTATGTGGGTATTCAATGCATTGTTTTATACTAGCTAGTCATTTAGGTAAGAAAATACGTAATCAAAAGTGTTTCCCATCAAAAACCAATGCCATCTTGGAAGACACTCGTTTCCATGCTCCCACCAAATTACTCCCCCTTGAAATGAAGAAAATTACAAGCTTTTTCAAACTGTAAACAGTCATTTTATGAAAATGAGCACAAAGAGAGTGAGCACAAAGAAGTTGACTGTTTTCGGAGGCTAAGGGAGTGTTTACATGAAGGAGGGGGGTTGAGCCTAGTGCTAGCACTTATAGGCTCAATGATAGCCTGGGAGAAGGGGGGGTTGAGCCTAGTGCTTGCACTGTCTTATTGACTCAGGTAGCCCGGGTCAACTCAACATGATGCGGCCACCAAAATCATTCAAGCATGGAGGACACAAGTAGAGTTTTGGTGGGTTTTGATGGATGAACCTTCATTCTTTTTTTCTGTGGTGCCCTTTGTTGCTGCTGCCTAGTGTCCTATAGTGCTGGTATGTGACCTACTAATTGCTAGACAACTCCAGCAAATTCAGCAATGTAACATTTGGCTCTAGAATAGAGTTGTCCCAGGTAGGCTAGTTGTCCATAGCAATTATATAACCTCTTTATATGAAGTAACGTGTGCAAAAGTCGAACTAGTGCTTAAGGATGATCCTACCTCTGGGCCATTCCATATGAAATGAAAAAATATTGTGAATTTCAAAATTCAAGATATCATTAAAAGATTGGTATCTATTGATAGCTAATCCATTGGGCTGTAAGAAACTAAATTTTTTTTTGTGACTTAAGGCCACGCCCACTATGTGGCGCAACTTTACTTCAAAGGCTTTGCAAAGTGAAAATTAAAGAGGTCTGAAGCATATATAACAAAAGTGGTATAATAAAAGAAATAGAAATAAGGCAAACTGTGTTTTGTGATGTATACATAGTGTTGGCCTATATCTATCATAAAACCCAATAAAAAAAATAAAGAAGTTGATTCCTCTTGAGATACGAGGCAACAAAAATCTGTTGCGGACATTACATTCATCTGCATAAAATATCACTATTAGTTAAAATTATTCATACATTTTGAAATTATTTAATGTGATGCTTGTGATGCTCTATTAATATAGTATGAAGATGATTTGGCAAAAAAATAATTTTGGAAAAGCTTTTCGTTCGCTTGGAACTGCGTTGCGGACATTACGTTGCGGACATTACACTTTTCATATTCGCTTCAATTAGTGGATATTTTGATGGGAATTTCAACAAAACAAGTTTCTGGAAACACTTTCAATTTATTCAAGGTGAAATGATGACAATAAAAGCATTCAAATAGATATTGTGATAAACAAATCTCAAACTATTTGTCTATCTTTGAAGAACAAATGTTTCTTGCAACCATAGCTAATCATGTACAAGGCAAATCTATTACTAGATATTGCATGTGATACAGTTAAAATCTAAATGTCTTTATAATTAAAGCCAATGTCTGATTAAACAATCAGGGCTAGTATCAACGGATACAAATCAATGTATACTGAACAAAACAAAATGCAGTCATAACTATTGCACCAGATGTACAAATACAAAAACGTGCTGTGAATGTCTACTGTTACAATACAGAGTTCACCTAAAGTTTTCTCATAGTGCAACCCCATTCAGTTGCACTGTCTACAGAAGTGGGTTTACATGTATCTTGTTGCATTAAAGAGCTTCTCAATTTCTTGTTGTTGAGGTACACTAAAAGGCCCAACATTCTCAAGCATAACTGGGCCAAAAAAAATGCAAGATAGATGCACTTCATCAAAATCATCCCTCTTTGGCCAGTTGAACCTCTTAGCACCGACACTGTGCAAAAACGTAAACTTGACCAACTGGTTTGTCATGCTGATGGCTCTGCCAAGATAATATTTGTTCATATAATCCACAGCATAGTACTCTTCCATCCTGACAGCTGGCATTGGAATGGCTTGTAGGCACCCCCTGTGTTCACTGAAGATTATGCTTTTCCTGAATTCTGAAAAGCAGGCTTCTTCTACCATTGGACCAAGACCTGCCAAACATCTGGCATAAAGGCAGGTATAAACACCACAGGCCTGTTTATTCAGTTGCTGAGGGATGTCTTCTTTTTTGTTGCAAGAAAAGACCCACTCATCCAGGTTGCAAGTAGCATCCACTTCCTTTAGAATGGTGGCCATTTTCATCAAAGCCTTCTCAACTGTGGGTTTGACAAAGTCACCTGCCCTGCTATCTAAGACGATAGACAATTTCTTCTGTGGAAACAGAGCCAGGAGAAACCAATGTTTGGAGTTCACTGGATTGCATGGTATGAGTAGCAGATCTTGTTCGAATAGAAACTTTTGCCGCAGGGACTTGGCTAACACACTTGGCTCTCCTTTTTCAAAATTCTCCCAAGCGAGCGTTATGACTTTCACGTTCTTGTCAGAGCTGGCACATGATTTTATCAGAGTCAGATACTTGTCAATCACGAAATTGCAGAGCCAATTTTCTTGGGGGTTAGAAGATTTGCCTGCCAGGCTCTTGATGTCGTTCATGTCAATGAGACCATCTCCACTGAAAGAAATTAGGCCATCTATAATTGCATTTACTTGAGATGCAACATAGTGTGGGAGGGAAAAGGATGCTGCCTGCTGGAACAAATGAAGGAGCTCGTTGGGGATACCCTCTTGGACTTGACAAGATAAGATACTGTTTGTAGGGTTGATGTTGTTATCATCATTGTTAGTACTTTGATCTTCCAATCCATCACTATTGTTGACATTGTCATCATCATCGTCGTCATCACCATCGTCGCCATCATCATAATCATCATCACAGCTTTCAGCACTAATAACGACCTCCTCGTTACTTTTATATGACTCAGTATCAGAATCATCTGAATCAAAGGGCAGAACAGTAACTTCACTCTCAACCAAAGCCTGGTTAGAGTAGAGACGACATTCAACAAAGCCGTTTTCTTGTGGCTCGATGCAGTGGAACCTTGAAATTCCTGGAATGGGAGCAGCTTCATTGAAACATTTCTTGAGGCCAAGTGTAGCAGACATTTCACTGATTTCTTCTTTTTCTACAAGTGAGACAGTCACAGTTGAATTGAGCTTTCTGATGACTTCATGGAAGGATCTTGCATCCACGACAACAGCCACTTTTCTTGCTGCCACAGCATTCCACACAAGACGTTTAACTGTGCCACCAATCCCGTCTACAACTCCCTTCCCATGTGAGGTGGCGAAGTAGTTCCACTGGATGTGGACTATCTTGTCAAGTTTGTGAAGAAAACTCACAATGTATTTGTTCTTAAACTGAGAACTTGGACCATCAGAAAAAACAAAAACCTTTTTAACCTCAGCATGCTTTTCCTTGACAAATTTATCAAGAACAATAGACATCATTACTGAAACAGATGTCTTATCATGAGACATTTCATCAGACACAATGACATGTGACTCACAGACACGGTCACCCGAGGAATCCCTCGTCCAGATAGCAATTGTGAAGAGGGTAACCTGCTCCTGGTTCCAGTGAGCAGACTGGATCTCGTCTTGGTGCTTACACAAGTAGTTCTCTGCAAAATCTACTTGAACTACAGCCTCCTCCTTGTCTAGTTTTTCTAGCCTCTGTTCAAAGTACCTTGACTGCTGTCGCTTGATAAAGACGTGCCTTAAAAATGAAGGCATATCTGAATGAAGTAAGGCCAGCACATCTCTGATAGTGCCTTCTTTACAGATATTTTTCATCTTCTTAACCACTTTCTTCCTGTGTAAGGCTTTCTTCCCTACTGGAACTCTTACTTCAACTCTCTCCCACTGATACCATAACGTCGTATCATCAAGGGAAACATCGCATTGCTCTGCAATAGCATCCAGCCACTTAGGGCAGCTACTACATTTACCAAACATACACATCTCTGAGTCAGGGTCACATACAAAGTTATTAACAAAGTCCCCAGAATAGTTTGGAAAATCAGTTATCTCTTTACTGAGACAGTCACAAATCAACCGAATATTCTCATGATATTGACAAAGGCATACATTCTGCGGCATATCAGACGAAAATAGAACATTCACTGGGCGAAGAGAACTGAACTTGCTCAGTCCAATCTTAACATCTGGGTTTTCTTTCATGAAAAGAGCATGAGCCTCTTTCAATGAGCACATCAGATGCCTCTTCTGGAAGTGTAATTTCTTTCCACTTTGCCAGCTGGTAACAAAATCTTTCTTTCCAGGAGCTTGTCGCGAAATAGAATCTTGCAAGTAAAAACTTGTGACTTTTGAAACTGTTGCAGCTGGAAGGCTCTTTCTGCTCGCTGTACTGGCTTTCTTCTTTTTAGGAGTATGAATTCCTGTGGCAGAAGCTAACTTCGCAATAACTGCTTTTCTTTTCCTTGGGCTTCTTGGAAGATGGGGCTTAACTTTACCCACTGCTTTTCCAAGTGCTTGAGGTGTATGGTACACAGCTTTTTCTTCACCATCAGCTTGCTTCATTTTCTCTGCTTCCTTAGAGTTCAGTCTAAATCTCTTTACTCTCTCCCTGTTGAGCTCTCTCTTCCTAGCAACCTCTGCTGAACTTTGAGTATTTGGCTTGGTTCTAACAAGTTTCTTTCGTTCTAGGTCCTTGTTTTTATAAACATTATACTTTTCAAAATCTTCTTTCAGCTTTTTTCTGAATATCTGTGACCTCTCAGCGCTTGTTTTTGGCATTTTGAAACGTGCACTTCAATCTTTACAGAGAATTTGAGGAAGGAATATATAACTGGTCAGTGGAATAAGTCACTCTGGGCATGCTCAACTTTTCTTCTGAGCATGCTCAATGAGTTATTTATAACTGCTGACCCAAGTAATGCAGAAAAGTTTGCAATCATTTAAGCTGTATTATCATTCACTTTTACATGAAGTTAATATATAACAAAACCTATTCTAAAGGCATTTACTAGCAATGAAGTGCAAAAACTGTGTCACTGTGAATAAATTATACTTTTTTTTCCATTTCAGAGACACAAAGCATTGATTTTAACATGAAATCGTAACAATTCTGCAAAGATCCCAAAAATGTAATGTCCGCAACGTTTTTTGTGTAATGTCCGCAACAGATGTTTTTGCTTATAACTTTCATATTATTAGTAAACTTTGATATTTTTTTTGATGTTTTGCAACTTCATTTATCATTAAGCATGGAAAATATTTTACTTTTTTTTCAACAAGTCACAACTCACAGGAAATGGAGTTTGAAAAACATTAGTCAACATGTGGTTGTTTTTGCTGTAATGTCCGCAACAGACTTTTGAAAATTAATTATGCAAAAAGTATAACAGGTAGGAATGTTTTTTTGATAGATAAAGAAAGAGCTCACTCTTGTTGTTAAGTAGTGTAAGTTTCATCAGCTCAACTGATTTATCTAAAAAGTTAGACAGGGTTATATATCAATTTCCATGCTCTGACTGTAATGTCCGCAACATGGAATGGGCCCTCTGAGTACCCGAGACAAACCTGACCTTTACATGTAAACAGAATGCAGAATACAATGGCAGTAGTATGACTCTACTACTAGGATGACCCTAGTACAAGGGTTACCCTTTTATCATGTAAACTACCCCAAAGTTTTGGTGAGTATATTTTTTCACCTGGGTTGCTTCCCAAGCTCATTTACCTCACTCAGGGAGCATGAAAACGAGGCTTTTCCAAGATGGCGTCGGTTTGATTACGTTTATAAGTTAGTGATAATACACACATAATTACTCGCTTTTATTTTAGCATCAAAAATACTGTGTTTCTAAGGTGGCCACGTCCCCATGTCCCCGTCCATGTTTTACGATCATCGTATGATAGCACAAATTACGGATGGTACATAGCCAATTTAGGGGACTACTTGTTCAAGCTTATAGCTTTCCATAGACTCCTCACATACCTCTTGTAAGCAAAATTAATAACTTAATTATGTTTATTTCTTAACTATTTTAAGTTGAAATTGCCAGAATACTTAAATGGCGCCCATTAAACCATATCACCACAATGTCAATGGCGGGAGTCACTATACAGACGAGCTCCTAAGGAGAGGAATCGCTCACTTAATTTATTCATGAAATGACAATATAAACTAACTAAAATCCTACCCTGAAAAATAAAAAAACCTAACCGGTCAGTAAACAAGATCTTACCCACCTAGAGCTAGGCTTCTCAAGAAAAACTTCTCAAGAAAATGGTGAGGTAAAAAAAAATTGAGAGATTTTCTGGAACTCGAACCCCGCTGCCGACTATTCGTAAGGCAAACGTCGCAACCACTACACTAAACAACCATCGTCGCTCAAATGCTGTCAAAATTGTACATTTTAAAACCACTGCTAATTTATGTTAGTTTATATGGTCATTTCATGAATTATTTAAGTGAGCGATTCCTCTCCTTAGGAACTCTGACTATACAGTATATTAGTAAATCATTTCCCAAATGTTCTAAGTTTGTTTATACATAAAGTTCTACTATGGACGTTTTAGCCTGTTGATTTTACGTTTAGCTCGTAGTTAGATGTATAGGACCCAAAATACAAGCATGTTTTTATCTTGTGGATTCGTACCCTGGCTTAACAAATATTATATTTATAAATTAAACGAAAATTTAAACTTAAATAGACTAGACGTATTCTAAAGTCTTAGGTACCTCAATGTCCTATCATTCTAGAGACTGTTTTGTGAAGCATACTATAAAACAAGAACAAAATACTTACCTAAATAGAGAAGAAACACCACACAACACTCGACTGGCAAAACAAAATGGCGGAGGGACATGAAGAAGTGGTCTTCCTGTGGTAAAATGCACACCACAGGAATCCCGGTATTTTTTCCTTGTATTTCATTGCATACCACAGGAGTCCCGGTATTTTCTTGTAATTAACGAAATCCTAATACACTTATCGATATGTGGGGGATTTGATGGTGATTGACCAGTTTTTGTGGCCCCAGGGGGGTCGTGGATTCTACTTGATTTGCTCCAATACATGTACTTTCCAAGTTCTTTTTTGTTTTTATTTTTAGGCTAGACTTTAGAATACCCTGTCACTTTTTTAGCTACCATAAAGTACTGTCACCGCGGTCCGTAGTCGCCCGCGCATGTAAAACGTTGGTTTCTATTTACGTTAATTGACATTGACTTCTAGGCGATGTTCAACACAAATAGTATTGTGTCGTTCTCAAAAGATCAAGGATATTATCGACTGCGAGAATGCGTTACGTTCAACACTAATACAAATGATAATAGTATTGCGTCGTTCTCAAAAGATCAAGGATATTATCGACTGCGAGAATGATAAAGTTCATTGAAATTCATCGACTGCGGGACTGCGGACCGCGGTAGCACTACTTTACTATACTTAAACACGAAGTTCTGGTATAAAAGGGGAGCCCAGTGGTTTGTCACCCTTCAGTTGTGAATCGGCCTTTGTGGAGTGAACATCTGCGTGATGCTCCGCTTGACTGCTCCCTAATGATTGCTTATCGCGCGAAATTCAAATGAAATACAAAAATGTTTAACTTCAGAGTAAGGGCTACAGAGTTCGTAAACAGTCATAAAATACCATTGGCAGTCATAAACGGACAACTATTTTCCCTCTGGTGACTTTTTTTTATGGTTTGTTTAATTTTAAACCTTAAAACTCTAGCATTTCAAAGGAGAGGCTGATATGCTCGCTTGCTTTCTTCAATGCTCAGCAATCTGAATTTTAAATTTCGAGCTCGCTATGCGTGAAGAGAGGAGCAGCTAACCTATTTATACCGGAACTTCGTGTTTAAAGTTCATTGAAATTCATCGACTGCGGGACTGCGGACCGCGGTAGCAGTACTTTACTATACTTAAAGTTCATTGAAATTCATCGACTGCGGGACCGCGGACCGCGGTAGCAGCACTTCACTATACTTAAAGTTCATTGAAATTCATCGACTGCGGGACCGCGGACCGCAGTAGCAGCACTTCACTATACTTAAAAGTTCATTGAAATTCATCGACTGCGGGACTGCGGACCGCGGTAGCAGCACTTCACTATACTATACTTATAGCATGACCTTGGTTCCATCGTTTTTTAGGTCGTGCCTTTAAAAGTGACAGGGTATTCTAAAGTCGCTCCCATTTTGTGCCGGACACCAGATAAAATAAGTGCAATGATTGCATCCCGGGGGGGGTACTTACATGAAAAATGGGTATGTATGTGAGGCCAAGACTCTCAAACCCTGACCCTGTTTGACCCAATCCGAGCTCCAAAACCCTGATTGCCCCCTTTTTGTGGAAAAAAACCCTTATTGCCCCTTCTTTAAATTGTTTTCAAAACACGGTCGGATATATATCCCGGCCGGTATACCGCGTACCGGGATTGCATACAAAATACGGAACATTTCAAGTCGGGACGTGGTATTGGGTAAACAAATCAGCAGATGGAGTACATAGATAAGTACTGAAGTACGAATTAGCGGCGTCACAATGTAAGGGAACCTCAGTGCTTGCATGTGGACAGGCGATCAAAATGCTGCAACAGAATGTATTTTTTTGACATAGTAGCTAAAAAAAACTGAACCCTAACTGCCTAAAAAATACTGAACCCCGACCCTGACTGCACCCAAATTATACTCAAATCCTGACCCTGATCTGCCCAAATCAGGTCAAAACCCTGACCCTACCTGCCCAAACTGAGCTCAAAACCCTGACCCACCCGGGCGGCACATACATAATACGTCACAAACAGGAGTACCCCCCCCCCCCCCAGGGGATTGCATGTGACAATCCAGGATGCAAAGTAGAGTGGTTTCGGACACTTTCAGGTATTTCAGTGTGTTGGACTTACAGGAGGGAGAGCAGCCAACAACAACAACATGTTTTATTTGTACAACCAAGAAAAAAGGGTATTACAAATGTTCAATTAAAGAATAGACGATGTAACGTTTTACCTAAAAATAACAGAGCTAATCGAGTAAGGCAACATTGCTTACTATTGCAATAATATGCAATAAAGAATGATAAAACAATAGACCATTTTCTCAGGTATGCGTACGCAATATTGGCCCACCAAATCGCTTTTTGAACAATATCCGCCAATTTTTGAACAATAGCCGATAATTTGAATAACAAAGGCTGACGCATCAGAACGAGTCTAACAAAAGCTAACAAAACTCACGGCCCGCCAAGAAATACTTCATGAAGGCAGCTTGGATTTAGTATTGGTTGAAATAATAGGGAGGGTTATAGGAAACCACTACGCGATTGCCCACGTGAAGTATTTACCGGCCCGTCAAGCCTGTTGCGTGCGCATACTTGAGAAAATGGTCTATTGAAACAATACAAAAAGGAATAAACTAAATCATATGCTAATTGCAAATGACACTTTGATTAACAGGGAAAAAAGATGAGGTGGTATGGTTAGTCAGGTACATTTTATAACTAATAGCCACTGATAATAACATTCTTAAGTGTTTTTTTGAAAGCTTCTTTTGTTTAATAATTTGAGAGAATCGTCAATAGCCCACTTCCGCGATATGCTTTACTTGTCACGCACAAAGGAGTCAATACGAGGCTCCGTGCTAAATTAAATTAATTCTTTTCACAGAGAAGCCACGTATTGAATCCTTTGTGCGTGTCAAGTAAAACATATCGCGGAAGTGGGCTATTGAATTCCATATTGGTACACCTTGAAATCTGAGAGAAAAATTTCCGTTATTAGTTCTTCCTGAAGGTATATAAAACGATTTTTTGATGCAAGTCTTGTATTATAATGATGTACCTGGAAAAAAAATGATGCAAAAATAATGCTTTACTCAAGAAAATCAAATCAGTGAATTTAAAGATAGAAAGTTGTTTACAAATTTGACCTGTGTGTTCATTGTAGGAACAAAAAGTAATAATTCGGATGGACTTTTTTTGAAGAGATATAATAGCATACTATTCGCAACACTCCCTTTCACGCTCATTAAATAAGAATGGGAAAAGGCGACCGTGTTCAAACGGAGTGGAAGTGGGAAGGAAATAGGGAGGGGAGGGAAACATGAACACAGCCGCAGAGAAAGAGAGCGTGAAGGGGAAGGCCGCTATGAGGCATGGTTATCACTGCTGGAGGCTGAATCGCATCTGACATGAACTGCGCCTGTTCGCCAGTGGTGTTCTTATTATACTCGCATTGAAAGGGACGCGACACTCCCTTTCTGAATGCGAAAAGGAGATCGCGACAAGGGAATGCAAGTTATAGGGTCTAAACCCCAAACCCCCAGCGATATACCCATACTTAATAAGCTGACCTGTCGATTACCTAATCCCTAACCTAGACACAACTCCCAAATTTAACTAAAGAGGGGGTCGCGAAGGGAAGTGTCTTAAATTGTTGAAAGTCTGAGTAGCAGGAAGTGGACGAACGAGTGAGGGAATCATCAGCCGACAATTAACAATTCAGAGGGGTCTCCAGGACGCAGCACTTGAGCGAGCTAAATATTAAGAGGCAGTCAGTGCGTTGCGCGAACCAACAAGACTTATTGTGTCGGCTAGCTGACTCCCTGATAAGGCTAGTGTGATAGCTGCGCCAGCTCTGAAACTGTGCAAAGTTTCACCTTCGTCGACTCCCGCTTCTTTCAAATACAATCGCAACCGAAATTGCATAGCGGAACCCGTGAGAGGACTGTTCACTACCCTCCCTTGTGGTGTAGTCGGCTGGAACAGGTAGCCATTAGATGTCCAAACCAAGCGTATAAAATAGAAATAGTAGACAAAAGTATAAATACTTGTGCAACTTAGCTGCATCCCGTGGGTCCGAAATAAAACAAACCAGTAACTCAGAAAGGGCTATAGGGGAATGGAAAATATAATAAATGAATGCTATACCGCCTAAACGCGCGGGATGACCCAGGGGATGACAGCTTGAGCGTCAGTTATCCGACTAGGGAATTAGTATCCCTTTCAGGCTGCCATAGGGCGTTGAATAAAGGGGGCAACTGATCGGAGCAGAAAGGAATAATGGGCCGACCAAGTAAACAACTGAGGCAAACAATATCACTATAATGAAAGAGCTAAAAGCCAACGTAACGGCAAGGGGAAGCAGAAAATTAGACCATGCAAACAAATATGACAGGTATGGCAATAAAAGGGCTAAACCAACTAAAGGATAACTGAAAGCCAGACAATCGTATAACGCATGAAAAACAAACAAATAAGGAATATTAGGGCTGAAAATGCTTCAAAAACAGACAAACCATGGCCTAAACAAATATCCTCCGCCAGATGAAAACTGAATAAAATGCGAGTCCCAAATGCACAATGTTAAACCATGAAAGTGCGATAAACAACAACAAAACCTGCCGATGCCGTGCAGAAACCAAATATAAATATATATATACCAGTCCAAAACCTGGTGCTAACCACAAGGAGGACACATCTGAATCAATTCGCATAACACTGAGAGTACCAAATAACAATCAACTAGAAACGGCTATAGAAGCGCGCAATAAGCAAGGCACCAGGACCGACTGCGGGTAAATAATTAAGTTATTACTTAAATCCGTGGTTTTTCAATCAGGCAAAACACGCAGTAGATGACCCGCGTAGAACGAACGAAATCAGTCTGGTTATAGAAACCCATAACAATCCACTGAATATTAATAATAATAATAATGAACTGTATTTACCCTCGGTAATTACAAATAGCACACTGGGTGCTAGTTTGACCGAGCCTATAATTAATGATAATATAATATAATAAGAGAACCACATAATTAGAGAAGAAAGGGAAAAAACCTATGCTAAAACTATAAATTACAAATATCTATATATACTTCAAAAAAAACATGAATAATTAATAAGCATTTTGTCCAATCAGATGAAGCAAATCAGTCACGTGCATGCTCCTTTATACCTGATAAAATCTCATCATTCTAAAAGCCCGCGGAGGGATTTGAATTCTATCCCAGAGGGAAACGGGGTTAATAATTGAGACAATGGAATTTCTATTGATGTTTCAGCTTTCTCATTGAATTGCTAATTAGGATGAACGTTTTATATAAAGAATACTAATGAACATGAAATTTTATATAAAGTTTCATCCTAATTAAGAATTCACTGAAGATAGCAAAAAGTACACGGAACATAAGGTACCTAGATAATAAATTTTGCACTAAATTTACTAATATCAGCAGACTACCGAGATACACAGATAATATTTTTTAAATTTTTAAATGAAGTTATTTAACTACCATTACTTGTTTACCGAGCCACTGTTTAGTTCCAATTATTAAACCAAACTCAAAGCCGTAAAATAATAAAAACGTGCATTAAACTTACATATTTTGTGCCGGAGTCAAAAATTTAGAGTCTGCCGTCATGTCAGTCACATCGCTTTCCAAGTCTTGAACCGTTATCGAGGTAAACCACGACACCAAATCCTTCAAGTGCAGGTTCTTCTTGCATTGCGAAACGCCGCTTCAAACAACATAGTATGGTAATTTCTTCATGTCCTTCCCTTGAGATGTTCGTAATTGCAGGCGATTACTCGAATATTTTGCATGGCGTTGTGAATACAAAGGTTCAATGGTTCATTAAGTAACCATTCCCTTGAGATGTGCGTTTTTCTTTCTTTCATTGCATTCTTAAAGCGTTTTTGAAGCCGTTTAAAACAGTCACAGCACGTGTTTTATCAAGTCTAAAAATTATCGGGCTTCGCCCTCGAATATTTAAACTTGATAAAACACTGCTGTTCGTGTTTTAAACAGTACATATATATCTGTTTAAAATATTATAAAAAGATATAAAAAAACGATTAGAATTCGTGCTTTCGAATAAATTTTTTAACAACTTTTATGTTGGCAGCCGATCTCATTTCATCTGTGAGACTGTTCCAAATTTTAAGTCCCATATATCTGATCTTAGCCCGTAGGTAGTGGTTCTTGGCTTAGGTAAAGGCAGAATGTCAATTCCTCTAAGATTATAGTTAGATACACGCAATTTAAAATAAGTCCTTTATATTTCGGACAAAAATGCCACACCGTAGAACAATAATTTAAATTAGATAAAATAAATGAGCAATAAAGTTTCTTTTTTGCATCTGAAGGAACAAGACGTTTAAGCCTGTTCAAGACTGAAATTTGTCTACTGATTTTGCGACAAAGTTTCGCAATACGTTCATGAAAGTTCAATTTGTTGTCAATTGTAATACCCATCAGTTTTATAGACTTTTCTTGTTTAAGTTGTTTGTCATCAGTTAGAAATCAGCCGACTGTCCAGCAGGAGCCAATCTCAAACGTTGAAACTTGTTTGGGTTCGCCTTGAGCGAGTTTAGATGAAACCACTTTAATTTCGCCATTAAGAGTGTCTTGAATGATACGGGGGCATTCATTGCTGAAGTAAAGTTGGTTGTCATCAGCATAGGTGTGGAATTCAGCTTTAGTAACGTTGAAATGTAAATCATTAATTATTATTTTTAAAGGACCCAAAACAGACGGTGTGGAATTCCTCTCGTGACTGCCGCCCAATCAGAAAATTTATCGAGAATTTTAACCCGTTGTCGTCGTCCAACCAGGAAGCTCCTTATTAAATGTATGCTCGTTGGGGATAGGCCATACGCATCTAGTTTAGCAAGGAGTTGATCGTGTGGTAAACTATCGAAGGCCTTGCTTAAGTCAAGTGATACAACTCCTACGCAACGTTTGGCGTCAAGATTATATTTCCAATTTCCAATTAGTGCTGTATCACAACCATGGAAGGCAACAAAATGCATATAAAACAACTACAACTGGTTATACAAGCACAAATCCGTATATGTGAGCCCAAGCACGTACAAATTAACTATAACTGGCTGCTCAGCCCTGGCTACTCAGCCCAACGTGCATACAAAACCGTACAGGGAGAGAAAGGGAATTATCCAGCAACTGCACAAATCCGTAATTGTGAGGCCAAGCACGTACAAATTAACTATAACTGGCTACTCAGCCCAACGTGCACACAAAACCAAAGTGGGAGGGAAAGGGAAGTAGAAAAAGGCAGGGAACCGAGGGAGAAAGCGAAGATAAATAAGGCAATAAATACGAAATAAAGATTAAAACCTGAAGCTGAGCTGGCGGCTGGTCAGGAGAATAGGTTAGGACGAGGGACGGAGGCAGGAGTTCTTGTGCAGCAACGACTCTATCCAAAAGAGGACGCTGCTCTTCGACTGCACCGCCTTGGGCTGCACGTGTGACTTGTAATTGAGCCATGGTCGTGGAGAACAGACTGCGGAGCTAGCTGAATCGCATCTGACATGAACTGCGCCTGTTCGCTAGTGTTCTTATTTATACTCGCATTGAAAGGGACTAGCGCGCGAATAGGGGTTATCACAGAGCTATTGGTATTACCCCATATGGAAACACCATATGCCAAGAAAGGGATAAATAAGAGTATAATACAATTGCAGTAATATATTAATATTTACATATAAATCTCTAATTTTAGAAATTATTCCCACGCTTCTTTTGATTTTAGCAGAAATATGGCTGACTCGACTTTTCCAACTAAGGTTTGAATCTATAAAAAATCCCAGATATTTAACATACTTTTCTTGTTTAATCGGTGTTTTGTTAATACATAATTTAATAGAAGAATTAGGTATTTTTTGAGGTGGATGGAAAATAACAATTAAGGGGAAAATACTAAGAAGGAAGAACTAGAAATAAAGAACACGAAAAGGAATAGAAACTAGATTGCCGTCCGGAATGACCAAATAAACACAACTAATTATATAAAACGAACTATTAACTATAAAACATCCCGCGCTACTACTGGCGACACGCTGAAAGAGAGGTTAATACGAGATACCTAACATATAAATCGAAATAAAGTACTAACGACTACAAATAAAAGCATGGAAGTGAATATAAAATCAAACTACCAATCTAACTTACAACTCCGGGGATATTGCTATTTTACCTACTGGCTGGTTGAGGTCTTATTTAATGGGCTTATCTCGCAGTGTCATTTCGTAAGAGCCGCCCTTGAGCATCGCTACCCGCCTCTGCCTACCGAGATGTTTGGGCGGAGTTGCCATAAAAACAGCATTTATTCGGTCTCAGGCCTAAGAAAAGGAAACTAGAACAGTGTTCATTTCTACAACAGACACTTTATCGAAGCATTTATATTCCTTTTCGATAGCAATAAACGAATCAGTTAACAGGTCCCGAAGTACAGTGTATATCATATTTTCAGTCACCTGGATGAACCCATGTTAGCGCACCCCCTTTCTTTCTTACGCCTAGTCGACCGAATAAATGCCCTACGCCGCTCCGCGTCGTCTTTTACTTCGACCGGAGTGACATCTCCATATCTTATCACTGACAAAAGATTCAAACATAATATAGTACTGTATCAAATGATACTAACTACGCTAGCGTTAATACCAGGGAAGACTCACAACAGATCGTACTCCCCCATCCCGGACCGGATACGTTCTCCAATGCGGGACCTGTTTTGTGCATGCTGCGAATGTCCGTGACTCAAACTGTAGCACCGAACTCTTATTTTACCCATGTTTTCATAAATTTCTTTCAATTTTATGTAGCTCTTATCATAAGTACATCACCATATTTGCGTCCGAATTGCAACGGATATACGATGACTCGCCATTGTATATCCGATACAATTCGGTTGCTCATATTGTAACTAGTATTCTTGGGTTGCACATGACGTCACGCCGGCCATGTTGGAGGACATTAACAAAATATTCCTCATTCGTACTGCAAGAAGTCAATAGACATTTCCTTACATTTCTTAGGATTATGGCGCATGCCGCGAAACGAGGCGTACAAGCTAACAACACTGTGTTGCGATAGCTGAGATGACAACGCGTGCTATCAGCTTAAGGGTTCCCAGTGTTCGAGTCTACGACAGAAAGATTGTTTGTCCATATTGTTTCCGGATATCATCTCATTCCCAAATAAATAAAAAATAAATAAAAGGAAAACAATGGCGACTTTTAAAATAAATAATTATGTAAGTTATTTTGTTTTGGCCACCAGATGACGTTTCAATATAGCAATTGGAGCTCCACCCATAGGCTTGTCTATGTATATATTATTATCATAAAATTATTTTTGGCTTCTCCCGAGAGTGTATACGAACATGTTGACTTAGGTCACCAGACTGTTTGAAGCACTTTCCACACTGCTTACAATTATATGGCTTCTCTCCAGTGTGAATTCTAACATGTTTAGTTAGGTCACCAGACTGTTTGAAGCACTTTCTGCACTCCTTACAATTGTATGGCTTTTCTCCCGAGTGTATTCGAACATGTGTCGTTAGGTTACAAGACTGCTTGAAGCACTTTCCACAATGCTTACAATTGTATGGCTTTTCTCCCGAGTGTATTCGAACATGTGTAGTTAGGTTACAAGACTGCTTGAAGCACTTTCCACAATGCTTACAATTATATGGCTTCTCCCCAGTGTGTATTCGAACATGTTTAGTTAGGTTACTAGACTGCTTGAAACACTTTCCACACTGCTTACAATTGTATGGCTTTTCTCCCGAGTGTATTCGAACATGTCTAGTTAGGTTACAAGACCGGCTGAAGCACTTCCCACACTGCTTACAGTTATATGGCTTCTCCCCAGAGTGCATTCGAACATGTCTAGTTAGGCCACCAGACTCGTTGAAGCACTTTCCACACTGCTTACAATTATATGGCTTCTCTCCAGTGTGTATTCGAACATGTTGAGTTAGGTTACAAGACTGCTTGAAGCCCCTTTCACACTGCTTACATTTATATGGCTTCTCCACAGAGTGAATTCGAATATGTTCAGTTAGGTTACCACACTGCTTGAAGCACTTTCCACACTGTTTACAATTGTATGGTTTCTCTCTGGAGTGTATTCGAACATGTCTAGTTAGGTTACCAGACTGGCTGAAGCACTTTCCACACTGCTTACATTTATATGGCTTCTCCCCAGAGTGCACTCGAGCATGTTTGGTTAGGTCACGAGACTCCTTGAAGCACTTTCCACACTGCTTACAATTATATGGCAATACTCCAGAGTGTATATCAACATGACCTGTAGGCTCCACCTGGGTGGGAACATGATCTATATGGTCAGGGAGTAGTGTTTTATTATCCTCAAGATTAACCAGTCTCTCTGATTGTGGACGATTCTCAGTAGGATAACATGAAATTCTCTGATCAGGAGCATGGACCATTGTTTCCTTAGACATGTCCTAACAAACAGAAAACATGATTATCAATTCATAAATAATTCATGAAGGAAATTAAAGCAAAGGCAATCAATATGCGTTAAGTGATCTGTAAAACTGAAACAGGTTAGTCCTGATTTGCATAAACCTTTTCTTCGATTTCGTTCTCTGGACATATGCAAATTGCACACGTCTTAACAATGGCCTTAACAAATCGCTATTTGATTGGCTAATGTGTGCATGTGATATCTTGCTACTAAAATCGTAGCCTGTCAATCAACCTATAATTCTCCCCTGGGAATATTTGATTGATAGGTGAAAAACGTACAGTTAGTATGTTATCTCTAGAGAATAGCAGACTGAAGAGTCAAGGCAATCTGGCTGTTACTCAGCTATTGTCTACACAGAGAATATTGAGAGGTCGGTGAAATCGAGAACTCCAGCGAAATTATACTTTTCACGTGAAGCAGCCTTGAGAGACTGGCTCTGTAATAGCGGTCCACTCGATCTCGGACCCAAACATAGATTTTGTTTATCTTTCTACCATGAATGGTACTATCTATCCTTAGTACTAAAATGTAGTTAGATTGTTGAAACGTTTATTTCACTCCCACACTTATTTCGAGGGGTTGAATTAAGTTAGTCTAATGTTAACAGGCCATAAAGTGCTTATTTTCAGTGCCGTGACACAGGTTTTTTTTTACGGCCACTCAAACATGCTTCGCAGCATTAAAACTTTCAAATTTTACACACATTCAATAGATTATTACTTCTTTTATCCTTGATGTCAGTTTCGGACATTTAAATGCTCGAAATAGGACGAAAACTAAATTTTAATCGAGCCCATTCAAAGAGTAACGCGATCAGCCAAAACGTATAGCTTTTCAAACATGCAGAAATTCCCACTCGTGGCACCTAGGCCAGACCTAAATATCCATTCTAGGCATAGAGTAAGAACTATTTTGTAGAATTATGTAATAAAACCTCCGCCACAATGCGATTCCGAGTAGTAGGTTTCAAGTAAATATAATATCAAATACAATAAAATAAAATAATATATCTTTCAATCTGTTAATAAGAAGCAGATAATAAGATTAAATCAAAGAAATAGTAGATCTTTCAATCTGTCAAAAACAATCTGATAATTTCAATAAGTCAATATGATTTAAAAAGAAAAATGTCATTAATCACTAATAATAGCTTTAAGTGCTCACTAAAAACATTATGAGCTTTACGGGCTTGTTAAAGAGAATCTGATTTTCGCATACAAACTAGTACCGCCTGAAACACACAAATAGCGAAGCGTTTCTTGCTCTAGTCATTTTTAACACACAAATCGCCGTGTTAGTGAAGCGAGAAGTGAAGTTTATTCCGAAGCATTTGTTGTTTTAGTCAGTTTTAACACACAAATGACCATGAACTGCGGCCATTTTAAAGGAAATATCCCGGGATATTTCCCCAATTAGCGTTGTAATATTTTTGAACAGTACTGTATATGTAAGTGGCCGCGGTCGTGGCCGCGTCCAGAAGGAATAATTTGACCGCAGATTACCACGTTTAAACCGCGGCCACACGGAGGATGAAGTACTCTTTCATCATTGTCTGTCCATATGTCACCCCAAATTGGTGTCTAGCTATCCCTTTTGTATTATTGTGCAAACATTTGAACATCGGAATGGCCTTGTGTAATTAGGGTGAGATTCCAATTAACTCACATGTTACTCACATGTTCCCAGGTAAAACGAGGCTATACAAAAGTATTACACTCTAATACATGTAGGCAGTTTGCACTATTACATCAGTTGAGGATTCTTTTGTTCTTCTAATTTGGACCAAGGTCGTGTTTTTTTTTATTTGAATAAGAAAAAGAATTTGTAAAACATTCTGGTAGTTGTATTCAATTGACATAAAAGTGCAAACTGGTAATTGTACCTTGAAAGAGGAATCTGAAATATGTGGCCATCTAACTTCACGAGTGGCAGTATTGTATTCACACAGAACTTCACCAGATTTATAAAAGGTAACATTCCAGGAAGACTCCATCCTTAATTAATCTGCAAGGAAAAAAGGAGTATTTCATTAGTCAAAAATTATATTTTTGACTTGTTTTATTTGCACTTTTCTTAATTATGGATATTGCAATTACATGTTGGTGAAAAGAGAAAAAAGAAGAAGAAATGAGAGACAATACTAAATATATAAATACATTGGATGAAAATAAGATGGAAGTGCACAGAGACTGAAATAGCCTGTTAGCTTTTTTGTCAACCTCTGCTTATCTGGTGAAAAATATTACAATACACATTTAAAACAATATTATAAAGATAAACATAAAGAAATCATTATCTAGATGAACATACAATCATGTACATTGTAAGTATAGTTCAACTAACATGCTTTAAATGAATTGAAGCAACAGAAATATTGTAAGAACTACATGTGATGATTTTAAGAAGAAAATTCAAAAAGAAATTGATGAGGTTTTAAGGTAAAGAATTCATGAATTTATAAGGCTATAATAATGCACCAGTGAAAGTTCTATGTGGGGCTTTGGTGGAGATTTAGTACGTCATTGGCAGCAACTTGTGTCCCAACTAGGTTGGGATTCGCATGTTTTGTAATCCCTGTCCATTAGAATGTGAAGCAAGTACAATGTAGGTGGGGATTGGTAGTTACACTACTGTAAATAACTGAATAGAGTAAGTATAAGTTATTAATTTTATTATTACTATTATTAACATTATTATTATCATTATTATTACAAGTGGATACCGCTAACGATAATCCAACATGCGTGTTAGACGCTAGCTACATCATAGCACGTTTTGGGTAGTGCCATGCAACTTGTATGGTAATGATCATGGGTGTATGGTTATTTTCCACTACTAAGGCTCAACTGGAATTTTGGAGCACTTCTCGTGGAAATAAGTGGCCTAAACATAAGGGAAAAAAGTTTCTCCTTGAAATGATTGTTATTTTCCATCGAAGTGCATTGAATGTCATCACAAGCTCGCAAACCGACAGCCTTCCGCAGTTCATGCCGCATGGCAGTTGTCCCGTTGAGTACAGAAACCATGGTTTTAACTCTGCCACATCACTTAATCCATTGTGATTTTAAGTGGCAACTTCATTCTAGCCACTTCTCATGGGGAGGGCACCGTTATTAACAGGAAAGGCATAGGATTTTCCATCCCTCCCCCCCCAGTTTTGCAAGGTTCGCATTTCTTACCCCAAATTTGCAACCAATATGTTGTGTTCGTCATTTTTACTACCCAAACTAAGATTTTAAAGCTGCAACTTCATTCAAGCCAATTCTGGACTCGGAAACAGCAAATGAAACCGTCCCAGCATGCTTTGCGGCCAAAACGGAAAGGACGATGGATTTTTACGGGTAGAAAGGAACGTCGTAGAGACATGGGGTTTTCACCTAAATGTTACCCATGGAAAACTGCAGGGGGTCTTCTTAATTTGGTTGACATTAAAGTTCAGGGGGGAGGGGGGAAATGACAGCCAAAATAAAATTTCAAAATGGCTTAACCCCCCTGAACTTCATTTGCGCGACTAATACATCAAAAATTTAATCAGATAGCATGGTGTTTATTTCTCCTAATTATGTGCAACATACCAAATATTAAGCCATGAATTACAAATATTCCCTACCCCACCCCCCTGGAAATGGTATAAAAATTTATTTTTGCAAAATGTCTCGGGAATGTCATTCATGATGAAACTGCTCGGTTTCTAAGTTTTCATGTTCAACACCGAATACTCCAGTTTCGTATTCGAAAATTACCGCTGAATGCAATGACTACAGACGCATGTACTCAGGCTTAGCCTCATTCTGAAGTTAAACATTCATAAATACCAGCGAGAAGGTGGGCTATTCACAACTGTGCGTATTGTTGTAGTTTCGCATTTTGCATCTTCTCGCTGGTATTTAAGAATGTTTAACTTCAGAATGAGGCTAAGCCTGAGTGCATACGTCTGTAGTCATTGCATTCAGCGGTAGTTGAATTGACATTAAACAGTTGCCCAGGCCCCGCTCTGCCAAGAAAAAAGCTACAAAAACCGCCTTAACCCCCCCCCCCCCTGAACTTTATTTCCACGAGTAATACATCAAAAATTTGATCTAGTTGGGCAAAACTACATAGGATAGGGTGGTTTTTACGCTACATACCAAACCTTAATTAATTAATTATTTAATGATTGTATTATTTCTATGATTATCGTTAGGAATTATTAGGGTAGAATAGCGTAGTTATAAGCATGACCACATCAGCTGTAAATTTATCGTGGGTAAATAAATATTATTATTATTATTAAGATGGCAGCACATCACACAATGACTGCATGTGTTCAACACATTCCCCATGCTAAGGGAGAATGACAACAAGGTACAGTGTATAAAGTTCTATTTATATTCAAATGAATCCATCTATTTGAAGTTATGTTTGAGGGATTATTGTGGTTCAGCTCACCTTTGGTATCAGTTGCTAAGTTAGTTTTGAATTTTACAGCTGGGGCATTTGCTCTTATTTTGTGAAATTTTATTCCACCACATGGTGGGACATTTGTCAGTATTTGCAGGCTATCCAGAACAAATACCCACCGTGTCCTGGGGTGGAGGGCGAGAGGTGGGGTTTATTTGACTGTATACGTAACAGAGCTGGTTTTGTGGTATTAATCAATATATCTAGACTAAGTATATATTTTTGAACACTTCATGGCATACATTTTTAAAACTAGTGGTGACAGTTTCCCAAACAACTGAGCTTGAATATTTCAGGGTAAATTTTCCACAACAGGCCTTAAATTGTATGTATGATGATGCCATGCTTTTCTCGTCACCACCAAGCCTCACTTTAGTATGGGAGGAAATGTTGTGCCAAATAATGAGGCTCGGTGGTGATCACAAAAGTGTCACATCATCATGGATATTAGGCCTATTAGTTGGTAAATGACTCCTATAATCTAAAAGAACTATAAAATTAATGTACAATGAGTATAAAGCTGTTACAGCCTACAGGGTTCAACATTCATGCTCACTCACTTGCTAAATGCAAGTTGGTTTTAGGAATTGCATGTAGAAAACATGTAACCATTCGTTTTTTTTCTGCGAGTTGATATTTATTTCAAAGACAAGTCACTGCATCGCTTTAAACTTTGCAAAATTAGCTACCCACATGGCCAGCTACAATGTATCTCAGTTGGTAGAGTAGCTGAGGGTAGAGCACTGGTCATGAATGCTGGAGGTTGTGGGATCGAATCCAGCTCCGGTTGTATCCTAGGGCAGGCATGTAAAAGCCATTGGCCTTGTCTCCCAACAGGGTCTCTTCAGAAAATGAGGGACATTAACACAAGAAGTCCAATGCTGCAGGGGGTGGTACAATGTATTTGTACGTTTATGTTTATGCATAAACTATCTTGAAAATGTAATATCTTATTAAAAGAATGTCTTACTATTAAAGAGGTATAATATCCTTCACTGAACTAGTGTCATTCTTTTTACTGAGTGTGTTTGTGACAATTCAGGGCTGTTTTTAGGCCTCTCAAGGACCAAAACCTCACCATGCAAAGTCCATTAAAAATGACAAGGAGTGAAAGTGGCACTTAATTGCTACAGTGCCTCCAACCATGCATCCACAAATCTCCCTAAAAAATCACACTTTTCAGATGTCTTTCATCTTTTAAACACCATTTCCCTAGAGACACATTATCAGATAACAAGTGAACTCTAAATTTGAAGTACCACTCTAAATAAACCTACTCTTTTGGGGTGATTTAAAACTACAGTTCAGGTTTCCATTTGACCCCTGACACTTTGGTGTGCCAGGCAAACATGAAAATAGACCAAAAACTCCTCTTACTCTCCCCCCCTCAATGTTAATTTGTCCTGACACCACTTCAAAATGTAAATATGATTGGTTAACTCTTGCTTCTGGTTGTAATTGGGATTCAGTTCTTGGGAGGGGAAAGGAGGACTTTTTGGTCTATTTCAACATTTACCTGGCACCTGAAATGTACTTCTTTTAAATTGCCCAAAAGAGTAGTTTTATTTAGAGTGGTACATACTTTAAATTTAGAGTTCAATTGTTGCCTGATAATGATTGTGTCTCTGAGAAGTATGATTTTTGGAGGGAGATTCAGAGCCAGTCAGGTTTGGCGAGTGTGCAACTTTCACGCATTGTCATGTTTACTGTACTTTAGTGAGATTTCGGTTTTTGAAAGACCTAAAACCAGCCCTAAATCAGGTCAGTGTAGGATACATCTTTAATAGTAAAACATAACATATATCAAATCAGTTTTCCATTACATACTGTAGTCCTATAATAACCACAACCCCTGTGGCATGGCTTCCTGTGATGTCAAAGAACCTGTTGTGCTAGTCTCATTAAGAGTACAGCAGCCTGCCCTCCTTTATTTAATACAAGTACAAATGTACCAACCTCAGTTTAATTATTGCATCAAGCTTTACCAAGTATAAAACACGAACAGGAACAGGAAGGTGTAACTTAAGGGTAATGTTTTGAAGATACTACCTGTTTATGGGTTAATAGTTAAAGCTAATACATTATTGAATTGAACATTAAAAATACTAACCATACTGCTTTCAAATAAGAAAAAGCTGAAATATTAAATTGACAATAATGTCATCAATAGGGTACACAAATGTAAGTTGCTAGGTATAATAATTGATGAGCACTTGGACATCTTATTCTTATATGATATGAACTTAATATCTTCTAAAATATCCAAATCCATTGGAATGATGTACAAAATGAATGTACTTAGTACATATGCAACAACAGAAACTACTAAAAGTTTATACTTATCTGTCCATATACATTCAATATGTGGGCAAGTAACGATCCCTCTAGGTTAACCAGAATTTTGTTACTTCAAAAAAATACAATCAGAATCATTGCAAAAGTAGGTTTCAGAGATATTAGACAGCAAATATATTCAAAGAAATGAGGCTGCTTCAAAGAGTAAATGAAATCAACAAATTGGAAATAGCAACTTTCATGTTCAGATTCTTTAATAACCACTCTGCTACCTGAAAAATTGTTTGACTTGTTCACTTTTTAATGTTCATCTTATTGCTTCTATGAAATACTCTTTGCATCTAATATCAAAACTAATGACTAATCCAAATGAAAATTATTTTTTAATATGGAAACATTTTTTATATACAATGTATAATATAAAAACAGTATAAAGAAAAAACTCATCTCTATAAATAAATAACTAGAATAGAAGTGAAAGAGAAAATATGCATGTGCCTTGAGTGGGATTTGAACCCCCAGTCTCGGCATACTAGTCTGCTGTGTTACCACTACACCATCAGCACCAACCATGCTGGCAACGCAGCCGGTTGATGGAGTCATTGTGGAATGTAACCATGGGTACTCCCGGCATTTTCTCTTTTGGGGCAAGTTGGGAAAGCCTTTAACTTTAAACGTAATATAGCTTAATTCAACTTACATGTAAGAATTATACTGATCGACTCACATGCCCTATTATAAGGCCAACTTAGGAATCACTACAAGTAGGTTTAAAGGACCTGAAGGTTCAGTCTTATACTTAATAAACACAAACAGTATTTATAAAGAAGCCCAATGAAGTTCAAATCCCACTCAGGGCACATACATGTTTACTCTTTCACTTCTATTCTTACTAGTTATTTATAGAGAGATGGATTTCTTCTTTATACTATTTATGTTTCTATTAAATAGTGGTGGTCATGTTGGTTGAATCAAACAAAGAAATATTTTGGTTTCATGGCTGATCGAACGAGAAATATTTTGTTTACATCAACCAAGATGGCGCCGAATATGTTATGTGCAACCCATGAGCAATAGGCTTTTTGCAGCTATAACAGTCATGTGCTGATATAATACTTCGTTAATGAATGAATGAGCTTGTAGTCCCCATGGGAAAGGCATTGCCATGGATGCTGGATGGCAAGCCATCTTTAAGAATGCTGTTTTAGAAAGATCGACAATTGATTGGAGGTGAAAAATAGCATTTACAAACAGGTTTTGCTAATAACAATACCAATCTCTTTCTACAAGGCCTCTAAATAAATAAAGTCAGAATTGTTTTACCATCCAGTGCAATCCTGTACAATCACGTGAATGCCTAGTTTCAATTTTTAAGGCTCATTGACTATTTAAGACTGTATGATAGGGATGGTCGTAACATCGACAGGAGGCAGGGGCGCGAGAACAGGGATGCTGAGACATGACCTTAGAAACACAGTATTTTTGACCGCTAAAATAAAAGCGAGTAATTATGTGTGTATTCAATGCATTGTTTTACACTAGCCGGTCATTTAGGTTAGAAAACACATAATCAAAAGTGTTTCCATCAAAAACCAATGCCATCTTGGAAGACACTCGTTTCCATGCTCCCTTTAAGGAGCCTGGAAAGGACTGGACCACCAAATTACTCCCCCTTGAAATGAAGAAAATTACAAGCTTTTTCAAACTGTAAACAGTCATTTTATGAAAATCTGATAGCCCAGTTTAAAAGAAGTCACGAAGTGAGCACAAAGAAGTTGACTGTTTTTGGAGGCTAAGGGGGTGTTTACATGAAGGAGGTGGGTTGAGCCTAGTGCTAGCACTTATAGGCTCAAAGATAGCCTGGGAGGGGGGGGGGGGGTTTGAGCCTAGGGTTTGCACTTATTGACTCAGGTAGCCCGGGTGAACTCAACATGAAGCTGCCACCAAAATCATTCAAGCATGGAGGACACAAGTACAGTTTTGGTGGGTTTTGATGGATGAACCTTCATTCTTTTTTTCTGTGGTGCCCTTTGTTGCTGCTGTCTAGTGTCCTTTAGTGCTGGTATGTGACCTACTAATTGCTAGACAACTCCAGCAACTTCAGCAATGTAAAATTTGGCTCTTTAAGAATAGAGTTGTCCCAGGTAGGCGAGTTAATTGTCCATAGAAATTAACCTCTTTATATGAAGTAACGTGTGCAAAAGTTGAACTAGTGCTAGGATGATCCTACCTCTCAGGTACCCGAGACAAACCTGACCTTTACATGTAAACAGAATGCAGAATACAATGGCAGTAGTATGACTCTACTACTAGGATGACCCTAGTACAAGGGTTACCCTTTTATCATGTAAACTACCCCTAAGTTTTGGTGAGTATATTTTTTCACCTGGGTTGCTTCCCAAGCTCATTTAATTACCTCACTCAGGGAGCATGAAAACAACTTAGGCTTTTCCAAGATGGCGTCGGTTTGATTACGTTTATGAGTTAGTGATAAATTTACACACATAATTACTCGCTTTTATTTTAGCATCAAAAATACTGTGTTTCTAAGGTCACGTCCCCATGTCCCCACGTCCCCGTCCATGTTTTACGACCATCGTATGATAGCACAAATTACGGATGGTACATATTAGGGGACTACTTGTTCAAGCTTATAGCTTTCCATAGATTCCTTTCCATAGAGTCCTCACATACCTCTTGTAAGCAAAATTAATAACTTAATTATGTTTATTTCTTAACTATTTTAAGTTGAAATTGCCAGAATACTTAAATGGTGCCCATTAAACCAATTATCACCACAATGAAAGGAGTCACTACATGTATTAGTAAATCATTTCCCAAATGTTCTAAGTTTGTTTATACATAAAGTTCTACTATGGAGGTTTTTACGGTGGCCTGGAAGGGACATTTGGATTGCGTGAATATATTTTCTTCGACAGTTACTAACTCTCAATTCTAACACTCATTGAGAGTTACTAAGTAAACTAAGTTTACTAAGTAAACTCTCAATGCGTGTTACCAACTCACAATCCTAACACTCATTGAGAGTTACTAACTCTCAATGCGTGTTACTAACTCTCAATTCTAACACTCATTGAGAGTTACTAACTCTCAATGAGTGTTACTAACTCTCAATCCTAACACTCAATGAGTGTAATTACTAACTCTCAATCCTTAAACACTCATTGAGAGTTACTAACTCTCAATGCGTGTTATCAACTCTCGACGCATGCACATCTAGCATGCTGTAGCGTATGCGTACACAGCTTGTACCAAGATGGCGGACGAAGGTATGAATACGGCGAGTAAAAGTTTCTGTATTTAATTTGCTTTAACACATGAAAAATGTATCTATGACATTATGTAGCTTATGAAACATACTTTTGAATCAACAGAGGCTGGAAATAGTTTACATAAATTATAAAATACTCTAATTATTAATAGGAATCGAGTGTTATTGTTCAAGTTTGAAGTGTTCTCTCTGATTCTCCCTGCTCAAATATAAGAACCAAAGATAAGTTGTCATAAGAACCTGAAGGAAACCCTTGTGGCAAGGGAGAGAACAACACAACAGACAAACTCAACTCACATGTGATACCAAATCTGGGATTTGAACATGGGTGACAGTGGTGAGAGGCGAGCACTCACACCACTATGCCACCCATCAAGTTAGAAAGAAAAATTGGATTGTTATTGACAAATCACCCAAGCCTCTTCCCTAACTGCCTAAGTCAGCTGCCCTAACTGTGCATGCATGTGCACGTATTTTTATCAAACCACTGCAGGAGGGGAAAAGGGGAAAAGGGCAAGTTTGGAGACAAGATCGCTCTGACAGCTGCCATATGTATTTGAGCAGGGAGAATCAGGGAGAACGTACACTTCAAACTTGGACAATAACACTTGATTCCTATTAATAATTAGAGTATTTTATAATTTATGTAAACTATTTCCAGCCTCTGTTGATTCAAAAGTATGTTTCATAAGCTACATACATGTAATGTCATAGATACAGTTTTCATGTGTTAAAGCAAATTAAATACAGAAACTTTTACTCGCCGTATTCATACCTTCGTCCGCCATCTTGGTACAAGCTGTGTACGCATGCGCTACAGCATGCTAGATGCGCATGCGTCGAGAGTTGGTAACACGCATTGAGAGTTAGTAAGTCTCTCAATGAGTGTTAGAATTGAGAGTTAGACTAACACGCATCGTAACTCTCAATGAGTGTTAGGACTGAGAGTTAGTAACACGCATTGAGAGTTAGTAACTCTCAATGAGTGTTAGAATTGAGAGTTAGTAACACGCATTGAGAGTTAGTAATGCACCAGTCAATGTAAACCCCCCCCAAACCCGGGCATGACCGGGGCGAAGGGGGGGTATTTACCTCGTATTCGCTGGCTTTCACCTCTTCGGTTTCTGTACCGGGGACTTAACCGGGAGTTCACCCAGAGCCTACCTGTGCTGGCCAGTATTACTGAAGGCTCTGCGCTTATTTCTTGTTCATTCGCTTTTCAAATGTGTTGTGCATTTTCCCTAGACTCCCCCGGGGGGCAGGGATATGCGGGGCATTGGATCGACAACATGTCCCCAGGGGCAAGGGCATTTTCTCACTTTCACTGACCCTAAATTCCAAGTCCCCGGTCATGCCCGAGTTTGGGGGGGGGGGGGGGGAGGGGGGGCGGGGGTTTACATTGACTGGTGCATAACTCTCAATGAGTGTTAGAATTGAGAGTTAGTAACTGGCGAAGAAAATATATTCACGCAATCCAAATATCCCTTCCAGGCCACCGTAGGTTTTAGCCTGTTGCTTTTACGTTTAGCTCGTAGATAGATGTATAGGACCCAAAATACAAGAATGTTTTTATCTTGTGGATTCGTACCCTGGCTTAACAAATATTACATTTATAAATTAAACGAAAATTTAAACTTAAATAGACTAGACATATTCTAAAGTCTTAGGTACCTCAATGTCCTATCATTCTAGAGACTGTTTTGTGAAGCATACTATAAAACAAGAACAAAATACTTACCTAAATAGAGAAGAAACACCACACAACACTCGACTGACAAAACAAAATGGCGGAGGGACATGAAGAAGTGGTCTTCCTGTGGTAAAATGCACACCACAGGAATCCTGGTATGTTTGCCTTGTCCCAGTTGAGGAGGCACTGGGAACGAGAATTGCATACCACAGGAGTCCCGGTATTTTCTTGTAATCAACGAAATCGATATGTGGGGGATTTGATAGTGATTGACCAGTTTTTGTGGCCCCAGGGGGGGTCTGGATTTTACTTGATTTGCTCCAAATACATGTACTGTCAATGCTCTTTTTTGTTTTTATTTTAAAACAACAATGCATACTGATACCATGGAGAAATACAGGGTTTTTGTCAGCAACTGAACCATTAAAGTTCCAGCATGGCTTGCTCAAAAATTACAGCTGTATTTTTTGTGCCGGACACCAGATGAAGTAAGTGCAATGATTGCATGTGACAATCCAGGATGCAAAGTAGAGTGTTTCCGGACAATTTCAGGTATTTCAGTGTGTTGGACTTACAGGAGGGAGAGCAGCCAACAACATCATGTTTTATTTGTACAAACAAGAAAAAAGGGTATTACAAATGTTCAATTAAAGAATAGACGATGTAACGTTTTACCTAAAAATAACAGAGCTAATCGAGTAAGGCAACATTGCTTACTATTGCAATAATATGTAATTAAGAATGGTCGTTAGTAAGATGACGAGGATAAAACAATAGACCATTTTCTCAGGTATGCGCACGCAATATTGGCCCGCCAAATCGCTTTTTTAACAATATCCGCCAATTTTGGACCATAGCCGATAATTTGAATAACAAAGGCTGACGCATCAGATCGTACGAGTCTAACAAAAGCTAACAAAACTCACGGCCCGCCAAGAAATACTTCATGTAGGCAGCTTGGAGTTAGTATTGGTTGAAATAATACGGAGGGTTATAGGAACTGAAACCACTACGTGATTGCCCACGTGAAGTATTTACCGGCCCGTCAAGCCTGTTGCGTGCGCATACTTGAGAAAATGGTCTATTGAAACAATACAAAAAGGACTAAACTAAATCATATGCTAATTGCAAATGACACTTTGATTAACAGGGAAAAAAGATGAGGTGGTATGGTTAGTCAGGTACATTTTATAACTAATAGCCACTGATAATAACATTCTTAAGTGTTTTTTTGAAAAGCTTTTTTTGTTTAATAATTTGAGAGAATCGTCAATAGCTCACTTCCGCGATATGCTTTACTTGTCACGCACAAAGGTTTCAACACGAGGCTTCGTGCTAAATTAAATTAATTCTTTTCACAGAGAAGCCACGTATTGAATCCTTTGTGCGTGACAAGTAAAGCATATCGCGGAAGTGGGCTATTGAATTCCATATTGGTACACCTTGAAATCGGAGGGGAAAATTTCCGTTATTAGTTCTTCCTGAAGGTATATAAAACGATTTTTTGATGCAAGTCTTGTATTATAATGATGTACCTGGAAAAAAAATGATGCATAAATAATGCTTTACTCAAGAAAATCAAATCAGTGAATTTAAAGATAGTAAGTTGTTTACAAATTTGACCTGTGTGTTCATTGTAGGAACAAAAAGTAATAATTCGGATTGACGTTTTTTTGAAGAGATATAATAGCATACTATTCGCGACACTCCCTTTCACGCTCATTAAATAAGAATGGGAAAAGGCGACCGTGTTCAAACGGAGTGGAAGTGGGAAAGAAATAGGGAGGGGAGGGAAACATGAACACAGCCGCAGAGAAAGAGAGCGTGAAGGGGAAGGCCGCTATGAGGCATGGTTATCACTGCGGGAGGCTGAATCGCATCTGACATGAACTGCGCCTGTTCGCTAGTGGTGTTCTTATTATACTCGCATTGAAAGGGACTGGCGCGAATAGCATGCTATTCGCGACACTCACTTTCTGAATGCGAAAAGGAGACCGCGACAAGGGAATGCAAGTTATAGGGTCTAAACCCCAAACCCCCAGCGATATACCCATACTTAATAAGCTGACCCGTCGATTACCTAATCCCTAACCTAGACACAACTCCCAAATTTAACTAAAGAGGGGGTCGCGAAGGGAAGTGCCTTAAATTGTTGAAAGTCTGAGTAGCAGGAAGTGGACGAACGAGTGAGAGAATCATCAGCCGACAATTCTCCAGGACGCAGCACTTGAGCGAGCTAAATATTAAGAGGCAGTCAGTGCGTTGCGCGAACCAACAAGACTCATTGTGTCGGCTAGCTGACTCCCTGATAAGGTTAGTGTGATAGCTGCGCCATCTCTGAAACTATGCAAAGTTTCACCTTCGTCGACTCCCGCTTCTTTTAAATACAATCGCAACCGAGATTGCATAGCGGAACCCGTGAGAGGACTGTTGACTACCCTACCTGTTCCAGCCGACTACACCACAAGGGAGCCATTAGATGTCCAAGCGTATAAAATAGAAATAGTAGACAAAAGTATAAATACTTGTGCAACTGAGCTGCCATCCAGTGGGTCAGAAATAAAACAAAGCAGTATAACTCAGAAAGGGCTATAGGGGAATGGAAAATATAATAAATGAATGCTATACCGCCTAAACGCGCGGGATGACCCAGGGGATGACAGCTTGAGCGTCAGTTATCCGACTAGGGAATTAGTATCCATTTCAGGCTGTCATAGGGCGTTGAATAAAGGGGGCAACGGAGCAGAAAGGAATAATGGGCCGACCAAGTAAACAACTGAGGCAAACAATATCACTATAATGAAAGAGCTAAAAGCCAACGTAACGGACAAGGGGAAGCAGACAATTAGACCATGCAAACAAATATGACAGGTATGGCAATAAAAGGGCTAAACAACTAAAGGTAACTGAAAGCCAGACAATCGTATAACGCATGAAAAACAAACAAATAAGGAATATGAGGGCTGAAAATGCTTCAAAAACAGACAAACCATGGCCTAAACAAGTATCCTCCGCCAGATGAAAACTGAATAAAATGCGAGTCCCAAATGCACAATGTGAAACCATGAAAGTGCGATAAACAACAACAAAACCTGCCGATGCCGTGCAGAAACCAAATATAAAAATATATACCAGTCCAAAACCTGGTGCTAACCACAAGGAGGGTACGTTTGAATCAATTCGCATAAGACTGAGAGTACCAAATAACAATCAACTAGAAACAGCTATAGAAGCGCGCAATAAGCAAGGCACCAGGACCGACCGCGGGTAAATAATTAAGCCATTACTCAAATCCGTGTTTTTCAATCAGGCAAAACACGCACTAGATGACCCGCGTAGAACGAACGAAATCAGTCTGGTTACAGAAACCCATAACAATCCACTGAATATTAATAATAATAATAATGAACTGTATTTACCCTCGGTAATTACATATAGCACACTGGGTGCTAGTTTGACCGAGCCTATAATTAATGATATAATATAATAAGAGAACCACATAATTAGAGAAAAAAGGGAAAAACCTATGCTAAAACTATAAAATACAAATATCTATATGTACTTGAAAAATTCATGAATAATTAATGAGCATTTTGTCCAATCAGATGAAGCAAATCAGTCACGTGCATGCTCCTTTATACCTGATAAAATCTCATCATTCTAAAAGCCCGCGGAGGGATTTGAATTCTATCCTAGAGGGAAACGGGGTTAATGATTGAGACAATGGAATTTCTATTGATGTTTCAGCTTTCTCATTGAATTGCTAATTAGGATGAACATTTTATATAAAGAATACTAATGAACATGAAATTTTATATAAAGTTTCATCCTAATTAAGAATTCACTGATAAAGACCCAAAGATAGCAAACAGTACACGGAACATAAGGTACCTAGATAATATTTTTTGCACTAAATTTACTAATATAAGCAGACTACCGAGATACACAGATAATATTTTTAAAATGGAGTTATCCAACTACCATTACTTGTTTACCGAGCCACTGTTTAGTTCCAATTATTAAACCAAACTCAAAGCCGTAAAATAATAAAAACGTGCATTAAACTTACATATTTTTGGCCGGAGTCAAAAAAATTTAGAGTCTGCCGTCATGTCAGTCACATCGCTTTCCAAGTCTTGAACCGTTATGGAGGTAAACCACGACACCAAATCCTTCAAGTGCAGGTTCTTCTTGCATTGCGAAACGCCGCTTCAAACAACATAGTATGGTAATTTCTTCATGTCATTCCCTTGAGATGTTCGTAATTGCAGGCGGTGATTACTCGAATATTTTGCATGGCGTTGTGAATACAAAGGTTCAATGGTTCATTAAGTAACCATTCCCTTCAGATGTGCGTCTTTCTTTCATTGCATTCTTAAAGCGTTTTTGAAGCCGTTTAAAACACTCACAGCACGTGTTTTATCAAGTCTATATTATTAAAAGATATTTAAAAAACGATTAGAATTCGTGTTTTCGAATACTTTTTTTAAAAGTTTTTATGTTGGCAGCCGATCTCATTTCATCTGCGAGACTGTTCCAAATTTTAAGTCCCATATATCTGATCTTAGCCCGTAGGTAGTGGTTCTTGGCTTAGGTAAAGTCAGAATGTCTAAGATTATAGTTAGATACACGCAATTTAAAATAAGTCCTTTATATACTGTGGCGATTGATTGTGAAGTGATTTATAAACTAGTAATGCAATGTCTTGAATTGTGCGAGTATAGAGCGATGTCTTTCCAGCCTTCTTTAGTAAAGTGTCATAATCGCTAGATCTGTCTAGGAATAAACTTCTCAATGCTCTTTCATTTAGCTTTACTGTTTTTATCCGAGTCACGTTTCGGACAAAAATGCCACACCGTAGAACAATAATTTAAATGAGATAAAATAAATGAGTTGTAAAGTTTCTTTTTTGCATCTGAAGGAACAAGACGTTTAAGCCTGTTCAAGACTGAAATTTGTTTACTGATTTTGCGACAAAGTTTCGCAATATGTTCATGAAAGTTCAATTTGTTGTCAATTGTAATACCCAACAGTTTTATAGACTTTTCTTGTTTAAGTTGTTTGTCATCAGCTAGAAATCAGCTGACTGTCCAGCAGGAGCCAATCCCAAACGTTGAAACTTGTTTGGGTTCGCCTTGAGCGAGTTTAGATGAAACCACGTTAATTTTAAATCAATTTCGTCATTAAGAGTGTCTTGAATTATACGGGGGCATTCATTGCTGAAGTAAAGTTGGTTGTCATCAGCATAGGTGTTGAGTTCAGCTTTAGTAACGTTGAAATGTAAATCATTAATAAAAATGTTAAAAAGGACCCAAAACAGACCTGTGGAATTCCTCTCGTGACTGCCGCCCAATCAGAAAATTTATCGAGAATTTTAACCCGTTGTCGTCGTCCAACCAGGAAGCTCCTTATTAAATGTATGCTCGTTGGGGATAGGCCATACGCATCTAGTTTAGCAAGGAGTAGATCGTGTGGTAAACTATCTTAAGTCAAGTGATACAACTCCTACGCAACGTTTGGCGTCAAGATTATATTTCCAATTTCCAATTAGTGCTGTATCACAACCATGGAAGGCAACAAAATGCATATAAAACAACTACAACTGGTTATACAAGCACAAATCCGTATATGTGAGCCCAAGCACGTACAACTGGCTGCTCAGCCCTGGCTACTCAGCCCAACGTGCATACAAAACCGTACAGGGAGAGAAAGGGAATTATCCAGCAACTGCACAAATCCGTAATTGTGAGGCCAAGCACGTACAAATTAACTATAACTGGCTACTCAGCCCAACGTGCACACAAAACCAAAGTGGGAGGGAAAGGGAAGTAGAAAAAGGCAGGGAACCGAGGGGGAAAGCGAAGATAATTAAGGCAATAAATACGAAATAAAAATTAAAACCTGAAGCTGAGCTGGCGGCTGGTCAGGAGGATAGGGTCAGGACGAGGGACGGAGGCAGGAGTTCTTGTGCAGCAACGACTCTATCCAAAAGAGGACGCTGCTCTTCGACTGCACCGCCTTGGGCTGCACGTGGGACTTGTAATTGAGCCATGGTCGTGGAGAACAGACTGCGGAGCTAGCTGAATCGCATCTGACATGAACTGCGCCTGTTCGCTAGTGGTGTTCTTATTTATACTCGCATTGAAAGGGACTGTTTACAAATTTGACCTGTATTCATTGTAGGAACAAAAAGTAATAATTCGGATTGACGTTTTTTGAAGAAATATAATAGAGTTTTTCTGTATCCTCTGTGTTTTAATGTGAAAAACAGAGGGTATGTTTTTCATATGCAAATAGCGGATATGTAGTTTTCCTATATTTATTTATCAGACGAGTTAACAATAGACGATAGAAAGGCTTAATTACACGTTTTACTCTATTGGACAAGGCATGGATGAAACCGGCCAAGCAAAACGGCGCTAAATTTCAATTAAGTTTCTCGTCGTGCGGGTTTTCGTAACACAGTGGCGCTTTTAAGATGTCCGACTCGGCAGAAGAACTATTCCAGCATTGCTTTGCAGGTAAGCACTCTTCTCTTCTCTTAAATATATAACATTCCTTTCATTACTTACTGTACGCATCCGCGAGTCTTAAATCACCGCTCATCCTAAATCACCGCGTTTTATGGGTGTTTTTCCCTTTCTTTCAGGTAAAACCAAGCGCCGAAAGATAAAACATGTGCAGACTAAGCGAAAGGATATGATAACCGAGTCTGAAGTTTTGCTGTACAGACAAGCCGTCGAAAAGAATGGAAACAACTGGAAAGAAATACTTTATTTCTTTGTTCAACATAAAGAGCTTTTAAGCCAGAATGTTGCCCTGAAGTATGAAAAAGCTTGGCTGGATGTCGAAAACCAAGAATCGGTAAAACCTATCCGGAGCAGACTTGTAAATATTGGAAGAAGAGCAAAAGACTCACCCGAGATCAGGCAGAGAGAGCAGAGAAATGTGTATGAAGGTACAAATATGACGGCGGAGGAGCTGGTCCTAAAAATGAAGGAAATTAGCCAAGAGGAAATCAAAGACCCGCTTAACATACATATGTACAACCTGTTTCTGAACCTGAGGATGCAGAGGTGAGACCCGTACAAAGACCTGAACCCAGTTCTCCCAACACTTAAGGGGAGTCAGACACAGCAGAACCAACAGGGTTATTTGACAAAGAGAGATCTAGTGATGACAGCCACAACGAGGATAGTCGACCCTCTCAGGCTTAATTCAGGCAAGAAAAAGAAGTCCAAAATGTCAAAGAAGAAAAAGGGAAAAGCGCCCCTGAAAAGACTAAAGAAATTAACAAGCCGTGCGGAAAACCTCATGACTGTCGGCTTGCAAACAGCAAAACTGCACATGAAGTACTTGAAGGAGCGCGCCAAAAAGCAAGGGCTAAATTTAGCAGCGTCTTCTGGTAGTGATGATTCATCAGAATAACTGGAGTAATACTTTATTGTCGAAAACAGTTGTTAGAACCAGAACACACCAGAAACTTGATACTGTTAGCCTGGAGCGGATTTCGTACGAGTGCCGGGCAAGTTACGACAACGACTTACGGCACGATTACTGTACAGCATGCCGTGACAATCAAATTACATAGTTACGATACGGCACGGTTAAAATCGGGTTACGGTAAGGTACGAACATGCCGTATTGTTGTCCCACTCGTATGAATTCTGCTCTGCTGTTGTACCATATGCATAGTACTATCATTTATTTCGCGCTATAATGTTTTTTAATGTTACAGCATATTGTCATAATATACTGAGCGTACGAACCAGTATGCTAATTATAACGAGACAATTTACGAGACATTTTACCGAATTCTATATCTGTATGTTTGAATGGATATTAAACTGAGATCCCTGTTTGTTACTATGCCTTGACAATTGTCAACGGAAGATTTCGTGATGCAAAAAGATAATTAATTCGTCTGAGTACCTTGTATAGGAATACTTTTTGTTCATACATCCAAAAACCGTGCTCTGATGTTTGCCATTAGCTTTCGATTTACAAGCGCTACTACAACAGTGACAACAACAGGCAAAAAATACTACGGTACACCCTTACCATCTCCAATTCTATGTTCAACCCTGTCTCTTGCTCTGGCTATCTCTCTATTCGCTTGTGTCTGAATGCGTCCGAGGCCACCTCCTCTCCGTCTTCGGAATGGTGTAATGAGAGGATAAACTGCGGGATATTCCCCATCCGCTAAGAGGTATGAGTTGCGAGGAAGGTGAAGTTGCTGTCCAAATCCTATGTGTGGCAAGCGTTTTATGGCGCTTTACATATTACTGACATATCCCGTCAGTGAATTATTTCGGACTGCTTTACGGCGCTAATAGCTGCCACACAGAATCTGTAGATATTCGATTATAAACGCTAGAATTCCGAAGATAAAACTTGGAAAAGGGGGAATCATGTTTGCAAAAATATTGAATTAAACTGTATGAATCTCCGGGGTGAAAGGCACGTCGCAATCTCATTTTACGCTCTGGTGACGTCTATTCAGAATATGATAATTAACGGCAATCTACGAAAAACAGTGGTCTATGAAAAACAAAGGATATAGAAAAACTCTATAGCTACTATTCGCGACACTTCCTTTAACGTCATTAAATAAGAATGGGAAAAGGCGACCGTGTTCAAACGGAGTGGAAGTGGCAAAGAAATAGGAAAGGGAGGGAAACATGAACACAGCCGCAGAGAAAGAGAGCGTGAAGGGGAAGGCTGCTATGAGGCATGGTTATCACTGCGGGAGGCTGAATCGCATCTGACATGAACTGCGGTCAAAATTTCGAATCCTGATAAACTGCTTTAGAAGGCCCCAAATCGCCAAAAAACCACTCACACAACTTCATTAAGTATCAATCTTTTATTATTGAAGATTCATTTCGTAGAAATCGGAAAAGAGAATTCACACGAAGCAATTATTTAAACTCTTCTGAGATCGCTAGGAAACTAATCGATAAACCACAGGTAACCCAACAGACTAATAAGCGGGAAATATACGTCGAGTCTGGGAAGCCTGTGGTTTGTATGGGAATGCAACGAACTCCAGCCTTCGAGGAGCTAAAATCCGAGACTCGTAAGTAAAAATGCTTTGACTTGCTTCTACGGTGTATTCAGTTGCTGTTTGGGTGGTCATCGGGCTCAGGTAAGGCGATTTCAGCGAGTTTTCGATCCACATGAATCCTCGATCTTGTGTACTGGATCGCGGAATCTGTGATGTCTGATACGATATGTACGATATTAAAGAAACACGAGCCTGATGCATGAAAATAAAGCCTTAAAATCCAAACTAAAAACGGTAGAAGATGAAAGAGACTCCCTAAGGCTTGCCCTGACGCTAGTAAGCAAAAGATCACTATCAAAATACCGGGCGAACTTCCAAATCCAAACCAAAACATAGGCCTGAGGCGCTGAGCGAGAATCGAACCCGAAGAAACGACTTCTCAGGGTGACGTAATGATAAGCATGCGCAGAGTCGCCGGAAGTCCGTGATTCGCGGACTTCCGGATCGGATTCTTCCAGAGCCCTATTTTTTCGTCGAGCATGCGCAGTAAGAAACAAATGGGGTCTGGGTACGAGATTGTCAAACTTACAACTCTGGGGATAATGCATGCGCAGTAAACTAAATATACCCAACATGAAACTGACTACTTTTATAAAAAATGAAAAAAAACTAACGTCAGGTGCAGCAACAGTAAAGAAAATGAAAGCTATAGCCCCAAAACTCGGACCGTCATTATAAACGTAAATCTATGCACTGCATGCAAAGCTGCCGTAAATAACATACAACAGGCGACACGTTATAAAGGCAAGAGCCGATATAATTGAAACCTTGGACCAAATAATATAGTAAGTACTGAGGATAAGAAATAAAGGCAATGTCTATGCCGCACCAGTCTAACAGGATGAAAGATAATGAACTATGAGAGAAACGGCCGAGAAACTGAAAAGGCACAATAATAAGAAAGGTAGCGAAAGCTAGCCCTAACTAAATGAACTATTCAAAGTAAATTGAATACACGACTTTCATAATGGCCGCCTCCTAATTTGCATATGTGATTTCCCGTTTCGGTAGTTTATCCACATGTATAGAATATATGAACATTGCCATGTGAAAGAGCATGTCGACATAAGCGAACTTATGAAAGTTTAGTGCTGTAGCTTATAAAGCAATGAAGTTACAGCCAGTTGAAATTAGAGAGATTTGTATGAGAAAAACGACGGATGCCTTTATAGCCTCGCTTTCATATTTTTCTGCATTACAAATGCTCATAGCTCAACAGCAATTTTCCACATTCCTCTAAAACTCAAAACAATTACTAGTTTTAATGTGATCTTTTATGTAGTAGCATTGGTTTCCCCCTACATATTTATCTTCCAAATTATGCAAATTAGGAGGCGGCTGGAGGTGGCCATTATGAAAGTCGTGTATATTCATATGCTAATAAATATTATAGGAAAATCACATGCCTGACGAGGTAATTACCGAGTCAGGCATGTGATTTTCCTTGGATCGCATAGTCCGATGAATTACTTGAAGATTTAGTACTTTTGTTGATATTTTGCAAAGTTATAAATAGCGCGCGTAGTCTACATGCAGTGGTGACTCCACTCTGAATCACCACTCCGTCTCAGCCAATCAGCGTCTGATTTCGCAAATGCACCGTGCTATTCAGCTTTGGCTATGCGATTCTATTATTTAGCGCCATATAATCATAGCGCTTTACAAATTACTGACATCCTGTCAGTGAAGTTACAGAGACTGCTTATACGGCGCTGATAGCTGCCGCGCAGTTTACATATTTTTAGTGTGTGGTTAGTACAATGGCCAGGCTGCTGTACCGGGTGACAAACCCCTGCTCTTTTTCGATACTTAATATATTTGATAATAACCATATTCCTATTTTACCTATTGGCTGGCTGAGGTCTTATTTAATGGGCTTATCTCGCAGTGTCATTTCGTAAGAGCCGCCCTTGAGCATCGCTACCCGCCTCTCCCTACCGAGATGTTTGGGCGGAGTTGCCATAAAAACAGCATTTATTCGGTCTCAGGCCTAAGAAAAGGAAACTAGAACAGTGTTCTTTTCTACAACAGACACTTTATCGGAACATTTATATTCCTTTTCGATTGCAATAAACGAATCAGTTAACAGGTCCCAAAGTACAGTGTATATCATATTTTCAGTCACCTGGATGAACCCATGTTAGCGCACCCCCTTTCTTTCTTACGCCTAGTCGACCGAATAAATGCCCTACGCCGCTCCGCGTCGTCTTTTAATTACTTCGACCGGGGTGACATCTCCATATCTTATCACTGACAAAAGATTCAAACATAATATAGTACTGTATCAAATGATACTAACTACGCTAGCGTTAATACGAGGGAAGACTCACAACAGATCGTACTCCCCCACCCGGACCGGATACAATGAACATTCGAACTCTTGTATTAATGCATACAGAAGGATTCTCCAATGCGGGACCTGTTTGTGCAAGCTGCGAATGTCCGTGGCTCAAACTGTAGCACCGAACCCTTATTTTACGCTTGTTTTCATCAACATTTCAGAATTTCTTTCAATTTTATGTAGCTCTTATCATAAGTACGTCACCATATTTGCGTCCGAATTGCAACGGATATACGATGACTCGCCATTGTATATCCGATACAATTCGGTTGTTCATATTGTAACTAGTATTCTTGGGTTGCACATGACGTCACGGCGGCCATGTTGGAGGACATTAACAAAAGATTCCTCATTGGTACTGCAAGAAGTCAATAGACATTTCCTTACATTTCTTAGGATTACGGCGCATGCCGCGAAACGAGGCGTACAAGCTAACAACACTGTGTTGCGATAGCTGAGATGACAACGCGTGCTATGAGCTTAGGGTTCCGGCCCAGTTTCGAGTCTACGACAGAAATATTGTTTGTCCACATTTTTTCCGGATATCATCTCATTCCCAAATAAATAATAAATAAATAAAAGGAAAACAATGGCGACTTTTAATATAAATAATTATGTAAGTTATTTTGTATTGGCCACCAGATGAGGTTTCAATATAGCAATTGGAGCTCCACCCATAGGCTTGTCTATGTATATATTATTATCATAAACTAATTTTTGGCTTCTCTCGAGAGTGTATACGAACATGTGTAGTTAGGTTACAAGACTGCTTGAAGCACTTTCCACAATGCTTACAATTATATGGCTTCTCTCCAGTGTGTATTCGAGCATGTGTAGTTAGGTTACAAGACCGCTTGAAGCACTTTCCACAATGCTTACAATTATATGGCTTCTCTCCAGTGTGTATTCGAGCATGTGTAGTTAGGTTACAAGACTGCTTGAAGCACTTTCCACAATGCTTACAATTATATGGCTTCTCTCCAGTGTGTATTCGAGCATGTGTAGTTAGGTTACAAGACCGCTTGAAGCACTTTCCACAATGCTTACAATTATATGGCTTCTCTCCAGTGTGTATTCGAACATGATTAGTTAGGTTACTTGACTGCTTGAAGCACTTTCCACACTGCTTACAATTGTATGGCTTTTCTCCCGAGTGTATTCGAACATGTCTAGTTAGGTTACAAGACCGGCTGAAGCACTTCCCACACTGCTTACAGTTATATGGCTTCTCCCCAGAGTGCATTCGAACATGTCTAGTTAGGCCACCAGACTCGTTGAAGCACTTTCCACACTGCTTACAATTATATGGCTTCTCTCCAGTGTGTATTCGAACATGTTTAGTTAGGTTACAAGACTGACTGAAGCACTTTCCACACTGCTTACATTTATATGGCTTCTTCCCAGAGTGCACTCGAGCATGTTTAGTTAGGTCACCAGACTCCTTGAAGCACTTTCCACACTGCTTACAATTATATGGCATCTCTCCAGAGTGTATATCAACATGACCTGTAGGCTCCACCTGGGTGGGAACATGATCTGTATGGTCAGGGATTAGTGTTTTATTATCCTCAAGATTAACCAGTCTCTCTGATTGTGGACGATTCTCAGTAGGATAACATGAAATTCTCTGATCAGGAGCATGGACCATTGTTTCCTTAGACATGTCCTAACAAACAGAAAACATGATTATCAATTCATAAATAATTCATGAAGGAAAAACAAAGGCAATCAATATGCGATAAGTGATCTGTAAAACTGAAACAGGTTAGTCCTGATTTGCATAAACCTTTTCTTCGATTTCGTTCTCTGGACATATGCAAGTTGCACACGTCTTAACAATGCCCTTCACAAATCGCTATTTGATTGGCTAATGTGTGCATGTGATATCTCGCTACTAAAATCGTAGCCTGTCAATCAATCTATAATTCTCCCCTGGGAATATTTGATTGATAGGTTAAAAATGTACAGTTAGTATGTTATCTCTAGAGAAGAGCAGACTGAAGAGTCAAGGCAATCTGGCTGTTACTTAGCTATTGTCTACACAGAGAATATTGAGAGGTCGGTGAAATCGAGAACTCCAGCGAAATTATACTTTTCAACCAACCAACCAACAAACTTTATTCACACCAAATTGCAACATTACAATGAATAATAACATAAGTGCAATACAAGTGTCAGGTAGCCCGAAATGATAAAATATCAATCTAGTCAGGGCTACCTTTAAAAAAAGAAAATTAAATAGTTACGGTGGTTAAGCTAGATACACACACACAACACATATACACACACACATAAATAACAAAAAGGGAAAGACTCTTAGTATAATTGATCAAGTTCCATAAAAAAAAAGAAAAAAAAAATTAGTATTTTGATAGAAACTCCTGCTTTAGATTTTTGCTGAAACATTTATGTGTTGATAGTTGCTTTAAATCACCTTTAATTTGGTTCCAAATCTGTACACCAGTATATCTTTAAATTTCCCATAATTTGTTCTAATTTTAGGTGCATAGTATGCTGCTTTGGAAGCCAAACGAGTATTATGATGGTGAACATTACTGACGTGTATAAAGAAATTATCAAAAGATGAGGGGAGATCATTATGGTTATATTGAAACATAAACACTGAAATGTACAGGAATATTAAATCAGAGAATTTCAGTATGCCAAGATCTTAAAACAAGAGATTAGTATGAGCATTAAAAGAGGAAAAGGTCATTATACGTAGTGCTTTTTTTTGTAAAATAACAAGAGGTTTAAGAGGTCTGATAAGTACTACCCCAAGCCAATAGACCATATGTAAAAAAGGGATACACAAGTGAATAGTAAATTTTAACTAAGGTGTCAAGGGGCACAAAATGCCTAATCTTAGATAGAATTCCATTTCCTTTAGATACTTTTTTCGATACATTTTGGATTTGATATTTCCAATTAAGGTTAGCATCTATTAAGATACCTGAGAGTGAGTGAAGGTATTTAATATAAGGCTTGCAACATAAAGTCTTCCTATTTATGACAATATTTATAGGGTATACTTTCTTTTGTGATGGATGAAAAATAACATAATTAGATTTATCAATATTTAAAGATAACTTATTGGTAGATAACCAGTCCTTAATTTTCTCCAATTCAACATTTATGGTAGATTCAAGTTGATCTAAGTTCTTATTTGCTAAAAATAAATTTGAATCATCTGCTAATAAATGAAAATTAAATACACTGGAACAGTAAGGAAAATCATTAATATAAATTAAAAAAAGTAAAGGTCCCAGTACTGATTCTTGTGGGACACCACATGGGACAGGCTTTAGGTCAGAAGATACATTACCAATGGATACAAACTGTTTTCTATTAGATAAATATGAACAAAACCAGGAATTTGGAATACCTCTTACGCCATAAAAATTAAGTTTTTGGATCAGAATATTATGATTGATGGTATCAAAAGCTTTACTAAAGTCTAAGAAAATACCACAGGCAAATTCCCCATCTTCAATAGCACATTGGATTTTATCAATTATCAGTAAGATAGCATGTATTGTGGAATGTTTTGGGCGAAAACCAAATTGTGAATTAGATAAAACTTGATGTTTTTCAAGAAAATTCCAAAGGCGATTATACATAAGCTTTTCAAGAAGTTTATTAAAAATTGAAAGAAGTGATATGGGTCTAAAATTATTCATGATAGTTCTTTCACCATTTTTAAACACTGGAATTACCCTTGCTATTTTAAAAGAGTCTGGTACAGTGCCTGTGGAAAAAGATAAATTAAGTTTCACAATTGAAACTGGAATACTAGAGGGCCCAGCTGCTTTGTTAGTAGAAAGCTTATCAATTTCTAATGCAATTTCCTCTGATGTACAGGGAAAAAGAAAAAAACTTTCCTTAACTGGAGTTTTCATGTAACTAAATGGAGAAATATTGGAGGATTTAATGGAATTAGCTAAATTCTTACCTATATTGGAGAAAAAGGCATTAAATGAATTAGCAATAGCTAATGGATCAGTTATTGCATTGTTCTTCACAAATATTTTAGAGGGAATAAATGTTGAGGTATTCTTAGTTGATATAATTTGTTTGATACCTTTCCAAAGATTTTTAGAACTTTTAGCATGGGTCTCAAGATAATCATGGTAATACTTCTTCTTACTCAGAAGAATTAAATATTTTAATCTATTTCTATAATATTTGTACTTTGAATGATGATAATGACTCTTGGATTTGACGTGAAGCAGCTTTGAGAGACTGGCCCTGTAATAGCGGTCCACTCGATTTCGGACCCAAACATAGATTTTGTTTATCTTTCTACCATGAATGGTACTGTCTATCCTTAGTACTAAAATGTAGTTAGATTGTTGAAACGTTTATTTCACTCCCACACTTATTTCGAGGGGTTGAATAGTTAGTCTAATGTTAACAGGCCATAAAGTGCTTATTTTCAGTGCCGTGACACTCAAACATGCTTTGCAGGATTTTGCATCATTAACACTTTCAAATTTTACACACATTCAATAGATTATTACTTCTTTTTATCCTTGATGTCAGTTTCGGACATTTAAATGCTGGAAATAGGACGAAAACTAAATTTTAATCGAGCCCATTCAAAGAGTAACGCGATCAGCCAAAACGCATAGCTTTTCAAACATGCAGAAATTCTCACTGGTGGCACCTAGGCCAGACCTAAATATCCATTCTAGGCATAGAGTAAGAACTATTTTGTAGAATTATGTAATAAAACCTCCGCCACAATGCGATTCCAAGTAGTAGGTTTCAAGTAAATATAATATAAAATACAATAAAATAATATTATATAATATATCTTTCAATCTGTTAATAAGAACCAGATAATAAGATTAAATCAAAGAAATAGTAGATCTTTCAATCTGTCAATAACAATCTGACAATTTAGAATCAGACCGCTTGAAGCACTTCCCACACTGCTTACATTTGTATGGCCTCTCCACAGAGTGCATTCGAACATGTTGAGTTAGGGTAGCAGAGTGGCTGAAGCACTTTCCACACTGCTTACAATTATATGGTTTCTCCCTAGAGTGCACTCGAGCATGTTTAGTTAGGTCACCAAACATGCAGAAATTCCAACTGGTGTCACCTAGGCAAGACCTAAATATCCATTCTAGGCATAGAGTAAGAACTATTTTGTAGAATTATGTAATAAAACCTCTGCCACAATGCGATTCCGAGGTGTAGGTTTCAAGTAAATATAATATCAAATACAATAAAATTATATAATATATCTTAATTCAATCTGTTAATAAGAAGCAGATAATAAGATTAAATCAAAGAAATAGTAGATATTTCAATCTGTCAATAACAACCTGATAATTTACGGGCTTGTTAAAGAGAATCTGACTAGTACCGCCTGAAACACACAAATGGCCGTGTTCTAGTCATTTTAAATACACAAATCGGTGTGTTAGTGAAGCGCGATTTCAGAAGCTTATTCCGAATCGTTTCTTGCTCTAGTCATTTTAAACACACAAATTGCCGTGTTTTGAGTGAAGCGAGAAGTGAAGTTTATTCCGAAACATTTGTTGTTTTAGTCAGTTTTAACACACAAATGACCATGAAGTGCGGCCATTTTAAAGGAAATATCCCCAGGATATTTCCCCAATTAGCGTTGTAATATTTTTGAACAGTACTGTATATGTAAGTGGCCGCGTCCAGAAGGAATAATTTGACCGCAGATTACCATGTTTAAACCGCGACCACACGGACGATGAAGTACTCTTTCATCATTGTCTGTCCATATGTCACACCAAATTGGTGTCTACAAATGTAGCTATCCCTTTAGTATTATTGTGCAAACATTTGAACATTGGAATGGCCTTGTGTAATTAGGGTGAGATTCCAATTAACTCACATGTTACTCACATGTTCCCAGGTAAAACGAGGCTATACAAAAGTATTACACTCTAATACATGTAGGCAGTTTACACTATTATATATACATCAGTTGAATAAAAGTCGCAGATTGATTTGTGCTGATTCTTTTGTTCTTCTAATTTGGACCAGGGTCGTGTTTTTTTTATTTGAATAAGAAAAAGAATTTGTAAAACATTCTGGTAGTTGTATTCAATTGACATAAAAGTGCAAACTGGTAATTGTACCTTGAAAGAGGAATCTGAAATATGTGGCCATCTAACTTCACGAGTGGCAGTATTGTATTCACACAGAACTTCACCAGATTTATAAAAAGTAACATTCCAGTAAGACTCCATCCTTAATTAATCTGCAAGGAAAAAAGGAGTATTTCATTAGTCAAAAATTATATTTTTGACTTGTTTTATTTGCACTTTTCTTAATTATGGATATTGCAATTACATGTAGGTGAAAAGAGAAAAAAGAAGAAGAAATGAGAGACAATACTAAATATATAAATACATTGGATGAAAATAAGATGGAAGTGCACAGAGACTGAAATAGCCTGTTAGCTTTTTTGTCAACCTCTGCTTATCTGGTGAAAAATATTACAATACACATTTAAAACAATATTATAAAGAGAAACATAAAGAAATCATTATCTAGATGAACATACAATCATGTACATTGTAAGTATAGTTCAACTAACATGCTTTAAATGAATTGAAGCAACATAAATATTGTAAGAACTACATGTGATGATTTTAAGAAGAAAATTCAAAAAGAAATTGATGAGGTTTTAGGTAAAGAATTCATGAATTTATAAGGCTATAATAATGCACCAGTGAAAGTTCTATGTGGGGCTTTGGTGGAGATTTAGTACGTCATTGGCAGCAACTTGTGTCCCAACTAGGTTGGGATTCGCACGTTTTGTAATCCCTGTCCATTAGAATGTGAAGCAAGTACAATGTAGGTGGGGATTGGTAGTTACACTACTGTAGGTAACTGAATAGAGTAAGTATGTTATTAATTTTATTATTACTATTATTAACATTATTATTATCATTATTATTACAAGTGGATACCGCTAACGATAATCCAACATGCGTGTTAGACGCTAGCTACATCATAGCGCGTTTTGGGTAGTGCCATGCAACTTGTATGGTAATGATCATGGGTGTATGGTTATTTTCCACTACTAAGGCTCAACTGGAATTTTGGAGCACTTCTCGTGGAAATAAGTGGCCTAAACATAAGGGAAAAAAGTTTCTCCTTGAAATGATTGTTATTTTCCATCCAAGTGCATTGAATGTTATCACAAGCTCGCAAACCGACAGCCTTCCGCAGTTCATGCCGCATGGCAGTTGTCCCGTTGAGTATGGAAACCATGGTTTTAACTCTGCCACATCACTTAATCCATTGTGATTTTAAGCGGCAACTTCATTCTAGCCACTTCTCATGGGGAGGGCACCGTTATTAACAGGAAAGGCATAGGATGTTCCACCCCTCCCCCCTCAGTTTTGCAAGGTTTGCATTTCTTACCCAAAATTTGCAACCAATATGTTGTGTTTGTCGCGTTTACTACCGCAACTAAGATTTTAACACTGCAACTTTATTTAATCCAGTTCTGGACTCGGAAATAGCAAATGAAACCGTCCCAGCATGCTTTGCGGCCAAAACGGAAAGGGCGATGGATTTTTACGGGTAGAAAGGAACATTGTAGAGACATGGGGTTTTCACCTAAATGTTACCCATGGAAAACTGCAGGGGGTCTTCTTAATTTGGTTGACATTAAAGTTCAGGGGGGGGGGGATGACAGCCAAAATAAAATTTCAAAATGGCTTAACCCCCCTGAACTTCATTTGCACGAGTAGTACATCAAATTTAATGCTCGGCGAAATTACATCAGAAAGCATGGTGTTTATTTCTCCTAATAATTATGTGCAACATACCAAATATTAAGCCATGAATTACAAATATTCCCTACCCCACCCCCCTGGAAATGGTATACCCATTTATTTTTGCAAAATGTCTCGGGAATGTCATTCATGATGAAACTGATCTGTTTCTAAGTTTTCATGTTCAACACCGAATGACAGAATTGACATTAAACAGTTGCCCAGGCCCCGCTCGGCCAAGAAAAAAGCACCAAAAACCACCTTAAACCCCCTGAACTTTATTTCCACGAGTAATACATCAAAAAATTGATCTAGCTGGGTGAAACTACATAGGATAGGCTGGTTTTTACGTCTTTAACTATTCGCTACATACCAAACATTAATTAATTAATTAATTAATTATTTCTATGATTGCATTTTTTCTATGATTATCGTTAGGAATTATTAGGGTAGAATAGCGTAGTTATAAGCATGACCACATCAGCAATGCTGTAAATTTATCGTGGGTAAATAAATTTTATTATTAAGATGGCAGCACATCACACAATGACTGTGTTCAACACATTCCCCATGCCAAGGGAGAATGACAACAAGGTACAGTGTATAAAGTTCTATTTATATTCAAATGAATCCATCTATTTTAAGTTATGTTTGAGGGATTATTGTGGTTCAGCTCACCTTTGGTATTAACCCTTTCGCACCCAGACGTGTTTGGGCTCAATGGGTGAAATGCAGAGTGCTAACTCAACCCTCCCCCCTCAGTTCCAGTTTGGCTAGCCCGGGCTAGTTAAATACTGCTGACTTTTTAAACCAAGGGCTCAAACTTTCCCCATGATGCCATTCGGCAGAATACTACAGACTCGGCGGCGGTGAGTATGGTTTCTTCTGTAGGTTTTCCAATGAAATGTGCTCTAATTTTGGACAAATAAGCCACTGTAAGAGAGCTAGAGGACATCATTAAGTCTGATGACGGCTGAAAAGTACTTGGTTTGCTTTTAGTAGGCCTTGTGAGGGGTTTCATAGGGTTTTTCTTTTGTGTTTCTGCTTTGGGACACATGAAATAATTCTTCACTGAAACCCTTGAAATTCTGCAGTTGGTTGTCTTTTTCCCCTGCTCAACCTATTAGGATGTGTTTTTGTCACTTTAAAGCAACGGCTTGAGTCCAAATCACCGCTCTTGGTTGTAGGGGTAAAAGACTTATAAAAAAACCTACAGTAGTCCAAGAGGGGGGTCCCCCTTGTGATTTTTTTGTTGATTACCCAGCATGCAATTGGAGGTGGGAGCAGGAAAAACATGGTGGAGAGAAGTGCAGCATTAAGAATAGCACGCTTCACAGTCGCAATGTGTGTTTTGTGCAAACAAACCTGGTGGTTCGAAAGATTAAAGAAGGTACTGTAACGACCGAGTGCTGATTTTGTGTTTGCTTTTGATTTCAAGGGCGAATGGGAAGGATTTTGGAGGGCAATTTTCAGCTCCTCAAAATTGGTGAAAATCGGAGAAACGAAAAACGATCTCCAAAACAAATGAGTTTTTCTCCAAAGTGGGAGAGTCAAGCGATCCCAGTTATAGCTGTGGCTTTGAAGTGACATTCATCCCTTGAAATACATGTAATATCGCAACATCGTATTTCCAGCGTGTCTAGGTTTGATGAAATAATTTTCTCCAGGTACATGCTTGATATTGGCCGGTTACGGCCGGTTCGGGTGCAAAAGGGTTAACAATCAAAATCAGTTGCCAAGTTAGTTTTGAATTTTACAGCTGGGGTATTTGCTGTTATTTTGTGAAATTTTATTCCCCAACATGGTGGGGCATTTGTCAGTATTTGCAGGCTATCCAGAACAAATCCCCACCGTGTCCTGGGGTGGAGGGCGAGAGGTGGGGTTTATTTGACTGTATACATAACAGAGCTGGTTTTGTAGTATTAATTAATAATTATATCTATAGACTAAGTATCTATTTTTGAACGCTTCATGGCATATATTTTTTTTAACTAGTGGTGACAGTTTCCCAAACAACTGAGCTTGAATATTTCAGGGTAGATTTTCCACAACAGGCCTTAAATTGAATGTATGATGATGCCATGCTTTTCTCGTCACCACCAAGCCTCACTCTAGTATGGGAGGAAATGTTGTGCCAAATAATGAGGCTCGGTGATGATCACAAAAGTGTGACATCATCATGGATATTTAGGCCTATTAGTTGGTAAATGACTCCTATATAATCTAAAAGAACTATAAAATTAATGTACAATGAGTATAAAGCTGTTACAGCCTACAGGGTTCAAAATTCATGCTCACTCACTTGCTACATGCAAGTTGGTTTTAGGAATTGCATGTAGAAACCATGTAACCATTCGTTATTTTTCTGCGAGTTGAGATTTATTTCAAAGGCAAGTCACTGCATCCCTTTAAACTTTGCAAAATTAGCTACCCACATGGCCAGCTATCTCAGTTGGTAGAGTAGCTGAGGGTAGAGCACTGGTCATGAATGCTGGAGGTTGTGGGATCGAATCCAGCTTCGATTGCATCCTTGGGCAGGCATGTAAAAGCCATTGGCCTTGTCTGCCAACAGGTTCACTTCAGAAATGAGGGACATTAACACAGGAAGTCCAATGCTGCAGGGGGTGGTACAATGTATTTGTACGTTTATGTTTATGCATAAACTATCTTGAAAATGTAATATCTTATTAAAAGAATGTCTTACTATTAAAGAGGTATAATATCCTTCACTGAACTTGTGTCATTCTTTTTACTGAGTGTGTTTGTGACAATTCAGGGCTGTTTTTAGGCCTCTCAAGAACCAAAACCTCACCAAAGTCCATTAAAAATGACAAGGAGTGAAAGTGGCACTTAATTGCTACAGTGACCCCAACCATGCATCCACAAATCTCCCTAAAAAATCACACTTTTCAGATGTCTTTCAACTTTTAAACACCATTTCCCTAGAGACACATTATCAGATAACAAGTGAACTCTAAATTTGAAGTACCACTCTAAATAAACCTACATGTACTCTTTTGGGGTGATTTAAAACTACAGTTCAGGTTTCCATTTGACCCCTGACACTTTGGTGTGCCAGGCAAACATGAAAATAGATCAAAAACTCCTCTTACTCTCCCCTCCCTCAATGTTAATTTGTCCTGACACCACTTCAAAATGTAAATAAAATTATGATTGGTTAACTCTCGCTTCTGGTTGTACATGTAATTGGGATTCAGTTCTGGGGAGGGGACAGGAGGCCTTTTTGGTCTACATGTATTTCAACATTTACCTGGCACCTGAAATGTACTTCTTTTAAATTGCCCAAAAGAGTAGTTTTATTTAGAGTGGTACGTACTTTAAATTTAGAGTTCAATTACCCTATATCATTATGACGTCACGTCTTGTTTATGAGGGGGACATAATCGACTTGAACAATAGAATTTTGAACTAAATCTGCTCTGCTGAAGAAAATTTAACTTCGAATTGTCTGGTTTCCATATATCAGCTGTATCAATGTTTATCCCACAATATTTACCATATTTGGTGGCTGGTACCGCTATTCTACATCTTCAAAATGCATTTGATAGCGATTTCCTTTGTGTTGTTGCTGTTTTGTCCCCCTCCCACAACCGTGATCCTTAGCGTTTAAACAATATATTGTTTTGATATGACGTCATAATGATAATTAAAGGTCAATTGTTGCCTGATCATGTGTCTCTGAGAAGTATGATTTTTTTGAGGGAGATTCAGATCGAGCCAGTCGGGTTTGCCGAGTGTGCAACTTTCACGCATTGTCATTTTTACTGTATTTTAGTGAGATTTCGGTTTTTGAAAGACCTAAAACCAGCTCTAAATCAGGTCAGTGTAGGATACATCTTTAATAGTAAAACATTAAATATATAAAATCAGTTTGCCATTACATACTGTAGTCCTATAATATTCACAACCCCCTGAGGCATGGCTTCCTGTGATGTCAAAGAACCTGGTGTGCTAGTCGCAAAGAGTACAGCAGCCTGCCCTCCTTACAAGTACCAACCTCAGTTTAATTATTGCATCAAGCTTTACCAAGTATAAAACAGGAACAGGAACAGGAAGGTGTAACTTAAGGGTAATGTTTTGAAGATACTACCTGTTTATGGGTTAATAAAGCTAATAACTTATTGAATTGAACATTAAAAATACTAACTATAGTCTGCTTTCAAATAGGAAAAAGCTGAAATATTAAATTGACAATAATGTCATCAATAGGGTACACAAATGTAAGTTCCTACATGTAGGTATTATATGGGCCGCGTCAGGCAAAAAGGGCCCGGACGACATTCAAGTTAAATAATTCCTACAACGGTGTTCCTAATAACAGGTTGAAGATTGTATTGTACTCTTGACGAGAAGCGCTACATTTCATTCCTGATAATAGATGTCAGTTTCAAGAAATTGACAATAAAAATCAGGGGTAAAATTTACGTGATTTTGATGCAAGGGCCCGATTACAAATATGACCACAAAAATGAGCAATCCTGTCAGAGGGGATGATTTTGATGTATGACATTCATTTATACCTGCTGGCATTAAAGAGTAAAAAATAAATAAGATTAACAAGATGATCACTTTTTGCCTAAAAAAAATAATTTCTGCAGTCATTCTACTCCCCGTAGCTCATAATATTGTTTTAGCAATAGTACAAGTTACACCTTGAAACAATCGTCTGATGATAAGGACTCATTTGGGCGTGCTAAAATTGTGATCACACCCTCATGTAAAAATATCGTAAATTTCGTCTTCGATTTCACTGGTCAATTTCATGAAATCAACACTACTTGTTAATAGCGCAATGTAGCTCTCGCGATGCATAATGTAATCGCACCACAAGTATAAAAAACATGGTACAATTTCAAAAGACATTTACATATTATGTCGTCCGGGCCCTTTTTGCCTGACGTGGCCCATATAATAATTGATGAGCACTTGGACATCTTATTTGAAAGAGAAAATAATTTATGCATGTGCCGCGATCGAGTGGGATTTGAACCCCCAGTCTTGGCATACTAGTCCGCTGTTTCCACTACACCATCAGCACCAACCACGCTGGCAACGCAGCCGGTTGATGGAGTCATTGTGGAATGTACATGTAACCATGGGTACTCCCGGCATTTTCTCTTTTGGGGCAAGTTGGGAAAGCCTTTAAAGTGCACCTAACCCCTTTTGCAATTTTTATACATATGAAACTTCGAGAGGTTTTGAGTACTTCTGCGAATAAATTTTTGGCTTACAGATAATACTCTATGTTCTAGGCTTGTTTGAAATGGTGAAAATTTGACCTTTCCTGACCCACGACCATGTAAGAAAATTAAGCCTGGGTCGATTCTTGATCTTACATCACCTCATTAATGCATTATTCTTCATGGCGCCTTTCTATCACAACAACATCAATATAATTTTTATAGAAAATATACACAGTATGGGAGTTGTTTGTAAAGAAAGTTATTTTAGACAAAATGCTAAATATTTATTCAAATTATTGCAAAGTCGAATGAGTTGGATGACGTAAGATCAAGAATCGACCCAGGCTTTTTCTTACGCGGTCGTGGGTCAGGAACGGTCAAATTTTCAGCATTTCAAACAAGCCTAGAACTTAGAGTAAATTATTATCCGTAAGCCAAAAATTTCTTTGCAGAAGTACTCAAATCCTTTCAAAGATTCATATGTATAAAAATTGCAAAAGGGGTTAGGTACACTTTAACTTTAAACGTAATTTAGCTTTCAACCTAAGAATTATACTGACTCACAGGCCCTATTATAAGGCCAACTTACAGTACCGCCCAGAAACATATGTACATTTGTTCGCGAAATTTTCGCGAGTAGATCGCGTGCAGTGTTCGCAATCTGTTCGCGTTTTTTTCGCGAACTGTTCGCAATTTGTTCGCGAACTGTTCGCAAATTGTTCGCGATTTCTTCGCGAACGCAATGTGTTCGCGAACAAACATCGCGAGCATAAAATACAGCCCAAAATTTACACGCCAGAACCCGCAAGAAGTTGCAAGAACACGCAAGTTTAACGAGTTGATAACTGCCTTTTTGCGGCTACACTGCAAGAACGTGCAAGAAGTCCACTCAATGTATTAGAACTTCGAGATGCCAGTACAGCGCACGCTATTTTGTTTACATTTTTGCACAGCAAATTATATCGAGAGCTTTTCGGTAATATTTTTTGATGAACTCATTTTCAAAGACAACGAGATGTATTTAGCTTTCGTTTATGCTAGTGTTTCGCTGCACTCTACGAAATATCGTGCGAAATTTGTTTGGTATTCTTTGAACATTCGCACGAAACTTCGCTTCTTCGAAACGTCGATCCTTCGAAATTTCGATCCGTGCATGTCCAAGATCAAGTTACTTTTTCCGGCTCACTCGGTCAATTCGACCAACCTGAGTTGTAAACTTTATTCGGACTTTGATTAACTGTACTTTCGAACGGTACAGGAGGACAACTGTAGAGTTTACTTCAGTTCAGTCAGTATAATCAGGCTATAATAATAGAAACCCGAATCGAAGACCGGAAGGGTAATAATCGACGTTACTATAAATCACACGTCCCAACTTCGGAAGTGTTCAATTTTGTAAACGTTATCCGTATATCCACAATAATATTCAGATCCGCCAGCCTTCCAGATCTTTGTAAAAGTCATTGCATAAAGTTTTAAAGTAAATTTGGACCATGCAGTTATCGAAATATCGTGAGCCGTAAAATAAACAAAACAACGGCTGCTCGCTTTATAGTTCCCTCACCGGCGGTGCGTGGCCCGCTTTAAAGCTTGACTCGCTGAGCGCAAAGCATAACACCAAATAAACTTTTGTTTCAGTGTAGTTTCACATTTACGGCAGATCCTTGTCTTGTTACTAGGTTTCGGCAGAATTCATTGTAAATGTTTGCGTATTAAAATCTCAATTCTTCTTAGAGTCTGAATTTCCACGTGCAATCAGTCAGGCGTGAAAGTGTCAGTCTGAATTTTTTACAGAACATCAACAGAGTTTTGAAGCAACGTTTGTCGTATTGAAAGCCGTGCAAAAACTTCTATACTCTTACCAGAAAACTTCTACTTGGAGAGTGCAATTCCTTTTGAATTAAAAGAGCTTTGATGTATCGGATCGGTTCAGTCAGTTCGCGTAAATGGAAATTTAATTGCACCTTCCCGCGGTATTTGTGTCAGAAATGAGACACGCGTCTGGCTGACAGTTACGACGGGGACTTTTATTATATAAGAATCTTGACTTTTTGATGTCTCTGGCACGCAGGGTATTTACCAAAACCATCTTACTGTACGTTTGTAAACTGTTTGTCATGAATTCGAATTTGTCACACGTTAATCCTGGTGAAAGAAAGGTTAAAATACGAAATTGTGCAATGAACAAGTACGCTTCGAAATTTCTTAGAAATTTCGGATCATATTTCTATAACCTGGTCCGAATTTTCGTTTGACAATATGGGAAATATCTCCAACACAAGCATGATGGCTTGATTTCGTAGCTTGAAGAAGTGATGATCCACGAAGTCATATGACTAGCGAGATGAATGTCAAGAGTTGTTCCGCGATCAACTGCGAACACAGAAGTTGATCGCGAACATTGCGCGAAATTTTCGCGAGCAATTTGCGAACACAGTGCGAACAATTCGCGAACATGGTGCGAGCAATTCGCGAACAGATTGCGAACACTGTTCGCGATCTGCTCGCGAAAATTTCGCGAAAAATGTACCTATGTTTCTGGGCGGTACTGTAGGAATCACTACGTTTAAAGGACCTGAAGGATTCAGGCTTATATTTAATAAACACAAACAGTATTTATAAAGAAGCCCAATGAAGTTCAAATCCCACTCAGGGCACATACAATGTATACTCTTTCACTTCTATTCTTACTAGTTATTTATAGAGAAATGGATTTCTTCTTTATACTATTTTAGTGGTGGTCATGTTGGTTTAATCAAACAAAGAAATATTTTTGTTTCATGGTTGATCGAATGAGGAATATTTTGTTTACGTCAACCAAGATGGCGCCGATTATGTTACATGTACGTGAACCCTGCAGAAATAGGCTTTTTGCAGCTAACAGTCACGTGCTGATATAATACTTCGTTAATGAATAAATGAGCTTGTAGTCCCCATGGGAAAGGCATTGCCATGGATGCTGGATGGCAAGCCATCTTTAAACATGCTGTTTTAGAAAGATCAACAATCGATTGGAGGTGAAAAATAGCTTTTACAAACAGGTTTTGCTAGCTAGGCAATCCCTTTTTGTACATAGGACGACACAAATTTTTACCAAAAATACAATAGAATACAACACAACACAATACAATTCAATACAACAATAGAACACCACACAATACAATACAATAGAATACAATTTGGTAGCAATTCGTGTCGTCCTACATGAAGGGACGGCCTTTTGCTAATAACAATACCGATCTCGTACAATTAGGCCTCTAAATAAATGAAGTCAGATCTTTTTTGCCATCCAGTGCAATCCTGTACAATCACGTGAATGCGTAGCTGCAAAAGGCCTATTGACTATTTAAGACTGTATGATAGGGATGGTCCAGTAAAACATGGACGGGAGGCAGGGGCGCGAGGATGGGGACGCTGAGACATGACTTGAGAAACACAGTATTTTTGACCGCTAAAATAAAAGCGAGTAATTATATGTGTGTATTCAATGCATTGTTTTACACTAGCCGGTCATTTAGGTTAGAAAACACGTAATCAAAAGTGTTTTCCATAAAAAACCGACACCATCTTGGAAGAGCCTCGTTTCCACGTTTTAACTGTAAACAGTCATTTTATGAAAATCTGATAGCCCAGTTTAAAGTAAGTCAAGAAGTGAGCACAAAGAAGTCAACTGTTTTCGGAGACTAAGGGCCGGGGTGTTTACATGAAGGAGGGGGGTTGAGCCTAGTGCTAGCAGTAGGCTCAAAGATAGCCCAGGTTTACAAGCAAAATGATTCAGGTAGCCCGGGTCAACTGAACATGATGTGTCTACCAAAATCATTCAAGCATAGAGGACACAAGTAGAGTTTTGGTTGGTTTTGGTGGATGAACGTGGATTCTTTTTTTCTATGGTGCCCTTTATTGCTGCTGTCTAGTGTCCTACAGTGCTGGTATGTGACCTACTAATTGCTAGACAACTTCAGCAATGTAAACTTCGGCTCTAGAATAGAGTTGTCCCAGGTAGGCGAGTTGTCCATAGCAAATAACCTCTTTATATGAAGTAACGTGTGCAAAAGTTGAACTAGTGCTAGGATTATCCTACCTCTCAGGTACCAGAGACAAACCTGACCTTTACATGTAAACAGAATGCAGAATACAATGGTGGTAGAATGACTCTACTACTAGGAATTGACCCTAGTACAAGGGTTACCCTCTTATCAGGTAAACAACCCCTAAGTTTTGGTGAGTATCTTTTTTTTTCACCCGGGTTGCTTCCCAGGCTCATTTACCTCACTCAGGGAGCATGAAAACGAGGCTTTTCCAAGATGGTGTCGGTTTGATTACGTTTTTCTCACCTAAATGATGAGTTAGTGATGATACACACATAATTACTTGCTTTTTATTTTAGTGATCAAAAATACTGTTTTTCTAAGGTCACGTCCCTATGTCCCCACGTCTCCGTCCATGTTTTACGGTAGTATCGTTGTGTACCGTTTAACCAACTGCGTCATAAAATTCCCTTTGTTACCCAGGTTCGCTATGAATAATTTGAGACTCAGAAATTTTATACGAACATTCGAATCAACACTTAGAGATTTTAGAACGATTATACGTTATCCTCAGTATAAAAAAATATATACCGCCTCAACCGGGATTCGAACTCGGGCCGGTTAAGAATCAATGCAATGGCTTACCCACCACGAAATACTAACCCTTACCATTAGACCACGAGAGATTGCAGTCGTTTATATCAACTTCATTAGCATGTTCATAAAAATTTCTATTATAGATATTTAATATATACAGAGTATAATAGCGGTACAACAACCCTCCGAGTGCGCAAGGTGTGATTCCCCACGGATCTCAACGGTACACGACGATACTACCTGTTTTACCACAGGTACCCCAGGCTCATTATGCGTAAAACGGTTATTTCCCGGATATTTGAAATTACAGTAAATGTACATGTATGGCGTTTTAGCTTGCATGCCCGTTTGCTCTAAAATAAATTTCAATAAATCGTCAAAATATTCTTACCTGTCTCTTGTGTGTTCCTTTCAGTTTCTGTGAAGTTTCAAGCCATTCCGTTCAATATTGAGTGAGTTATAGGAATTTTTCTTCCCTTAGTATAATTATTGGGAAGGATTATACTAAGGGAAGGAAAATTCCTATAACTCACTCAATATTGAACGGAATGGCTTGAAACTTCACAGAAACTGAAAGGAACACACAAGAGACAGGTAAGAATATTTTGAAGATTTATTGAAATTTATTTTAGAGCAAACGGGCATGCGAGCTAAAACGCCATACATTTACTGTAATTTCAAATATCCGGGAAATAACCGTTTTACGCATAATGAGCCTGGGGTACCTGTGGTTTTACGAATTACGACCGTCCGTATGATAGCTAGGGGACTTACTTGTTCAACCTTATGGCTTTCCATAGACTCCTCATCACATACCTCTTGTAAGCAAAATTAATAACTTAATGTTTATTTCTTAACTATTTTAAGTTGAAATTGCCAGAATACTTAAAATAATGGTGGCATTAATTATGGCGGGGAGGTCGTCCTTCAAGTAAATAATTTCCCCAAATGTTCTAAGTTCGTTTATACATAAAGTTCTACTATGTAAATTTTAGCCTGATCCTTTTTCGTTTAGCTCGTAGATAGATGTGTAGGTCGCAAAATACAAGCATGCTTTTATCTTGTGGATTCGTACCCTGCCCCTGGCCTGGGTCCTGGCTTAATAATATTTATAAATTATAAAACGAAAATTTAAACTTAAATAGACTAGACAAATTCTAAAGTCTTAGGTACCTCAATCTCCTCTCATTCTAGAGACTCTTTTGTGAAGCATACTATACAACAAGAACAAAATACTTACCTAAATAGAGAAGAAACACCACACAACACTCGACTGACAAAACAAAATGGCGGAGGGACATGAAGAAGAGGTCTTCCTATGGTAAAATGAACACCACAGGAATCCCGGTATTTTTTCCTTGTATTTCATTGCATAGCACAGGAGTCCCGGTATTTTTTCTCGTATTTCATTGCATACCACAGGATTCCCGGTATTTTCTTGTAATCAACGAAATCCTAATACACTTATCGATATGTGGGGGATTTGATTAGCCTAACTCTTTTTTTACGCTTGTTTTTATATATCATAAGTACATTACCATGTTCACGTCCGAATTGTAACGGTTATACGACGACTCGCCATTGTATATCCGATACAATTCGGTTGCTCATATTGTAACTAGTATTCTTGGGATGCACATGACGTCACAGCGGCCATGTTGGAGGACATTACCAAAATATTCCTCATTAGTATCTTTTGTTCCGTCCTCCAATGTGGCTGCCGCGTCTTTGTCTTTTGAATCTCCAGGGATTATGTTGGAAACCAAGAATTAATACACATTTTAAAGATAAATGCGTCATCACCCGTAGGTGATGCATAAATATGCACTATATATTGGCTTTCTTCAAAATATATTCAGTGGATATACCGTAGAATCCCGGTTATAAGCCCCCCCGGTTATAAGCCCAAGCCAAAACCACCCAAAACCCTTACAAATTTGTATAAGCCCAGGGCTTATAACCGGGATTCTACGGTATCACGTTAGATCACTGGTAGTAATGTATAGTTATCAAATATTTCAATAGTTGTTCCGACTAAGTTTATAGGCGGGAGACTTGTAGATTTATACTGCAAGAAGTCAATAGCCATTTCCTTACATTTCTTATTAGGATTACGGCATGCGAAACGAGGCGTACAAGCTAACAACATTGTGTTGCGATAGCCGAGATGACAACGCGTTGCCAGTTTGCAAACTCGTGGCGGTTCGAGTCTACGACAGAAACATCGTTTGTCCACATTTTTCCCGGATATCATCTCATTTAGGTCTTTTCTCATTCTGGTAATTTGCCAGATGCCGACTTTTTAGGGGGATCAACAAGTCGAGTTTGGGGGTGTATTCCGTAGAGAGTTTTTCGATAACCGGGCAGATCGGAGAGCCGGAGCAAAAAGATAAACTGGGTTTTATAAGCCTAGCAAGGCAAATCGAGAGTGGACTGTCCAAAGGGTATGACGAAGGGGAAGTTGTAGATGCCGTGATTAGAGCGTTGACTCCCGGCATGCGGCTCAGAAGCTATCTTGAAAGTATCCCAAGCATGACGTTATCTCGCCTAAGACAGATCCTGCGATCGCATTACCAGGAACCAAGCGCGATCGATTTGCATCAAAAACTAGCCACTATCGCCCAAGAAAGCAGCGAAGACCCGCAAAGCTTTTTAGTTCGCGCTCTAGATCTTCGACAGCTTTTGTTTGCGTCTCAGGCCGACGACACGAGAGTGAAATACGATTACACCATGGTGCAAAGTCTATTTTTACACACTGTGGAGACAGGCTTGCGAGATGAGGCCATAGGGGTTAAGCTTAGGTCATATCTTCAAAACGCTGACGTGACCGATGAAACGCTATTGCAGCAAATGAGTAGCGCGATGTCAGCGGAACGCGATAGAAAGATACAAGCATAAACAAAATCCAGACCGAGGACTGCGGATCGTCAGACCGGGGAGAAAACCACAAAAGTAAAAGCAAAGAAAAAGATGAAGGCCACATCATGGCAGCTATTCAGGCGCTTAGAGCAGAAGTGGCGGCCATAAAAGAGGCAATGGGAAAGGAAGGAGTCACAGGAGCCACGGCCTAGAGGTGCTAATAATGCCGCGAGAAGAGGGTGCGAGTTGTGTACGCGGGAAGGGAAGGCTGAGTTGTGTGAGCATTGCTGGAAGTGCGGTAGTAGCGAACACTGGAGTAGGGGGTGTCGGGCGACTAGACCACCGGCGGAAAACTCCAGGGGGGTGCTACGGAGGGACAGGCAGTAACTCCTGGCACAGATATGGTGTCCCACAGGTGCATTTCCGTCGGGAAGTTAGTTTCCTAGGTCGCATTGTATCAGCCGATGGTCACATGATCGATCCCGAAAATACGAAGAGTGTTACCGACTTAGAAAATTACGCACCCCGGACGGTAGGAGAAGTAAGGAAACTTGTAGGATTGCTTGGGTATTATCGTAGATACATCCAGGATTTTGCACGAATAGGCAAGCCCTTGTATGACCTACTGAAAGGTGATCAAACATGGGATACAACAACGAGAGGCAGAGCGCGCAAGAAAAACTTCCAAGTTCCTTCGAACCATCCAGTCAATTGGACTACGGACCATCAGTGCATGCGTTCTCCGGCAGCTAATAAGATGTATCACCCGACCACCGGTAATGGCCTACCCAGAGTACGATAAGCCGTATACGCTTCACACGGATGCTTCGCAAGACGGGCTTGGGGCGGTACTCTATCAGCGACAAGGGGGACAACTCCGAGTGATCGGCTATGGCTCTCGTACCCTAACGCAGGCGGAAAAGAACTACCACCTCCACTCCGGTAAACGGGAATTTCTTGCGCTAAAATGGGCCATAACTGAACAGTTCCGCGATTACCTGTACTACGCTCCATCCTCTGTCGTTTACACCGACAACAACCCTTTAACGTATATACTTACCACTGCAAAACTGAATTCAACCGGACATCGCTGAGTCGCCGAACTTACTGACTTTAACTTCACTATTAAAGACCCTGTGTCCGAGCCCATGGTGCTTTGCGCGCGCAAATCATTTTCGTAGGCTACCAAAGTCAGAAAGAACGTTGTTGTTGTTATATGACTCTCGAATCTTTCGAAATCCATCCCTAGTTTGGGCCATCGTGTAATTATCCATAGGTATATATGCTTAACTGACTTTCTTTAGTTCGAATCCCGGTCTAGTGGCGAGTAGAGGAATGCCGGAGAAAGGACCGAGACAGCGAGGCGAAGCGAAGCGACTCGACAAATAATCCTTCAGCAGTCCAAATTTTACTTTCTCTAGGTCTACAAGAGAACACTTGTGGTTCAAAAGGACTACTACGTGAGTTTCCCGGGGATTTTCTGCACTAAGGAACCGGCAGGCTTCGTTGGAAATACAACTGAAAGCACAAAGCAACCACTTCTGGCATCAAGATCATTCGTAATTATAATTTCGCACGGCTAAGCTCCACTGAGGTGTTACGACTTATCTGTATATGTTTTGCATTTTTATTAGCAGAGAAAGCAATGTCCTTTACCTTTTTTTTCATCCTACAGTACGTCCAGAAAGTCTTGCTACCAAAACTACGATCGCGGGTCAAACTCCAATCTGCCGAGTTCAGCTGTTAGTTACTTCGCTGTGAGTTTGACTCGAGTGCGAGTACGACATTTTTTGCACTCAAAATATATCATTCGCAAGGAAAGTAGAGATCTTCAAATACAGCTAAGCAATACTGGAGACATGAAAACAAGGTAGCAAGAGTATGTGTTTGCTTCTATAATTGTGAAAAGTCGCACTCGTAAACCGAATTAGAATCTAAAGACAGAACAATACTGGCTTCCTGCCAAGTACTGTTAAAATCATATTCGATTGGGTTTTTAATCCGGTAGAAATTATGAAATTCGTTATCCAAAGTGTATGTGTACTTCTTTTATGAAACTTATAAACAATCGAGAGCATTTTAGTTTGCCTAAAAGCTGGCCTTTAATATATATATGCGGCCGTTGATAAACAAACTAATCATAACATTGGCGCAAAGCACCATGGGCTCGGACACAGGGTCTTTAAGTACCGCCCAGGAAAAGCGAACACCGACGCAGACAGCCTGTCACGTATTCCAGCCACAATAGAACAACTAGAGCAGGAGTGCACAGCAGAAGTGTCAACATAAATTATAGGGGCGACGATCACCGCAATGTCCGTTCAGTGGAAAGGCGACAACTTACTGTCCACAGCCTTGCGCGCTAACCAAGGAGAAGAGGCAGACGTAGATACCGACCACTCCAGATCACAGGTGCTAGACCCGCAAGAAATCGCACTCGTCCAGAGAGGATCAAACTATCGGTACGGTGCTTAAGTACATTGTGTACATGTTAGCAAAGAAACCAGCAACATCACAGCAGAGGCGACAAGAGACACGGCAAGTCCTGAACCTCCTACACGAAGGGAAGAAATTAGAGATAGGTAAAGATCAAATACTACGGAGGAGGAGTGGACTCAATCTTCAAATAGTCCTACCAAAGAAGTACCACCATCTGGTTTACAAACACCTACATGAAGATATGGGACACCTGGGCGTTGAACGCACTATTCATCTAGCAAGAGAGGTTATATTGGCCGCGGATGGCGAGTGATATTGAGCACTTCATTACAAAAGTATGCTCGTGTCTGCAGCATAAGACCCACACATTCAAGACGCGCGCACCCATGAAAGTATCCAGACCACACACCCATTTGAACTAGTATCAATGGATTTTGTACACCTCGAAAAATGTTCTGGCGGCTACGAGTACATACTGGTTATCGTAGATAACTTTACACGGTTTGCGCAAGCGTACGCTACGAAAAACAATCGGCCCGCACCGTGGCGGAGAAACTTTACAACGACTTCATTCTGCGTTTAGGTTTTCCTGCTAGATTTCACCACGATCAAGGAGGGGAATTTGAAAATAATTTACTCAAAGAGCTCGAAAAATGCAGTGGCGTACGCCTCACTGGTTAGCTCAGTTGGTAGAGCACGGTCTAGAGTGCGGGAGGTCGGGGGTTCGAATCCCGGCCGCGTCCTTGGGCAGGGACGTTTATAAGCCGTTGGCCTTGTCTCCTTCTACTTCTAATCAGTATTTGAAGGGGACGTGAAAGAACCTGTTGTACTACTCGAAAAAGAGCAGGGGATTGTCACCCGGTACAGCAGCCTGGCCATTGCACTAACCACACTCAACATTGTAAACTGCGTGGCAGCTATTAGCGCCGTGAAGCAGTCCGAAATAATTCACTGACGGGATATGTCAGTCATATGTAAAGCGTCATGAAACTGTGGTTGATATGGCGCGAAATAAATGTGGCCATTATTATTATTACATTCACGCACAACGCCCTATCATCCGCAAGGAAATGGGCAGGTCGAGAGATTTAATCGTACCCTACTCCAGATGCTACGGACTCTCCCTAAACAACATAAATCACACTGGAAAGATCATCTAAGTAAAATGGTTCACGCGTACAATTGTACCAGGAATGAGGCGACAGGCTTCTCGCCGTTCTGCCTTCTTTTCGGGAGATCACCGAGGTTACCGATCGACATGATGTTTCGACGCGTTCAGGAGAGCCATCCAGGGAGCTACACAGAGTATGTGAAGAAAAGGACGGCGTCGATGACAGAAGCATACGAGATCGAGGTTTGGTCCGTAACCTATCGGAGAGGGGAGGTCCTGGAAAACTAAGGTCGTATTGGGAAGACGAGGTTCACGTGGTTGTGAGTGACCGAGGACCAGATATGCCTGTCTACGACGTAAAACCAGAGAAGGGAGACGGAAGGACGCGAACACTTCACCGTAACCTGTTATTACCATGTGACTATCTCCAACAAGAACCCACTGTGACGGTCAAGCAAAGTAAAACAAGATCGTGTAAAAAGAACCGGGTGAAGCACCAACAGACTCCAGGGGACTCAGATGACGACAGCGATAGCGACTCACCCAACAACTGATCCAGTGGATACACGTCTCGGGGACGTACATTCATCTCAACATCCAGCTGATGAGCATGGAGCACACGAGGAACAGTTGCAGCAACTAGACTGCGTCACAGATCACATTGAGACGAGAGATGACACAGCCTCTCCACACCGACACTACGGTGGCAGCGTTACAGATGACAGAGAAGAAAGTAGTCATGTTGGTGGCACAGGGGAACGGCCTACTCGCACGCGCCAGCCACCGTCACGGTTTACATACGACGTCCTGGGAATATACCAAGCTACGTTTAGATCCCTGCAGGGAATCGCTGTGTGCAGCAAATCCAGGCACAGCCTCAAGTGCCATACGCAGGATTCCCCTATCTAGTACCCATGCATCCAGTGCAGCAACAGCCACTGATGTATCAAACGCCGCTCCCTTGGATGTACCAACCGCCGCTTGCACCACCTGTATTTAACTATGGCTGGAGTCGTAATTACTAGCCTTAATGAACGATTTTATATATTATAAAAAGGAAACAAAAACAATCAAAGCAACCAGATATAGTGCTGTTAGTAGCCTGTTGGAGTTGGGATAAAAGCCCACAACAAATTGAACATTGCGAAGTCATATGATAGGAGCATGTTAAGATACGTACTTTGTCCTTGAGGTTGGGACTGATCACCCCATCCATAAGTAGTGTAATCATTTAAATATGAGTCACAAAAAGTAAGTTACGTTAGCTTGTACCAGCAAAGATTTGTAAATGAAGTTTGTCGAGTTAATTACCGAGATATCATACTCGAAATGTCATGCTTGACATTTATTTTAGTGGGGGAGTGTGTTAGCCCTTACAGTTGAAACTCAATAATAATTCAGTACCGGTTAGCTGTCACGCCGGAAGTTCAAGTTCATGAACAGCCCACTGTATTCACCGTAATCAGATATAGTAGTGTTATATTTCAAGGTTACTAGACCCGTGTTAAAAATAGAAATAAAGAGTTTCTTGTGGCAAAGTGTGTGTATGGTGTTCTGGGCTGCGGGAACGGCGTAACAATGACGTTTCAATATAACAATTGGAGCTTGCCTATGTATATATTATTATCATAAAATAATATATGGCTTCTCTCCAGAGTGTATACGAACATGTTGACCTAGGTTACTTGACCGGCTGAAACATTTTCCACACTGCTTACAATTATATGGCTTCTCTCCAGTGTGAATTCTAGCATGTTTAGTTAGGTCACCAGACTGTTTGAAGCTCTTTCCGCACTGCTTACAATTGTATAATTCCATAGTATTCCAGTTTCGATAGCAAGATGGCATGGTCTACTGTATCGAAGGCCTTTCTCAAATCAAGAAACATAACTGCATTAATATTGCCATGGTCAATGTTTAATGACCAACTGTCAGTCGCCTCGAGTAGCGCAGTCACGGTGGAGTGAACTGAGCGAAAACCAGATTGATGATTTGAGAGTAATTTGTTGTCCGTCAAATATTTATAAAGCTGATCATAAATTATGCGCTCAAACACTTTTGCAACTACTGGAATGATCGATATCGGCCGATAGTTGGTCATGTCACTACGTTTCCCGGCTTTCTTATAAAGTGGAGTAACTCTTGCGCTCTTCCACTCATCGGGAAAGATTCCTGTTTTTATGGATTGATTAAATAAGTAAGTCAGTGAGTCAGAGATCAAGTCGGGGCACTACCTAAGGCTAAGAAGTTTAGCAGAGATATTATCTAGGCCAGCTGCCTTAGACTTGCAAAGTTTGGATAACAATACGAAAACAGACGATCGGTCTGTTGCCTTAAAAGTAAAACGATTGTCGGTGTCATTCAAATAATCACTATAGGAAGCGTCAACATCATCAATATCTTTAGCAAGGCCTGGTCCGATCTCTACAAAGTATTGGTTAAAATTCTCAGCAACTTCAGTTGGGTTATTTATAGTTGTGCCACTGTTATTTATTTCGTTGATCACCGACTTGTTGTTTTTACGTGACATTACTTCATTAATTGTTTGCCACGTTTTACGTGGAATTTTAGAATATTGTTCAAAGGCGTTATTATAATAACATTTCTTGCCATTCTTAACCTCAGTGTTTACACAATTTCTTGTTTTCTTAAAGTTCGACCAGTCTCGAGGGTCATTGGATTTTATGGCTTTTATTTTTAAACGGTCTCTTCGGTGCATCATACTCTTTAACTCCGAATTAATCCAAGGACTCTTAGACGAACGTGTGCGTCGTGTTCGGACTAGTGCATGTTTATCGCAAATTTCTAGAAACACAGCTTTCCATTTAAGCCACATTTCGTTTGGATTTTCTATTCCCCTGAGGTCACTCCATGGCTGAACTTGGATGTGATCACGAAAGTTTTCTCTGTTGAAATTCTTAAAGTGTCTAATGCAAACACTATTAGTTCCTTTCGACTCAGAGGGTATAAAGAGTTTGCGATAAGCATACACCAAACTGTGATCGCTTATACTAACATGGGACACTCCACTGCACACAATTTTATCGAGTTTGACTAATGGTCGTGTGTCGTGGGTCGTGAGTACATGTCGTGTGTCGTGGGTATGAGTACAAGTCGTGGGTACAAGTCGTGGGTAGCGTTTTTGTCTTTATTGCCAATTACTGCAAATATTTAATGCTATTTTTATTTTATTAAATTCTGTACTGAATATATGCGGCCGGTTTTCGCGAAAAAGGTAGTTGCAATGAAAACATGCCCGGATTTCGACCATACTTCATTCTGAGTTTAGTGCAACCCCCACGAGGGGTAACTTTGAGATTTTCCCATGGCCCGGTCACGTGATCCCGGCCAAATAAATTATTTGTTTTAATTTTTAACTTGTAACAAGAGTAACAAGACAAAGGTCACTTCATGTGCCAGTTGTATCCGTCTGTAGGCCACACCAGAGCTACATAAGTCTTCATCAAGCACTAGACAAAACAACGGCACTAGATAAATACCATACCCTGTTCAATATCTGTCGATGTGAAAATGGATACCGTGTCTAAGATCAGAAACTCGAAAAACCATACGCTGTCCAGCGGATCATCCCCGTATAGTCCACATATGGGAGTACGCCCATAGGTTTACTGTGGTTTACTCACCTGGGCCTGGTTGTTCGAAGCCTGATTACAGTAATCCAGGATATAGGGAAAAACTTATAGTTTGATGAGGATTGAGTTGTGCATCTCTATAGCTGTAATTCTATATTACAGAAGTCTCGCGTCTCCGGTCCGGCACTCGACAAACCGAGTCCTCAAAGATTACATTTAGGGACACTTGAACCTGCTGGTACTATTGTATCTTTAAATTAGTAGCCTTTCATACCAACTAAAGTTTAGGAGTATTTCATTCATGTGTGTTTATTTTTTTCTTTACGGCTTACAGAAAATGGGTGATACGCTCCAGAATAGGATACAAGAAGCAGGCTATATGTTAAGTTTTGACCCCCGTAAAAACCGGCCACAGTTATTCAGTACAGAAATTAATAAAATAAAAATAATATTTAATATTGGCATTAATTGGCAGTAATGACAAAAACCATACCACGACTTGTACCCACACCCACGACGCACGACATGTACCCACGACCCACGACACACGACCATTGGTCAAACTCAATTTTATCTGGTAGTTCGTAAATATGAGATCGATCAACGTCTTACTATACAAGTAACACGCGTTGGTTCTTCGATTAATTGCTTAAGGTTGTAAATGTCGGCAATATTTCGAAGCTCATCACTGACCGTGTTACTGCTTTCAGACAAAAAAAATACAATTAATATCGCCCAGAACAATGTGTTCAGTGTTTTCTGCATCTATTCTCCCGATGAGCGCTTCGAAATGCCGAAAAAATTCAAGGGTTGAATTAGGAGGTATATACCAAGTAGTGATAATAAAAGGCTTAGACCTCGGTTTCTTTATTTCAATTGATAGACTTTCAAGATTTGTAGATTCTAGGTCATTTCTAACGATATAATCTATAGTTGATCGGACTTAAATACAAACTCCACCTCCATTTCTATTTCTATCGCGGTGTATAATATTGTAGCCAACACTTTTGACTTCATCATCACTGACAATCTCATTAAGCCTCGTTTCATTTATAGCCAGAATATCAAACCATCGATTATCCAGAACAACCCGGAGTTCATCTATGTGTTTGGGTAGACTAGTTATATTCAGGCAAGCCATTTTAAAACCACGATTGTTTGGAAATATTGGTTGGGAAGCATTTATTGCCACATTTTCAGAGTGAGATAAAGATTATTTTCGGGTCCTAATGTGCGATATAAAGTTAGATGCTAGAGTTTTAGTTTCTTCAATACTTAAGTGAAGTCCGCTAGAATTAAGGTGTTCTCTTGTGATATTTGAATGTGTGAGTAGTGACCAATCATTTTGTTTGGCGAATCTACCAACGATTTTGTTGACTTCCTTGATTTTGGCGTTCAAGAAATCATCCGATCTTATAATAATTGGGGAAATCGTTACCTTAGTAGATGGGATTCGTCTTCAATTCCCTTACCAAGCTGTACATTTTATTCGGCGATTTCTTTCGGCTCCTCAAATTTAACATCGTTGGTTCCAAAATGTAGCCGGTATGATTTCATCCGGCTCTCTCGTAAGTGATGGTTTGATATAATCAAACATATCTTCAACCGTGGCCCCCGGGAAAGACTTTACATAGGCCGTGCTGTGGCTGTGGGACAATTTACGTCCGTTGATATACTTCAGCATCGAGTCCCCAGCTATCACTACAGTGGGTTTGGATCTTGTAGGGGTGGAAGGCTTTTCAACTGCTTTCGACGGGACGGAGGTGCTGTGTTGGTTTAGTTGATTACTTTGTTGGGTAGATCCTTGCTTTGAGTTTTTCTTTTTCTTTCTCTTCTTTTCGACCTTGGTCCATTCCTTAGCGTTGGCATTCGGAGTATTCCGCGGACATCAGTGTTTCTTGATTTTCGCTTGTCGTCAAAGGAAGTGAAATATTTGCCGAAGCTGGAAGTAAATGTTTACTGCATGGCGTAGGCGTAGAGGGCGCATTCAGTAGTCTTATTACTTGAAGAAGGCTACTATTTTCTTGTTCAAGTTCTTGAACCCGTTTCTTCGTTTGATTAAGTTCCATTTGCATTGTCGATATTCGTCTTCATTGGCTCGTTGATTTCATACCATATTTTATGGATTTCGCTTAATACTTCGGTGTCGTCATTTTCCTCGCCATCACTTTCACTGTCGGATATTTCTTCCACGGCAATTTCTTCGCTGGTGGTAGTTCTTTCAAGCAATGCTTCAAGCGAAGCTTCTCCCGGTTCTTCAGAGCACGTGGTTCTTTCTAACACGGCGGCTTCGGTTTGGCAATCTTTATTTTTAGCAGCCCTAGAAGTTGTTATATTTATAAGCGACTCTTTCAAGTCAGAGCTTCCGCGGCCTTGAATTTGGAGCGTTTTTGTGTTATGGTAGTAATTGAAAGTGGCGTTCGCTATTTTTAGAATCGTACAGGAACCGTTACTTGACGTTGTAATGCTGTCCTTGCTAATGTTGAGTTGATTAGACAGAAAATTAGCTAGATCGTCGCTATTGCTGTTCCATTTTAGCTGCTTAGAGCTTTTATTTGCAGCAGTATAAAAATTATTGTAGATCCTTAGACAGGACCTCGTGTTCACTTTCTGCATTTTCATTAGACAGAGAACGTTCGTGACCGTCCGCCATGACTGCTCTGTCAGGGAGAGTAGTGTCCGCCATGACTGCTCTATTAGGGGGAGTAGTGTTATATTTCAAGGTAACAATTAAGACCCGTGTTAAAAATAGAAATAAAGAGTTCGCGTTGCTTGTGGCAAAGTCTGTGCATGGTGTTCTGGGCTGCGAGAACGGCGTAACATTTGGGGGCTCAGACGGGAATGTAATTGATTAATTTGGAATTGTAAAGGCTGGTTACAGCATGGATTGGATTGTAGGGGTTTGTGGACAGTTTGATCCAGGAATCGTAAGGTTAGTGGGCAAAACTCCTTTGTTGGGTAGTATTAGTCTAGTAAGTGTGGGACAGACTATTATTTGAGATGCGAGGCGAACAATCGTTGTTGGAAGTTCAGGGTTTGGTTTTAGGGTTTTCGAGGGATCAAGTATTAAAGCTTATGAAGAAGCTGGGGATCGGAAAGGGAACAGAGGATGAGGTTAAAAGTTGCTTTAGTTTGATTAAGAAAGTTAATAGATTTCTGGAGGAAAATTTGCTGGAGTCGGGCGAAGAGGGAGTCAGTTCGATTTCTTGAAGAGATCAGAGATGATTTAACACAAGGGGATAAGAAAGAAGCACATGAAGAAAAAGCTACCGTAAATTCCCGTTCCGAAGTTAAACAAGAGCGAGGGGAAGTAAATAGATCGATATCAGATGGCGAATTTTTAGGGGGATCAACAAGTCGAGTAACAATGCACAAATTTGGGGGTGTATTCCGAAGAGAGTTTAAGATAACCGGGCGGATCGGAGAGCCGGAGCAAAAAGATAAACTGGGTTTTATAAGCCTAGCAAGGCAAATCGAGAGTGGACTGTCCAATGGGTATGACGAAGGGGAAGTTGTAGATGCCGTGATTAGAGCGTTGACTCCCGGTATGCGGCTCATAAGCTATCTTGAAAGCATCTCAAGTATGACGTTATCTCGCCTAAGACAGATACTGCCACTATCGCCCAAGAAAGAAGCGAAGACCCGCAAAGCTTTTTAGTTCGCGCTCTAGATCTTCGACAGCTTTTGTTTGCGTCTCAGGCCGACGACACGGGAGTGAAATACGATTACACCATGGTGCAAAGTCTATTTTTACACACTGTGGAGTCAGGCTTGCGAGATGAGGCGATAGGGGTTAAGCTTAGGCCATATCTTCAAAACGCTGAGGTGACCGATGAAACGCTATTGCAGCAAATGAGTAGCGCGATGTCAGCGGAACGCGATAGAAAGAACAAAATCTCTCGATCAAAGCGCGTAGATACAAGCATAAACAAAATCAAGACCGAGGATTTGGGGGACGGCGGATCGTCAGACCGGGGAGAAAACCGCAAAAGTAAAAGCAAAGAAAAAGATGAAGGCCACATCATGGCAGCTATTCAGGCGCTTAGAGCAGAAGTGGTGGCCATAAAAGAGGCAGTGGGAAAGGAAGCTACAAGTGGAGAGCGAAGACCCACGTAGTCACAGCAGCCACGGCCTAGAGGTGCTAATAATGCCGCGAGAAGAGGGTGCGAGTTGTGTACGCGGGAAGGGAAGGCTGAGTTGTGTGAGCATTGCTGGAAGTACGGTAGTAGCGAACACTGGAGTAGGGGGTGTCGGGCGACTAGACCACCGGCGGAAAACTCCAGGGGGTGCTGCGGAGGGACAGGCAGTAACTCCTGGCACAGATATGGTGTCCCACAGGTGGATTTATTGTAAAGGGAGGAGTAGAAGAAATAACAAACTGTGCTCGGACTGTAAGACGGCGAACTGTTGTTCCATAGAGTGCCAGCAGAAACACTGGCCGGAGCACCGGGTGCTCTGTGGCGCAATAAAGTTCTTAACAGAAAAGTCTAAAAAAGAAAATGAACTAAGGTCGGAAACGATATTTCAAAGTAACCTCACCCCTAAACAGCAGGCCTCCGTTGCTAAACTTGTTGGTCGGAAATGTGAGATCACGTGTATATTGGCTGGTAGACCAACAAAAGCGTTGTGGGACACAGGGGCCCAAGTATCTCTTCTATCAAGAAAATGGCTCGAGGAAAACTTACCGTCAGTCACGGTAAAGCCGATCTCGGAACTCCTAGATAACCACACCTCGCCGTGGCAAATGATACCAGTATACCCTTCGACGGATATGTAGAGGCAAGTTTTTCGCTAGCAGACCCCATGTTAGTCACAACAGGGGACCTGGAAATGCCGATCATCGGGTATAACGTCATCGAGGAGGTACTAAGGGATCAGTGGAGTACTAAGGGACCAGCGGGAGAAAACCCAAATTGCGCGAGACTATTACGAGCCATGCAAGCTACTTTTACAGAAGCTGAAATAGACAGCGTAAAGGCGCTTGTGGAGGTAATTCGTGAAAATACAAACGACAGCGTAGGAGAGGTTGAGTATGAAGAGAGACATTACTGTTGCACGAGGACACTGAGACAGCTTCTTTATCCTGCAAAGTGAAATCGGGACCAGTAGAAGGCAGAATACCAGTGTTTTTTGAACCTGATGTGGAGAGGTCATGGCCAACCGGGTTAGAAGTCCAATAGAAGTTGTTGTCAATCAGTGAAGGTAAATCCCACCAGGTCAATGTTGAAGTTACCAATACCACAGATCATGATATTATTCTTAGGAAACGGACAGTTCTGGGGAAACTACAGCTTGTTCGCTCAGTCACGCCAGCTGACGTACGCGAGAAGCAGTGGTCGGAGTGTAACAACATGTCTGACAACCGAGGAAATGAAACTCCAATTGGGCCGAACATAGCGGCGAGAGACCCTGTCATTCCTAAAGTAGGCCTTACTCACCTCACGGAAGAGCAGCAGAGAGTGGCGAACGAGATGATTCGAGAAGAAGCTGAGTCTTTCGCTAGAGATGGAAATGATGTAGGTACAATTCATGATTTAGAGCTAAACATCCAGCTATCAGATTTAACACCTGTGTAGAAAACCTACATGTCAGTACCTAGACCCCTTCGCACAGAAGTTAAAAATTATTTCGAAGACCTGCTAAATAGAGGGTGGATAACAAAATCCAACGAATAGCCAAGCCCTTGTATGACCTACTGAAAGTTGATCAAACATGGGATAAAACAGCCAGAGGCAGAGCGCGCAACAAAAACTTCCAAGTTCCTTCGAACCATCCAGTCAATTGGACTACGGACCATCAGTGCGTTCTCCGGCAGCTAATCAGATGTATCACCCAACCACCGGTAATGGCCTACCCAGAGTACGATAAGCCGTATACGCTTCACACGGATGCTTCGCAAGACGGGCTTGGGGCGGTACTCTATCAGCGACAAGGAGGACAATTACGAGTGATCGGCTATGGCTCTCGTACCCTAACGCAGGCGGAAAAGAACTACCACCTCCACTCGGGTAAACTGCAATTTCTTGCGCTAAAATGGGCCATAACTGAACAGCCACAATAGAAAAACTAGAGCAGGAGTGCACAGCAGAAGTGTCAACAGAAATTATAGGGGCGACGATCACCGCAATGTCCGTTCAGTGGAAAGGCGACAACTTACTGTCCACAGCCTTGCGCGCTAACCAAGGAGAAGAGGCAGACGTAGATACCGACCACTCCAGATCACAGGTGCTAGACCCGCAAGAAATCGCACTCGTCCAGAGAGGATCAAACTATCGGTACGGTGCTTATAAGTACATGTGAGCAAAGAAACCAGCAACAGCACAGCAGAGGCGACAAGAGACACGGCAAGTCCTGAACCTCCTACACGAAGGGAAGAAATTAGAGATAGGAAAAGATCAAATACTACGGAGGAGGAGTGGACTCAATCTTCGAATAGTCCTACCAAAGAAGTACCACCGTCTGGTTTACAAACACCTACATGAAGATATGGGACACCTGGGCGTTGAACGCATTATTCATCTAGCAAGAGAGAGGTTCTATTGGCCGCGGATGGCGAGTGATATTGAGCACTTCATTACAAAAGTATGCTCGTGTCTGCAGCATACGACCCACACATTCAAGACGCGCGCACCCATGCAAAGCATCCAGACCACACACCGATTTGAACTAGTATCAATGGATTTTGTCCACCTCGAAAAATGTTCTGGCGGCTACGAGTACATACTGGTTATCGTAGATCACTTTACACGGTTTGCGCAAGCGTACGCTACGAAAAACAAATCGGCCCGCACCGTGGCGGAGAAACTTTACGACTTCATTCTGCGTTTCGGTTTTCCTGCTTGATTTCACCACGATCAAGGAGGGGAATTTGAAAACATTTACTCAAAGAGCTCGAAAAATGCAGTGGCATACTACATTCACGCACAACGCCCTATCATCCGCAAGGAAATGGGAAGGTCGAGAGATTTAATCGTACCCTACTCCAGATGCTACGGACTCTCCCTAAACAACATAAATCACACTGGAAAGATCATCTAAGTAAAATGGTTCACGCGTACAATTGTACCAGGAATGAGGCGACAGGCTTCTCGCCGTTCTACCTTCTTTTCGGGAGATCAGCGAGGTTACCGATTGACATGATGTTTCGACGCGTTCAGGAGAGCCATCCAGGGAGCTACACAGAGTATGTGAAGAAATGGACGGCGTCGATGACAGAAGCATACGAGATAGCCGCAAAAGAAGGGAACCGGGTAGCATCTATGGGAAAGAACAAATACGACAAGAAAGTGCGGAGTACCCTGCTACAGCCAGGCGACCGAGTTTTGGTCCGTAACCTATCGGAGAGGGGAGGTTCTGGAAAACTAAGGTCGTATTGGGAAGACGAGGTTCACGTGGTTGTGAGTGACCGAGGAACAGATATGCCTGTCTACGACGTAAAACCAGAGAAGGGAGACGGAAGGACGCGAACACTTCACCGTAACCTGTTATTACCATGTGACTATCTCCAACAAGAACCCACTGTGACGGTCAAGCAAAGTAAAACAAGATCGTGTAAAAAGAACCGGGTGAAGCACCAACAGACTTCAGGGGACTCAGATGACGACAGCGATTACCGCCTCCCGGTTACCTCATTGGTTAAGCGCCGGTCTGTTGTGCGGGAGGTCGCGGGTTCAAACCCCGGCCGGACCAACACTCATGGTCTTAAAATAACTGAGTAGAAGGTGCTGCCTTTGTGAAACAATCTCGTTCACGAACTGCAAATGGTTAGACTTTCACGTCTTCTCGGATAAGGACGTTAAACCGTAGGTATCCCGTCGGCCTCAAGTTTATCAGTCTTTCAAGACTGTTACGAGTTACCGACGTTAAATAAGGTCGCTTTACCTTTTACCTTTACCTTTTACTCACTGGTGTATAACCAACCCAACAACTGATCCAGTGGATACACGTCTCGGAAACATACATTCATCTCAACATCCAGCTGAGGAGCATGGAGCACACGAGAAACAGTTGCAGCAACTAGACTGCGTCACAGATGACAGTGAGACGAGAGATGACACAGCCTCTCCACACCGAGACTACGGTGGCAGTGTTACAGATGACAGAGAAGAAAGTAGTCATGTTGGTGGCACAGGGGAACGGCCTACTCGCACGCGCCAGCCACCGTCACGGTTTACATACGATGTGCTGGGAATACCAAGCTACGTTCAGGTCCCTGCAGGGAATCGCTATGTGCAGCAAATCCAGGCACAGCCTCAAGCGCCATACGCAGGATTCCCCTTTCTAGTACCCATGCATCCAGTGCAGCAACAGCCACCGATGTATCAAACGCCACTCCCTTGGATGTACCAACCGCCGTTTGCACCACCTGTATTTAACTATGGCTGGACGTAATTACTAGCCTTAATGAACGATTTTATATATTATAAAAAGGAAACAAAAACAATCAAAGCAACCAGATACAGTGCTGTTAGTAGCCTGTTGGAGTTGGGATAAAAGCCCACAACAAACTGAACATTGCGAAGTCATATTATAGGAGCATGTTAAGATACGTACTTTGTCCTTGAGGTTGGGACTGACCACCCCATCCAAAAGTAAGTTACGTTAGCTTGTACCAGCAAAGATTTGTAAATGAAGTCAGTTTGTCTAGTAAATTACCGAGATATCATACTCGAAATGTCATGCTTGACATTTATTTTAGTGGGGGAGTGTGTTAGCCCTTACAGTTGAAACTCAATAATAATTCAGTTCCGGTTAGCTGTCACGCCGGAAGTTCAAGTTCATGAACAGCCCACTGTATTCACCGTAATCAGATATAGTAGTGTTATATTTCAAGGTTACTAGACCCGTGTTAAAAATAGAAATAAAGAGTTCGCGTTGCTTGCGACAAAGTGTGTGTATGGTGTTCTGGGCTGCGGGAACGGCGTAACAATGACGTTTCAATATAACAATTGGAGCTTGCCTATGTATATATTATTATCATAAAATAATATATGGCTTCTCTCCAGAGTGTATACGAACATGTTGACCTAGGTTACTTGACCGGCTAAAACATTTTCCACACTGCTTACAATTATATGGCTTCTCTCCAGTGTGAATTCTAGCATGTTTAGTTAGGTCACCAGACTGTTTGAAGCACTTTCCGCACTGCTTACAATTGTATGGCTTTTCTCCCGAGTGTATTCGAACATGTGTAGTTAAGTTACTAGACTGTTTGAAGCACTTTCCACACTGCTTACAATTATATGGCTTCTCTCCAGTGTGTATTCGAACATGTTTAGTTAGGTTACTAAACTCCTTGAAGCCCCTTTCACACTGCTTACATTTATATGGCTTCTCCTCAGAGTGAATTCGAACATGTTCAGTTAGGTTACTTGACCGGCTGAAACACTTTGCACACTGCTTACAGTTATATGGCTTTTCTCCAGAGTGCATTCGAACATGTTGAGTTAGGGTACCAGAGTGGCTGAAGCACTTTGCACACTGCTTACAGTTATATGGCTTTTCTCCAGAGTGTATTCGAAAATGTTGAGTTAGGTTACTTGACCGGCTGAAACACTTTCCACACTGCTTACAATTATATGGCGTCTCCTCAGAGTGCACTCGAGTATGTTTAGTTAGGTCACCAGACTCCTTGAAGCACTTTCCACACTGCTTACAATTATATGGCATCTCTCCAGAGTGTATCTGAATATGACCTTTAGGCTCCACCTGGGTTGGAACATGATCTGTATGGTCAGGGAGTAGTGTCTTATTATCCTCAAGATTAACCAGTTTCTCTGATTGTGGACGATTCTCGGTAGGATAACATGAAATTCTCTGATCAGGAGCATGGACCATTGTTTCCTTAGACTTGACCTACAGTAACAAACAGAAAACATGATGATCAAATCATTAATAATTCATGAAGGAGAAACAAAGGCAATCTATGCGATAAGTGATCTGTAAAACTGAAACAGGTTCGTCCTGATTTGTATAAACATTTCCTTCGATTTCGTTCTCTGGACATATGCAAATTACATACGTCTTAACAATGGCCTTCACAAATCGCCATTTGATTGGCTGATGTGCGCATGTAAGTATTACGCACTAAAATCGTGGCCTGTTAATCAACCTATAATTCTCCCTTGGTTTTTTTTTATTGATAAGTTAAAAATGTACATTTAGTGTGTTATCTCTAGAGAATAGCAGACTGAACAGTCAGTGCAATTTGGCTGTTACTTAGCCATTGTTTACACAAAGAGTATTGAGAGATCGAGTAGATCGAGAACTCCAGCGAAATTATATTTTTCACGTGAAGCAGCTTTAAGAGACTGGCTCTGTAATAGCGGTCCACTCGATAACTTACCCAAAAATAGATTCTGTTTATCTGTCTACCATGAATGGTATTATTTATATATCCGTTTATTTTACTCCCATACCTATTTCGACGGGTTGAATGCCATAAAGTGCTTATTTTCAGTGCCGTGACACAGGTTTTTTTACGGCCACTCAAACATGCTTCGCAGTATTAAACTTTCAAATTTGACACACATTCAAAAGAGTTTTACTTCTTTTTACCCTTGATGTCAGATTCGGACATTTAAATGCTCGAAATAGGACTCACTAAAGTGCTCACTAAAAACATTACGAGGGTTTGTTAAAGATAATCTGATTTTCGCATTCAAGTACCACCTGAAATTATTGACGCATACGGACGCGGTCAAACCGCGCTCATTGACCGCGGTATGACAGAGGTTTTACTGCGGCTAATTAACTTACCGCGGCTGAAAGCTGCGGGAAATAGCCGCGGTCGTAACACAATAGTCTAACAACTGAGCAATTATTAATGTATTTTTTGCCCAATGCTTCGGCACTCAGCTGAGGGAGATGAATTAACTTTTGCGACAATAATAGACTGCTGCCGGCATTAAATAAAAGCTTTAAAGTGTTTATGAAACCAAATTTTACATCTTTAGTTTATTGCAGAATAATAAAGTTCATTCTTTTCTAATTATCAAGAGTATATTTATTTTTCAGTTCCGCCTTTTGAAAGGTCTCTTTTTCGCCATTCAAATTGACTACTTTATGCTAAAAACTGTCCCGTCTTGCCGCGCGGCCAAATGAGCTGCGTGACGTCATTGTGAGGACTTGTTGTTAGAAACATGGCGGACTCCAGCGAGAAAGTTTCAGAGAAAGCTACTAAATAAGCGAGGAGGTGGAAGATATTGTGTGACTGGTGGCTTTGGTTATCTTCCCGTATTTAACATTGAAGTTGAGAACAGAAATATCCAACTGTCCACATTCTAATGCACTTAACAATTGAAACCCCGACCCCCATCCCCCCCCCCCCTGATGGCTTTTGTATCCCCTGGGGGTCGGGGATTTTGTTATATTTGCTTTATACATTTTATGGAGGGGTAGGGTGGGTGGGGATTTGACTCGGGCCCATTCTTCCACCGAGTCCTGCACGTGGCGGATCCGAGTTGAAAAGTCGCCTATTTGAAGGTGAGTTTTCTCTATTTAGAATAATGATTTTGCTGCAAGTTATATGCCTTTGACTACATTCTATGCATGTGATATATAGGAAATTATATTGATTTAAAGATATTTTATAGATTCGTTTGTATCGGTTCCGTGAACAAGACAGCTAGTCCTAGTCCCAAGTGCTGCCACTATTTATTTATTTATTAAGCCTACAACACTCGATTCTGTATAACCCAAAACGCGTTATATAGCACTTGAGAATGATTATTAGCTTGTGTTTGTAGTTGATAAAATTAAATGAACGGGATATTATTATCTAGTGAAATGTTCATGCATTTGTTTTTAAATTGATACCAGAAATATGGGACAACACACAATGTCATTTTAATATTTTAGTATTCTGTCCCTCCCCGAGCAAATTTTTTTGGGGCCCCAGTTCAGATCAGTGAGCAACTTTACCACGAGGCCTTGCGCGCCCAATCCAAGATGGCGGACAAAGGTAGCCGACATGGGGAAAGGAATGGTGCTAGTAAAATTTTGACAACTATGAAGACCTAATTCAAGAAACCACGTGATATTGCCATAATAACGGGAGGAGTGGGTCAGTAAGAAATAATACGCAGTGGGTGGCTAGCGGGAACATAATAGTTCACGGAAGATTTATTACGAATTCGGCACCGGGTTTTGCAGTCGGATCGTGGGCGGATTTTCAGTATTCTTACTAAACTGGATTTCTAAATGGAGCCGAATAAGAAGGAGTTTGAAAAATCTCGGCAACTCATGTTTCCTGAATAGTGCAATTTTGTTCGGGTTGCGATACCTAGTTTAATTTGACACATTTCTTTGCGTTCAGTTCCGGACATCAACCGAAAAGTTGCAAGTTGAAAGGTGAGATTAAAAATTTTAAGACCTCGTAATCTTTAATTACTTATGATTCTTTCCCGATTGTGCAAAGCAATTATTCTCTTCCTGAGAGAGAACAAGGGGATCAAGCTTAATAAATACCCTAAGTGCTATAACGGCAAAACAAAGTAAATGTTAAAAACTAATTTCCTTACGCAAAGAATAAAGGAGCAAAGTATATTTGATAAACATTTTGTCGTACTTCATAAGAAAATATTATATTATTTTTATTTTGTATAATATATTAATATAATTTTAAAAAGCATAGCACTCCCTGAGGAACCTCCCCCCACCCCCCCCCCCCCCCCCCCCCCCTAGTTCCATCCATCCATGCTTTAATGAAGCCTTTTTTTCACTTTTCCAATACTTTTATATGCAGAGTTATAAAAAATAATATTAATATATATGTATGTATGTATGTATGTATGTATTTGTTACATTTGTACCAGGAAGAGAAAGAGCATTAGGGTACTAATTGTAATTTGGGGTGACTTTAACAATTGCACTTAAATCAATCTAGCCTGCGTTGCGGCTCTGGAGTATCGGAGCGCAGCGAGGGGAGATTAGAGGGATTGGGGCGAGAGAAAAAAAGAGAGGGGGGACGGGGTGGGGAAGAGATGAAGATAGAGCCTGCCTGCGACCCATGGTTATTTTGATATCCACCCACTAATTAAAATACATGCTTATTAGTAAGTCATTCGACCGATTCATCCAATGATCATGCGGCGGAAGTGAAAACCATGTCTAATATCTGTCAAACTCACGCGTGGAATCTCAAGGAATCTCAATTCGAGCGTAAAATCCAAAACAAAAAATATACGAACTTGGATGAGAAGACAGGGCCGGCCTAAACCCAAACCTGTAAATGTCAACGACTTTTGCAGTATATGTAATGTATGTTTTAAGGTAGCGTTTGGGAATTCAAATATTTCCACGGCGAGAATCTATTCAAGCCTTAAGAAAGAAAAGGTAGCCGAGGCTTTAAATAATTCTAGCTGGTGCCTGCAAAAGTATTGGTCTTCATATTCCGAAATCTGCTTCTCTATCAAAGTGAGTCTGTCGTTCCCGAGGAAGGAAGATTCGAAATGCTGTAGAGAACTACACCTTTGTTTGAGAAGGTTTGCAGGATAAAGATAACTAAGATAAAGATAACTCGTTGCCGCTGAATATAAAGTCGCCACCAAATCAGTAAAGAACACTGCAGACCACATTAACACCGGATTGAAGTTCTGCCAAAAGAAGCGCTAAAAATCATCCACGCAGCGTTACGAAATCATCAAAGCAACTAGTGTTTTCCAAACACAGTTGGGATTACAGCTAGAACATCTCTTCCAGACAAAATATCTCTAATAGCCTTGCTCCTGTTCTTTATTTTAATTAATCGCTGAGAGAATTATTGTTACATGTATGTTTGTCGCCATATACTAATTGGTTTCTGCTCTTATCGCATCCATGCATGAATAAAACGTAATGATTTCTGTCAATCACGCATTTTAGCCAATAGCAATACGCGGCCTTCTGAGGCCGAGAGTTATCAAAATAACCATGGGTTGCCGGCAGGCTCTATATTCATCTCCTCCCCACCCCGTCCCCCCTCTCTTTTTCCTCTCGCCCCAATCCCGCTAATCTCCGCTCGCTGCGCTCCGATACTCCAGAGCCGCAACGCAGGCTAAAATCAATCATAAACCCTACCCCACATGTATACTGATTTGTTTCAGTTCAACCCAATAGTTGAAGTCTCGTATTTCTTTACAGTAACAATATACACAATAAATACAATATAATGTACTTCTTTAATTGATAATTAAACAACACATTGCTTGAATCCATTATTTGTGCCAATATATAATATTATATACTAGAACACACTTAACATGCGTTTTAAATTTAAAAGTTGTGTTAAATAATAATGATCAATTCATTGGTAATCAAAACCTTTAAACACAGCCATATTTACATGTAAATGTGAAAGTGTTTTATCAGCAAATAAAAATGTACATGCATGCTTTTATATAACAAGTGTGCTAGTATATATATAATTTTATATAACTGGCAATAATGTACACAAAAGTACCGGTAGTAATAACAGTAATTTTATGGTTTATTCTTAGCTTTTCTACGTAGTATCAAACTGAGTTTCACGACCCAACATCACAGTTCTGTAAAATTATGCTTGTAATATGGAAATGGCCAGGGGGGGTTGTAAAATGTTTTCGAAAGGATAGAGGCGGGTTACTATGAATAAATCACATGCACCCCTGTGGTATACATAATGAACACAGCCTTAGTCCAACTAATTTACATGCTGTACATTTACTTCAAATATCACAACTGAAAAGTTCAAAAGCTCCACAGGGTAGCTTATTTATAAAGAGATCACGAAGTCATGCATCCTCTTGTTGACCAGGCACAAATAATAAGTTCAGTGTTGGATAATAAAGAAGTACATTTTGTTGTATTTTTTGCAAATGTTGTTACTGTAAAGAAATACTAGACTTCAACTAGGAAAGAGGTAGAACTGAAACAAATCAGTATACCTAGGAAGGGGTAGTCTTTAACACATAACCTGCATAACCCTACCCTCCCTCTCTCCCCCCACCCCATCTCTGACCCAACCCTTATAAAATCTTCCTAAAGCATACTCAAAATATATTCATAAGTCTAAAGTACTCCACCTCAAATATTTTGATTGAAAATGACTACCCAAAAAAATAAAGATTGTTGGATAACCCATATTCCCTGAAGAAATTTTAAATTATAGATAAGTACCCTTGCCTTTCTCTACCTGGTACAACTGTAACAAATACATAAATATATATGAATGTTGTTTTACAACTGCACCATGTATTGGGAAAGTAAAAAAGGCTTCATAAATGCTTAAGAGGGGGTTCTGGGAGTGCTATACAAATGACTTTAAATAATAATATATTTTACAAATTAAAAACAAAATTATTTTCTTATGAAATTACGACACAATTTTTATATATTTTGGGGGCTCTACCATTGTTCCAAAGTGGAGTGCGTCTTCCCTTTCTGTTGACCACGAAAATAATTTTAGCGCGCAAAAACGTCGCGTCAAGTGCGTGAATTAAGACGTGAAAGGCTAACACGAAACTGAAAGCAAATTAACTTGCGTTGATCTTTGTGCTTTGCGTTTTTATTAAACATTCGCTTTATTTTACATTAGCACTTACGGGTATTTATTACCTTTCATATTTGAAAAGATCCCCTTAATTGTCATCTCTCTGAAGAGAATATATACTGGGATATATATATATAAATCGCTTCTCACATTACCAACAAAAACATATCCTAATGTTTTTGTATCGGGAAAAGAATCAAGGTCTTATGATTTTTAATTAAGAAACTTAAAATTCTCACATTTCAAATTGCAGCTTTTCGTTTGATGTCCGGAAACTATGCAAAAAATGTCTCAAAGGTATAAACCAGATCAGATAAACGACCGAGTACTGAATTGCACTGTTCAGGAAACAAGTTTCCGAGATTTTTCGAACCCTTATTCGGCTCCCTTTAGAAAAATCCAGGTTAGTAAGAATACTAAAAATCCCACGATCCGTGCAAAAGCCGGTCCCGAATTCGTAATAATCTTCCGTAAAGTGAAACCTGAACCGTAAGTTGCCGCCAGCCACTTTCTTACTGACCCACTTCTCCCTTTATTATGGCAATGCACGTGGTTTCTTGAATTACGTCATCGCAGTTGTCAAAATTTTACTAGCACCACCCCGAGAACAATTTCCTTTCCCCATGTCCGCCATCTTTGTCCGCTATCTTGGAGTAGGTATGCAAGGCCTCATGGTAAAGTTGCTCACTGATCTGAAAAAAAATTGCCCTCACTGGTAGTTGTACCTGTTAACAAGCCCCCATAGGGTTTTTAAAGATTTGTAATGTTTTCAAGTCAAACCCCCACCTTGTCCTGGGGTGGGGGTTGGGGGGGGGGGGGGGGGGGGGGGGGGAGTGTTAATAAATTACTCTATCACATTCACAACTACAAGAAATGACTCACCAAGAACTCAACAATAACTTTCATACTGCTGTACTTTTATGCTGAAGCCAGAACAGTGATATAATATAATATAGGTTTCAGTCTCTGATTTTCTGTAGAAATTCGTTTAAGAGGGATCCTGAATGTTCGTGAATGAAAAACGGACGATAATTAACAAATCGCACACATTTTGCCATTGTCTGTACTCGTATTGATCATAGAAATGACGCCATAAAATGTTCAAAACTCAAGTGGAACAACGAGCGTAGCGAGTACAGAGTACAGAGTACAGACAATGGCAAAATGTGTGCGATTTGTTTTTTTACAACGACGAAGCACTTATAGCTTCAAATGAGTGCGTAATAAGCTGCTTTCGAGTCGAAAAGTCAAAACGTAAACACTTCTAATTACCGTTGCCGAGAGAAAGCTTTCTTACTCTTAGACAAATGGCAATTTGGTTCACCGATTAACTTCTGTAATTGATGAAATGCTTGTGAAATCCTTTCTTGTTTTTTTTCCGGATCAGAAAAATGAGTTATTGTTATATAATTCAAAACTTTTGAGCTCTGAGAGAACTAGTCTAGTCACAAAGTCTGACTACAAATTCGCCAAAACTTTCTCCACTCAAGAGAAAACTCTCATTTTGCCAAATGGCACACTACAAAGAAGTTTGACTCACCGATTAACTTCTCCTAGTAATAAAATGCTTGTGAAATCCTCACTTTCTTGTTTTTGGAAGCGAAGTTAACATCCATTTGAATTCACAAACCTCGCCGTGATTTTGCAAAGCTACCACGGCTTGCGAGTGACGTCATTTTCATTGTATGTACTATTTTGCATACAGCGGAGAGCCAATCAGAAAGCGAGAAAATTGGATGTTGTTGTAAAAAAGAATTTCGAAAGCCATATAGTCGAACTGAGCCTCAAAAGCTACGCAACTCACTGCCATCAGAACAGCAGTTAAACACTGTTCCTTGGAAAAATGAAAATATCCTTCATCAGACCACAGAATAAATAGCCAGTGTCAACGATGCAGTTGTTGTAGAAAAACAGTAGGGAACAGATGCCATGCTATATAATAAACGCTTTCTCTTTGAATGTTTTTCCATGAGGCATTTTGAACACTATCACAATGTGCAGATTAACTTCTCCTGTGCTGACCATACATTGTAATGGCGGATTCAGTTCCAAGCCCCGGAGAGTTTTTAGCATAAAGTAGTCAATTTGAATGGCAAAAAAAGAGACCTTTCTGAAGGCGGAACTGAAAAATAAATATACTCTTGATAATCAGAAAAGAGAATGAACTTTATTATTCTGCAATAAAATAAAGATGCACAAATTTGGTTTCATAAACTTCTCAGACTCCGCTAGCTAATACACAGCAACATTATATTCTTCGTCTGGTTCACGACTTCAACGGCACGGCGGTTCTTTGTCACTCTAAAACAAATTCTTGTTCTAGTCATTTAATGGCCGTGTTAGCGAAGCGCGACTTGTTAAAGTGCCACTACGACGAAATTTGACCATTTCTTTTGCCACTTTTTTGTATTCCATAAGAACAAACAGTCGCAGAAATATCCAAATCAGTGAAATTTTTTTGAATAGGGCCAATTATACCACACATTTTAAAGAGAGTTTACCGTCAAAATCACGTCCGCCATTACTCGAATCCGTTCCCGTGGGCGAGGAATGCCTAGTCATTTTTTAGCGTATGTGACGTCATACACTTAACGCATCGTTCTCAAGTTGCTTCGAACCCATACATTTCTTCTTATGTTGTCGACAAACTCACACTGCGAATTTTGCTGTGGTTTAGTAAATAACGACCTAAAATCTGCATCAGATTCTTCAGAACATAGTAATGTGTCTTTCTGTTTAAATTTATTGCCGGATGTTGAGAGCCGCTGGCGACCGAGTTGAAAGCTGGACGATGAATAGTCGCTAAAATCGCTTGGGAAGTGGCCTGCCAGTAAGTAGTGCTAGCTAGCAGAGGTTTCTTATCTTTTGGGGGTAATTTTCCCCCCAGGGTATTTTCCCTGGTTCGGCTTTCAGGTTGTGCTGTTACTGGATCCGGGCTACAGGGAGAATTCAGCGGAGAAATCACTAAGGTAATGATCAGCAGTTTATAAGTCCTAAGTTTGTTCATTGTTTACAGTGAAACCCGGATAATTGCTAGTTCGTAAATGAGAGATCGAGAATTATCTGTGTCCCGGCAATAGATTTTCCGGCGAATCTACATTCTAAAATACAATGTAATTGCTATAAAATTAAATCGCTCTCTTGTCTAACATGAAATCGTGAATGATAAGAATTTACTAGAGACTAAAACAATGTATTGAAACTGACTGATCTGTAGCTTTTACAGTGGCTATCACAGAACCAAACTTTCTGTTTGACACACAAACAACTGAAACAAGGTACTTCATGAAATAATATTGGTGGTTTCTTCTGTGGTTTATTGTCTTGAAAATAAAATTAGCAGTAAATTAAAAGGCATACTACATCGATATGTTTATCTGTTTATAGGAAACAGCAATATGAGTTATTTATGATAAACTACATGTATGTTCTCAGCAAACGTAGCCGCTTATTTTTCGGTCAATCTATACTAGTACGGTCTTACCGGCTATTCCATGTGATACAAACAATTATGGAGAAGCTTCTGTCCTCAAAACGTACACAAACCATCCTTGCAGGAGGCTTGAAGAGAATTACAAACCGTATTCTTGGTACTCGACTAAAGGCTTGAATTATTCATGTAGCGAAATGCCAGCTTTGTGGTTCGTTAAATTGCTACAGTCCTGTACAATGCACAAACTCTATTCAAAACGTTTTGTTTGCTTTTCAAAGCGGGAAAATGGTACACTTTCTTACTACATATGTTAGTTCGCGTGAAGGTTTGCATGGGAAAAGTAGCCACACGTGTTGTTGTGGGAAGTTTTGACTGTGACATTTCCCAGTCACTGGTTGAAAGAATCAGTCTCGCCGGCCGGCTAATTTCAGAGCGTTTTCTTGACTTTCTATTTTCGTTCTAAACATAGTTTGAAAAAAGCTCCAACTCGACGCGAATTTGTGCGAATTACTTCAAATTTTCACAGATTGTTCGCAATTTATATCAGCTAAAAAACCTGTGTCGGCGATTTTTTTAATTTTTAAAAGAGAGGCGCTGAGAGCGATTCCCGCATCTATATTTGGATTCGCGTTAGCAGTTTCACGAAGACCAATATATCTTCAGAACGGCTTCGAATTTCCACAATCGCCGACACAGTTTTGTAAACAAGGTCTGTGGGAGTCCAGAAAAGCAAACAGATCTTAAATTCATTAAATTGCCGTGGAGTTGGAGCTCTTGGAAACCAACTCGCTTGTTCGGAAAAGAAGTTTATTTAAAAATCGCACTTTTATCAAAATTACAAACCTTAGGTATATCGTTGTAGCCAATTTTATAGGCTTTAAATGAGGTATAATTTATCTAAATACGACGAATATTCGAGACGCTACTTAATTTTATCCGGAACAGTACCCTGAAGGTATACGATAACCTTAAGTGTATGACGTCACGTACGCTAAAAAATGACCAGGCGTTCCTCGCCCACAGGAGCGGGTTCGCGTAATGGCGGATGTAAAATTCAAGATTCGGAGTTCAAAAAATAAGACTTCCCGTCGTCGTATCGAAAAACGGTTTGAACTGGTAATAATATAGTCACTCTACTTTACGAATATGAGAAAAAAATTGATATGTCAAAATTTGATCGTAGGGGCACTTTAAGTTTATTGCGAAGCATTTGTTGTTTTAGTCAGTTTTAGCACACAAATGGCCATGAACTGCCATTTAAAAGGAAATATCCCGGGGATATTTCCCCAATTAGCATTGTAATAATTTCAAACACTACTGTATACAGTATGAAAGTGGCCGCAGTCGTGGCCCGCGGTAGTGGCCGCCAGTCGGAATAATTTGACCGCGGCTTACAGCGGTTAATTCGCGGCCACACAGAGGTTTTACCACGGCCGTTGCACACCGCATGCGGTAAAGCAGCGGTAAATGCGTCAATAATTTCAGGCGGTACTGCCAAAGTTTGATGGCAGAGTACATGTTTTTAAATGATCTCCTTAAATGGTTCGTTTTGAGCTTACGGAGGATGAAGTCTTCTTTCCTCCTTGTCTGTCCATACATGTATGTCACATGAAATTGGTGTCTATCCCTTTAGTATATATTATTGTGAAAACATTTGAACATCAGGATGGCCTTGTGTAATTAGGGTGAGATACCAATTAACAATTAACTCACATGCTACCAGGGCTTGAACCCTGGCAAAGTACTTGCCACTTGCAAGGTAAAACAAGGCTATATCACCAAAGTATTACTCTCTAATACATGTAGGCAGTTTGCACTATTACATCAGTTGAATAAAACGAACTGGCAAGTACTTTAGTTAATTCCTTTGTTCTTCTAATTTGGACCATGGTCTTCAATGCTATTCCCAGAGGAGTGATGAATAAGAAATGAATAAGAAAAAGAATTTGTAAAACATTCTGGCAGTTGTATTCAATTGACATAATAGTGCAAACTGGGAATTGTACCTTGAAAGAGGAATCTGGTACATCTGACCATCTAATTTCATGAGTGGCAGTATTGTAATCACACAGAACTTCACCAGATTTATAAAAAGTAACATTCCAGTAAGATTCCATCCTTAATTAATCTGCAAGGAAAAAAGGAGTACATCATTAGTCAAAAATTATATATTATTGACTTTAAACTTTTTGACTTGTTTTATTTGCACATTTCTTAATAGGATGGAAATGCACAGAGGCTGAAATAGCCTGTTAGCTTTCGTGTCAACCTCTGCTTATCTTGTGAAAAATATTACAATTAATGTACACATTTAAAACAAAATATAAAAAGAAACATAAAGAAATCATTATCTACAAGATGAACATACATGTTTTGAATGAAGCAACGGAATATTGTAAGAAATATTGATTAATTTTTATGAAGAAAATTTAAAAAGAAATTGATGAGGTTTTAGGTAAACAATGAATTTAATATTCTTGATAAGGCTATAATGCACCAGTCAAAGTACTATATATGTGGGGCTTTGGAGGAGATTTAGTACGTCATTGGCAGCAACTTGTGTCACAACTAGGTTGGGATTTGCACGTTTTGTAATCCCTGTCCATTAGAATGTGGGGAAGTACAATATAGGTGGGGATTGGTAGTTACACAATCCAAGATGGCAGTACATCTCACATGCATTTAGTATTCAACACATTCCCCAAGCCAAGGGAGAATGACAACAACTATTTATATTTATATTCAAATGAATCCATCAATTGATTTAGACTAATGCTTTAGATAACTTTATAACACTTATTTGAAGTTATGTTTGAGGGATTATTTTGGTTTAGCTCAACTTTGATAACAAACAAAATCAGACACTAAGTTAGTTTTGAATTTTACAGGTGGGACATTTGCTCTTATTTTGTGAAATTTTATTCCCCCACATGATGGGGCATTTGTCAGTACTTGCTGGCTATCCAGAACAAATCCCCACCATGTCCTGGGGTGGAGGGGTGGGGGTTTACTTTGACTGGTGCATAACAGAGCTGGTTTTGTAGTATTAATATGATTATCTAGTACATGTACATGTACTTGTATTTTTTTTAATGCTTCAAGGCATACATTTTTAAAACTAGTGGTGACAGTCCCCTAAACAACTGAGCTTGAATATTTGAGGGTACATTTTCCACAATACATGTAGGTCTTATTTTACATTATACATGTATGTATGATGATGTCATACTTTTCTCATCACCACCAAGCCTCACTTTAGTATGGGAGGAAATGTTGTGCCAAATAATGAGGCTTGGTGGTAATCACAAAAGTGTAACATCATCATTGATAAGGCCTATTAGTTGGTAGATGACTCCTATAATCTAAAAGAACTATAAAATCAATGTACAATGAGTATAAAGCATTTACAGCCTACAGAGCTCAAAATTCATGCTCACTCACTTGCTAAATGCAAGTTGATTTTAGGAATTGCATGTAGAAAACATACATGTACATGTTCTTTTCTGTGAGTTGACAATTACTTCAAAGAAAGTCACTGCATCCCTTTTATAGACTTTGCAAAGTTAGCTAGCTACCCATACAGCCAGCTATCTCAGTTGATAGAGCACTGCATGGTCATGAATGCAGGAGCTTGCTACCCTGCGAGCAGAGGTTTCTCATCTCTCTGCCTTTCCTGTCGCCGACAGGAAAGGCAGAGAGATGAGAAACCTCTGCTCGCAGGGTAGGAGCTTGCGGGATTGAATCCAGCTCTGACTGTGATATAAAAACAATTGGCCTTGTCTCGATCCTAACAGTTTCTCTTTAGAAATGGGGGACATTAACACAGGAAGCCCACATGGGGTAGTATTTGTAATGAAAAACTATTTTTTATGCATTAACTACATGTATCTCAAAATGTAATATCTTATTGAATGAATGCCTTTCTATTAAAGATGTATCCTTCACTGACCTTGTGTTGTTCTTTTTTACTATTTGCAATGATTCAGGGCTGTTCTTTATAAAGGCCTCTCAAGAACCAAAACCTCACCAAAGTCCAGTAAAAATGACAAGGAGTGAAAGTGGCACTTGCTAAAATGACCCCAACCGGCTGTGAATCTCCCTAAAAAAATCACCTTTCACTGACGTCTTACATCCTTTAAACACCATTTGCCTAGAGACACATTATCAGGCCATATTAGTGAACTCTAAATTTGAAATACCACTTCATGTCATAAAAAGCAATTAATAGACCAGACGTTTTTATGACGTTCTCACTGGCGAATTAAAGCACGACTTGTTACTAAGAGGATTTCAACTGAAAGTGTATTTCATCTTCAATCTCATGTGGCCCGAGTGAAAGCCAGATGGGCTCTTGTCTTATATGGATTCGAACCCTGTCCCTGGCTTAATTATATAACTATAAGTTAAACGAAAAATTAAACTTAAATAGACTAGACAAATTCTAAAGTCTTAGGTATCTCAATTTCCTCTCATTCTAGAGACTCTTTTGTGAAGCATGCTATAAAACAAGAACAAAATACTTACCTAAATAGAGAAGGAACACCACATGCACAAAACATTCGACTGGCAAAACAAAATGGCGGAGGGGCATGAAGAAATGGGTTTCCTGTGGTAAAATACAAACCACAGGAATCCCGGTATTTTCTTGTATTCTCAAATGCATACCACAGGAGTCCCGGTATTTTCTTCTAATCCGAATTTTTCTTGTATGCCAAATGCACTTATCAATTAAAACACTAATTGTTAAATATACAATATACTCCTAGTGAGTAAGTGCAATGATTGCATGTCAGTGGTTTCGAACACTTTCAGTGTGTTGGACTTACAGGAGAGAGAGCAGCCACACCTGCAAGCACACTGAGGACTGTTCGCCGGCGTGGTAACGTATAGCGGTAACGGGAAGCGGGTAACGGGTAAGTGAAGTTTGTTTTTAATTATAAAAGTACAACAATATTATCAGGCACCCGTTTACGGTGTTTATGAAAAAAAATTGTCAAATGTATGCTTAGGCACACACCATTATCAGCGTCAGTATGGACTCCTGGAAATACCCATTCGCCGCCGCCAGGACGTACTCAGAAATAGCTCTACAATCCAATGCGCAATCAGCTGATAATGCGGGTATCAGCGGCCATCCCGAGGGGGCGGCCCCCGGGCACCCAGGGGCATTTGTCACAGCAGCCATGACAAATACATGCTAAAACCCCTCGGGTGGGGCAGAAGATTGTGACAAAAAACCCCACCCCTGGGGCAACCTGGGCAACATATTATAAGTATTAGAAGCTAAACGTTTTAGAAGTGTCAAAAATCTTAATAGTTTTATACAAGGCCTCTTGTTTTATACAAATATTATCCTTTATTTCTTTGTTCTGTCTTCCGACAGTGGATGGCTTAATTTAATCTCTTAATTTGAATGATAATGATATGACTTACCTCAAGGACAAAGAAATCGAAGAACGTCGATCGATCGAGCGAGTCCTGTGGCGAAAACTGCTGAACGTTGAGACAGCAGATTACGTGCAAACCCCGTGGGTATGTCCCCGGGGTATTTTGACGAAAACGCAAAAGCGCTCTAATGCCCCGCGTGTAGGGCATGTTTTTGCTACAAATCCCCTGGGTTGCCCGTGGGTTGCCCGGGGGCCGCCCCCTCGGGATGGCCGCTGATACCCGCATAACTGTGTATCTTATGCGCTGCACTAGCAACCACGTGCACGTTTACTAGTATATAATCTATACGGTTCTCTGCATCTTTTCTTTTGGCCTACTGTTAGACCGTAAGGAATGGCCTGCAATGGAGTCTTTGAACTATGAGGTAATGATGATCGAAAATAGTGTATACGAATTATGTATTTGTTGTTCATTTTAAAAGTCGTAGTCAGCTTGCTGTTGAACGTAAGATTTGTCTCTCGAAAACACGTTTTTCCAGCATTCGGCGTTATATAATATATTAGCTTCTACTGACGTATCTTTGGTGTAGAACAAGCAAATGTATATAGCATTAAGTTGGGCAAACGGCAATCGGTTTTGAAGTATGCAAGTGCTTAATTTCCTGAAACGTAACAAATGGTTAAACCCAGCTTCCAATCGACGAGAACGCGTCTGGCTAGGTGATAACAACCAGATGAAAGAGAAAATAACCCTGGCGCGCCACTTATAATTTGTTCATGCATGATTTTGGCCGATCTTTAAGAATTTTTGGCCCAAGTATTTTCTAATATCGAAATCCATGCGGAAATTTGAAACCTTTGAACTTCAAAATAAAGTTTACCTGTCTTTATATTGCATTTTAAAGCGATCGATTGCGAGAAGGAAAATTTACTAATAAGACATTTATATATAGACCACCAAAACGTCTCAAAAATCTCACTTCGTACTATTCGTTAATATTACTTATTAGTTAATATTACTTATATTCTATTTCAATCCTAATTTGAGTGTTATCAATGTAGTAGCCAACTCGAAAGCCATTGCTACTTTGGCCACTACGCACATTTTTTTCCTTTAAATACGGTATATTTATAATGCATGTACGATAAGGATCGATGCGGTTGCATGCGCCGCCATGAAACAACCCCCACTCCATCCCCCCTTCAATGTTGTTATAAGCTAAGAGCACGTTCAATCTGGAAATTCATTCACGGGCTTGGGAAGCTGTGTTAACTTTGCGTCAGGTATTTTTATTTTCATATAATGAGTCATCTTTGTCGACTGTCCCAACATTTTTGTCCATGATTGTAGCTCCTTCAGAGCCGTTCTTAGCCGGGGTCGTCACGTAACGCTCGCCGTCCCACCAGTAGCTGCTTACCGCAGCAACACATTCCGTTTACGATTATGATTATCACTGGTCAGGATAATACCTGCTTATTAACCGAACGCGGAGAAATACGCGGTCTTTTCTGAACAGACCGAGCCGTTAAAACTGTACAGAAAAGACCGAGGTCTGATATTTCTCCGTACAGACCGAGCAAGCGAGGTTAATAAGTGGTTTATTATATGGCTAATCATAATGTTTGGTCACTTCCGGTTACCAGTATTTCCGGAATTGGGAGAACGCGCGCGAACGTGCATTTTCCCGCCTTTATCGATCAAACTTTGATCGCTTTATTTTGATATTTCTGAAGTCAAGAATTGCTGAGGTCAACTTTTGTAATTATTGATAGAAGTTTACGTCAATATTCCAGCTTCTGAAGTGGTTAAAGTCTCTGAGATGAATCGTTCAAAATGTTCGTCTAGAGTCTTTTTCAAAACAACACTATAACGAGTGAAAGCTGCTTGATCCGTGTTGGCGGCTATTCCACTCGATCCATGACTTCAGTCTCGGATTTAACTCACTCTGGATTTAATATTGATGAAGTTAGACATTGAGGTCACCATCTGCTGAGCACTACAGGCACCTGAGCTTCACATTTCTTTCTTGGTTCTCTCTGGTACTGTGGTAGCGGTAGATTTTTTTTCCATTGCAAAACAGCTTTGATTTTCGCTTCATGATCACCGCTAGGACTTTCCTGACTTACTTTACCAAGTCTTTGCCCTGACTTTCGTGTTGCTCTTTTATATTTTCATTGTCTTAACTCTCGGCAAACAGCCATATTGATCAAGCAAAACTTCCCGCCAAAATTTCTTTCGCAATACCGCTGATCAGGCTGAGCCCGCAATCACATTATATCGCACATTTGCGATTTACATATCGCACATTTGCGATTTATATATCGCAGTTTTGCGATTTTTATATGGCAGTTTTGCGATTTACATATCGCACATTTACGATTTACATATCGCACATTTGCGATTTACATATCGCACATTTGCGATTTACATATCGCACATTTGCGATTTATATATCACAGTTTTGCGATTTTTATATGGCAGTTTTGCGATTTACATATCGCACATTTGCGATTTATAAATGACAGTTACGCTGCTTGTGATTTATAAATGACAAAGTTAATTCACTTGCGATTTATAAATGACATAGCTCACTATCTGCGATATATAAATTGAAAAGCAACTTAAATTGTGATTTACTAAATAGCACAAAAAAACAGTACAAATACAGCTAAATATTTTTTTTACACTTGGCGCCCCATAGCATATGGCATTTTAAGACATAACATGCAGAACGTACACAGCGGGACCCGCTTTTACGGAAATTAACAAAAGCAGATAAAAAATTGTTGGCAGACACAATTTATTAAGTTGACACCAACTTAGAAAAGCTCCCGCATAATTCTTTTGCGGAACAAAGCAAGACGCCAGAGTATCAGGTGATATACAATATTATCGTGTTTTTTGTATCTTTTCATGTCAGGATTTCCTCGAAGATATAAAAGTTGTCAATATTGCGTTCGCCTTGTCACTAAACGTGTTGTTTGACGAAATCAGTCCCGCCATCCATCTTGGACTGGCTCACACTATCTGCCGGCTACCCTGCGTACCCTGCGCACCCTGCACCCTGCATATTACTCCGTCCAGAGAAAACCTGAGGTTTTCTCTTCTCTCTGCTTCGCAGCTCGCTAATCGTCACTTCGCAGCTCTTTCTCCGCGGCTGTCCTCTCTAGAAAATCTCTGGAACCAGGGTAGACCCAAGGCAACCATATAGCAATTTGTATGAGCATCGATCTGTCCCGCCTCAATTTGACGTAGAAGTACGAGAAAAATGAATGCAATAACAATAAACGAAGCAACTTCTCTGCTGCATGCGAGCATGTTCGATTTTCCCACCAATATTTGTTTATCAAAATCATTATTGACAGGCTACTTTGGTTATTCGATCTAGTATAAACACTTTACCGCACAACTACCGCCTCCCGGTTAGCTCAGCCGGTTAAGCGCCGGTCTGTCGAGCGGGAGGTCGCGGGTTCAAAACCCCCGGCCGGACAAACACTTAGGATATTAAAATAACTGAGTAGAAGGTGCTGCCTTTACATAATACAGCCGTAAACGGTTAGACCTTCACGTCTTCTCGGATAAGGACGTAAAATCGTAGGACTAGTGTCCCCAATTCGCTGGAAAGCTAAATACATTGACACTTAAAGTCACTTACTTTACGGTTAAGTAAATTAACCTCAGTAACTTGATACTGCGGTAAACGCGTAAGTGTAAACACGGCATTAGGTAGTTGCAGATGAAGAGCCACACAGTGGAAATACTGCGGCTAAACTGCAGAATACCCCGCAACTCTTTATGTCCTACGCGTTGCCGGCTACGCGTACCACGCGTAGTTTGCTACGCGTCGAAATTCGACGCGTAGCATCGCGTAGTACAGCTTCGTTCTATAAAGAATCATTAAGATATAGCTTCACGGGTGTGAGACTCGGCCTCAGTCCACCTCTTCCGTTCGACGCGTAGCACGCGTCACACCGCGGCAAAACGTTTCGCGCATGCGTATTTGCTATTTCTTGTCGGCGCGGCCGCCCCCAGTTTCCCGCAAAAACTGAAATGAAACAACAGGCACATACCCGTGATTTTATAATTTCTGCTTAAAAGTATCCATTTATGAACTGTTTTGTCAAAAAATAATAAAACTACTTAAAAGATAAGCCTAAGACTTTAACAGGTTGAAGTTTTCTTAATTTGTAATTCACTGTGAGTTTACGAAGTTATAAAATTATTTACTAAAAAAGTTGAAACCCTCGGTAATTTGTATTTGATAGCAGAGCCTTCATTCTTTTGGCCAGCGGAGCATACCGTTTTGCCGCGGTGTGAGCACGTGCACACCGCGGCAAAATGTCACGCGCATGCGTATTTGCTATTTCTTGTCCTCGCGCGGCCGCCCCCAGTTTCCCGCGAAAACTGAAATGAAACAACAGGCACATACCCGTGATTTTAACGTTTCTGCTTAATTTTGAAGTTTTCTTAATTTGTAATTCATTGTGAGTTTACTAAGTTATAAAATTATTTACTAAAAAAGTTGAAACCCTCGGTAATTTGTATTTGATAGCAGAGCCTTCGTTCTTTTGGCCAGCGGAGCATACCGTTTTGCCGCGGTGTGGAGCACGTGTAGCATAGCAACGTTCGCGGCCTCAGTCCACCTCTTCCATTCGACGCGTAGCACGCGTAGCATCGCGTAGCATAGCTTCGTTCTATAAAGAATTCATTAAGACTTAGCTTCACGGATATCTTTTCATTTGCGGGGTACACTGCAGTTGCTCCAATACTGCAAATAAACCGTTATTATTATTATATTATTTGGCAGAGACTATAAGAAAATACCGGGATTCCTGTGGTATGGATATTTGGCAGATAAAGTACCGGGACTCCTGTGCTTTGTAGTTTAACACAGGAAGCCCATTTCTTAATGTTACTCCGCCATTTTGTTTCGCCAGTCGAGTGGTGTGTGGTGTTTCTTCTCTATTTAGGTACGTATTTTGTTCTTGTTGTATAGTATGCTATCAGATACAAACTTAAGGTACCAGGGAAGCTACGACATGAACTGCAAGCACTAGGTAAAAGATTAACTGATCGAAATTTGAGGGATGTAGCTGTGCTACTAGAATAGTAGAAAGCATGCAAATATCGTGTTTTCAGTTTTCCATACATTTGTCTGTAAAAACGAGTCAAAATCCGCTGGGAAATTTACAGACAAGTATGGAAAACTGAAAACTTTCCAGCACAGCGATTCTCATATGAACTGACGAACCTTGCAAACATGTGGGATTGGTAAAAATGAAAGCAAATATTCAAAAATGACTAATAATTAACAAATAAAGAAGCCTTAGCCATGTTTTATGTAAGGGTTAGAGACTGCTTGTGAGTTCTTTATCGACAAATACAGGCACGCGCTGACTGTACGATGAACGAAAAATAATGAATACTGCATGAGGCCGAAGGCCGAATGCAGTATGAAGAAATTTTGAGTTCATCGTACAGTCAGCAAGTGACTGTATTTTGCCGATAAAGCACAAACATAAAGTCTCTAACCCTTTTAATATTCAAACTGAGTGCACTGTCAGCCGTGAATTTCAATTGAAATCAGTTGTCAATAACAATTTCATAAAGAAGTCAAATATTTCGCATGAATTAAATCATTTTACGGTAAATATCTCCACAAAGAAAAGTCATTTCAACAGACAATGAATAAAAACAGAAGTAGATAACTTTGCAAAGAATAATTTACTTTGGCGTTCGGTCAGTTTAGTTGACGCCTTGCGAGTACATTTAACTCGAACACGTTTCTCTTGGAGCCATGTATTAAAATATCGAGTATTTAGCCGGCTTAACTCCTAGATAGTCTACTTTCTTTAATAGTTTCTTTCATTCGAAAATAACTAACCTGCAGATTCCAGTGAATTGAAATCTTGAAACCGGCCTCCATGTGCTCGGCTCTGATGCAAACATTTTCCAAATAAAAATATCCTAGGTTTTGCAACCTTCCACTGAATTGTCGCTTCATTGTCTCCTCTTATTGACAGAGTAAGGTCTCGCCCGAAATAAAATCCATTTCTTCAGTTTGGACTGCTAGAGTGTTGTAGAAACTTTTGTTTACTCAGACACATGTTGACTTGTTAGTTGTTGTACTTCCAGCGCTTGCAAATCAGCCATTGCTAACGAACGATTATGCAAATGTTTGCCTGAAAACATAACGGTGAGGCGAATAGTATGATTGTACATTTAACTCGAAAACGTTTCTCTTGGAGCCATGTATTCAAATATCAATTATTTAGCCGGCTTAACTCCTAGATAGTCTGCTTTCTTTAATAGTTTCTTTCATTCGAAAATAACTAACCTGCAGATTCCAGTGGGGCAGTGAATTGAAATCTTGACTCGAAACCGGCCTCCGGCCATGTGCTCGGCTCCGATGCAAACATTTTCCAAATCATAAATTTCCTGGGTTTTCGAACCATCCACTGAATTCTCGCTTAATTTTCTCCTCTTATTGACAGAATAAGGTCTCGGAAATATAATCCATTTCTTAGGTAAGACTACTAGAGTGTTGTAGAAACCTTTGTTCACTCGGACACATGTTGACTTGTAAAGTTGTACTTCCAGCATTCGCAAATCAGCCATTTCCAACGAGCGATTATGCAAATGTTCGCCTCAAAATATATATCTTCTGTCACACAGGCAACAGAGTTCAATCCTGCCGTTACCTTTCTAGTAATTGTCTGCATTTTCACTGTTTAATATGCGATGAGGTTTTCCAAGCCGTCCAAACACGTAACTAAGCGAAGAACTAGGTCTCCCTTTCCCTAGGTAAGAGAGGATCTGGGTCGAGTGCTGTGGTCACCAATAATGCACGCTCATTAGCCAATCACATGCTTGGATTTTGTACAATGCACGAAATTTGAACATTAAACTATCATAAAACACGATGGGCATTTGAGAACATGAGAGAAATGTTAAAGCACAAGCCGAAGGCGCGTGCTTTCAACATTTCTAGAGTGTTCTCAAATGACCAGAGTGTTTTATGATAGTATAAAACATGGATTTAAGGCTTCTTTATCTGTTTTATAATATAGATTTACGCGCGCGATGAAAGGAAACCGCCAGTTGAAAACTATATAACACGGCTAACCATGTTATATACTCTGATAAAACATGGCTTCTTAGCCAATCGGAGCGTGCGTACTATCGTATCTATATTATAAACGGTATTAGTATATACCACACCAGTGAATATCACATTTGGCGCACTCTGATTGGCTACCTAAACAGTGAATATGATTTCATATTCACCTCCGAGCAAAGCAGCAATCATATCACGCGAGTTTTTGTCCATTTGACAGAAAATAAAATAACTATTTGGTGCTAGCTATTCACTAATGTGTGGTATATACTAAAACAATTATTCACCTCAGTGTTGGTGAATAGTGGTGGATATTTACCTCGCCGAAGCGGCTCGGTAAATATCCACCACTATTCACCTCCACTTCGGTGAATAATTGTTAAATAATTGTTAAATAGTGAACAATCACGTACCAAATTTTGGTCATTAGGTTGTCGGTAGGCTGTTGTCTTAGAAGATTCACGTAAGCTTATTTATACTTGTCGGTAGATTGTCGGCTGATTTCATATGGTTGTCGGTAGGTTGTCGGTGGAATTTACATAGTTGTCGGTAGGTTGTTGGCGTGTTGTCGGCCGACCACTTACCGACAACAAATTTACCGTGCAACTTGTTCACTTTAGCCAATAAACTGTGTAAATAATTATACAGTCTTCAAGTCAAATATTGAAAATACTTTCAATCAAGCATTGAAGGAGGGGGTTTAACTGTTTTAACCCACCAATCGAACATTAACTCCATACATGTGTATATATAGCTGTACCATGACACAGCCCCTTTATAGTTCTAGTGTTATTTTCTTTCTGGCCTGCCTCCTTTCTTTGATTCTTTTGAGCCTTCTATCGTCCCATTTATCGCAACATATGTAATTCAAATGCTTATTTTAATGGTTTGTTTAAATGCTTTGATCCTCCATTTGGCCAGACTAACTATACAAATTAAATAAACTTACTCAAGCCTGAGAATCGGCATGCAATTATACGGTGAAAGGTTTTGCTCGTTTCAACCTTTGATGAGTTGTCTGTGTTATTCAACTCTGCCATTTGTATGTGAATAGAGTCCTATTTATTTGAACAGACAAACTACAAAATAAACTTAGTCCAGAATCGGCCCGCATTATAATTAACACGGCAAAGGTTCTGCTCATTTCATACTTTAAAGAGTTGACTGTTTTATTAAACTCTGCCATTTGTATGAGAACAAAGTAAACTTAGTTGAGAATCGGCCTGAATTAATACACAGCGAGAGGTTCTGCTCTTTCATGAGTTGACTGTTTTATTAAACTCTGATGTTATTGTGTGAACAGGATTCTATGAACAGACCAGCTACATCATGTAGGTGATGAACTACAAAATAAACTTACATGTACTTGAGAATCAGCTGGCTAATACACAGCGAAAGGTTATGCTTGTTTTGTAAACACTTAATTTGATGAGTTGTCTGTTTTATTAAACTCTGCTGTTAGTGTGTGAACAGGATCCTACAAACAGATGACTGACTACAAAATACAGTAAACTTACTTGAGAATTGGACAGCCTGTTTTACACTTTCTTGAGTTGTCTGTTTTATTAAACTCCTGCCATTTGTGTGTGAACAGGTCCTACAAACAGACAAACTACAAAATAAACTTAGCCGAGAATTGGACTGTTTCATGGCAAAAATGTCTGCTCCTTTCACAATTTGATGAGTTGTCTGTTTTTAATTATTAAACTCCACCATTTGTGTATGAACAGGATTCTATGAACAAACTAACTGCAAAGTAAAGTTCCTGGAGAATCAGCTCGCAAGTTGATCAGTTGTCATTTTTATTAAACACCATTCATGTAAACCTCCATTCATGTTGGCTATTAGTCAAGCCACAAGAGCTTAGCTATAGACATAAATGAGCTGTCAAGTCCATTGTCTGACCCATCAAATAATTCTTTTGTTTGACATCTAATAAATATTCATTGACCCGAGAAAAGTTGGGTGTCACATTTTAGACCGAACATGCTTTTTCATGTTGTTCGTGTAAACAGAATATTAAATATCTCAGAAGTACATGTAAGTATCTTTAATTTATGAAAAATACCTCATCCTTTAAATTATTACATGTACCGGTAGCTATAGATACATGTAGGTTAAATAACTTTGGATAACATCTATAAACTGAATTTTCTTCTTAAAATCATTATTTCTTACAATATTTTTCTTGCTACATAATTAAAGCATGTTTGTTCAGCACTGTTGCTTATTAAAACAATTATGTTCATCTAGATGTTGTTTGCTTTATGTAGTCTGTAATGTTTTTTCACAAGATCAGCAGAGACCATTGTCACAAAAGCCAACAGGCTATTTCAGCCTCTGTGCACTTCCACCCTTAATGTTCATCCAATGTGTTTAATATATTTTATTAATTACTAATCGTCTCTTGTTTCTTCTGATTTTTCTCTTTTTGCCTAATAGTAATATAAATAATAATGATAATTAAATACTCCTTTTTCTCATTCCAGATTAATTAAGGATGGATTCTTACTGGAATGTTACTTTTTATAAATCTGGTGAAGTTCTGTGTGATTACAATACTGCCACTCATGAAGTTAGATGGCCACATGTGCCAGATTCCTCTTTCAAGGTACAATTCCCAGTTTGCACTATTACGTCAGTTGAATATTAATACAACAACCAGAATCCTTTTTGAATTCTTTTTCTTATTCAGATCTTTTAACTCCTCTTAGAATACCAAAACAATTCCCTGGTAGAAAACCTGGACAGGATCCTTTAGGATCTTGTACATAATGCAGTGTAGGATCCTACATTTGTATATGTAGAACCATGATCCTACACATGAATAGGCTCCTCCCGGGGGGGGGGACTCCCCATAAAAATAGACGGGGGGTGCTCGACGTAGACTTTTAGTTACAAAACGTTAGCAAGTGGGCTATCTCTTAGGGTCTTCCAAAGGTCCTCTATCTTTTAGGGGTCTCCAAGACCCAAAATTTGTGCAACTAAGGAAATAAGAGCACTGATCTCTGCCCCATAAACCTCCGACTAATTTGGAATCGTATAGCTTCGATATAGAGTTTGATCCATCCGAATATTAAAGACGAGGTTATGGGGCAGAGCTTTGTCTCTTATTTCCTTTAGTTTGCACAAATTTGTCTTTTGGAGTTCTATCTTTTAGGGGTAAATTTTTTGTGAGCCACGCCCATATTGCTATCTTTTAGGGGTGAATTTCATTTCTCACGTCGAGCACCCCCGTCTATTTTTATGGGGAGTCCCCCCCCGGGAGGCTCCTATCCAGGTTCTCATATATGTGTAGATGTAGGAACAGGATCCTACATGTATATGATTCCTGGATGTGGCACCATACATGTATGTGAGTTGAATTTGTTTGTATCTTGCCCTTACTCCAATGGCTTTTCTCTGGGTTCTCTGTCGGGTTCTCTGGTTTCCTTTCCCCCTCCCCCCCTCCCCCCTCATCCCATAACACCAATGCACTAAATTCCAATTCAATCTGAGGATTAATAAGCTGGGTCCTGACTTTGAACAGTTCCGTATGGTATGTCTCAGGTCCATTAGAAATACAGATTTTTTATTTTAATAGCTTCCTATTGAGATCTTGACACAATATTATCAGGATCCTGTCAAAATGCTATAGGGTAAGTTTTGTGGTTAAGATTTTGGTTTCGATTTATGAGTGCATGTGACTTTTTGCGATCGATCGCCCCATCAGTTTACTGCTGTCTTTATTACGGCCATCTTGGATAATTTACCTGATGAGTCCTGGTAACCAGTCTGTGATCTTCAGATCTGTATTGGGTTTCCTGTGGAAATTGTTCAGTCTTCCCTGTTTTATTTCTTTGCCTTTATAGAGCACCCTTCTTAATTTGTAAATGGGTATGAGACCAGCTAGTGCTAGCTTGATTTTTTTTCTTAAGTTTTGTGTTGCTTGATTTTTTTTTCCGGTAGAATTGCTCAATATTTTTTGGGGGATTTGCGCAACCCCACAACCCCCCCCCCCCCCAAATCAATAATCAAATGGTCCGACCCTTAGCTTTATAGATAAGATATGATTTCACATGCTTTTCTCACGGAATCATGTTTAGAATAGGCTGTTCAGAAATGGCTGTTGGTTTAGATTTAATATTAGATTTAGTTTTATAGGTCTTAGTTTTATAGGTCTTAGTTTTATAGGTCTTAGTTTTATAGGTCAGTTTTATGGCAAGGTTGTGCAATAATATACAGTTTCCAAGAGCAGCTTTCGTACTTTTGTGAGAAAAATATAATGTTGAGAGGTCAATACTTGTAAGGGATTAATTATTTCTCCTTTGGATTGAAATCACATCTTACGTTATTTAATTTCAGAATCGTTTCTTTGAACGTGAGAAACAGATAAAAATTGTGAGACTCACGGAATCGTGATATCGATAGTTGGCAGATCTGCCGGTACTCTAACCCTGATAAGATCTGCCGGTCATCGTTCTTTCTGATTGATTTTATCATGCTTATACTTAAACACAAGCTTTTACATGTACATGTAGGTACATGTATTAGTTTTATAGGTCTTAGTTTTATAGACACCCCCATCAAGAGCTCTCTTTTTAGAATTTTCCAATTGCCCAACATCGTTTTGCAGCTGAGATATCACTTGATATCTACGTACCAACACAATAGTGTATAAATGAAACCGAACTAACTGAACTGACATTGATTGCTAGTGCTTTTAATGAATATTTTGCAAATATAGGCAATAATTTGGCGAGTTCTATTCCCTGTACAGGGAAATCACCTCAGGAATATTTAACTCCTCTACCTCATGATATTTTTTATCTTTTCCCCATCACAGCTTCAGAAGTTGAAGATGAAATTACCAATCTAAATGTACAGAAAGCTACAGGGCCTTCCAGTATTCCACCCAAAATCCTAAAACTTTTAAAAGAAATCTTGTCAAAGCCACTAGAAACTTTGTTTAATTGCTCCTTTTCAACAGGAATTGTTCCTGACAAATTTAAGTTAGCTAGGATCTTGCCAATTTACCTAAAGGGCTCACAAACTAACCCAAATAATTATCGCCCAATTTCACTTCTCTCGATATTTAATAGAATTTTAGAGAAACTTTTGTACAAGATGTTAATTAATTTTATTGAGAAAAGAAATATCAAAAACGATAAACAGTTTGGATTTCGTTCACACCATTCTACTGAACTTGCAATTCTGAGTAGTACAGTGATAGTATACAGGAGGCAATTGAAATTGGTAACTTTTCAAGATTGTGGAATATTTCTAGACTTAAGCAAAGCATTTGATACCGTGAACCATTCTATTTTGATTAAGAAACTAGAACACTATGGAATCAGAGGAGTAGCTAAAGATTGGTTTATTTCTTACTTATGTAATAGGAAACAAATTACTTCTATTGGAAATATTTCTTCAGACCAAATGTCCATTTCCTGTGGAGTGCCCCAAGGCTCAGTTACTGGTCGTCTTTTATTTTTGATATATATTAATGATTTAAAAAACTGTTCTAAACTATTAGATCTCCATCTCTTTGCAGATGATTCTAATCTATTTTTTGCCCACAAGAACTATATTGTTCTCTACTTTACTGTTATAAACTAGTGTTAATTATTGTATTCTTTCTTGTTACATGTTTGTATTTTATTTATTCCCTATACCGGCCTACAATTTTGACTACTCTATAATAAACGGGTTGCCTGGCTTGGTTAGCCCTTATGGTTATTCCAGCCAACCTGTACCCTAATTAGCTAATTTTATTTCATTCATGTAAATCTGTCTTAACTCTGGTACAAATAAAAGTTGTTGTTGTTGACATTTTGTGAAAATTTCACACAAATCGAATACATTCCTCTCGACTTCGAGCTTTTTAAAAACTCTATTTGGGTTGAAAATCGAAAGCGTAGAAAATAGCACTTCAAAAAGTCTAGCCGTCTGGCGTGCTCTTGGCCAATCATTTGTCATCACTGTGTAACTATCTTAAAAGATTTCCTGCCAATGTTGATTTCCGATCAAAGCTACGCGCCTCATCGAAAAAATGTTAATAAAGCCGGTTCTAGTTTTCTTGTGTGGCTAGAAAAATGGGAAAGGCAAAAAGACCTCGAGGGACGGACGGATTAATACGCAGGGCGCGCAGGGCGCGCAGGGCGCGCAGGGTAGCCGGCAGATCACTATCGAGGCTAGTGTGAGCCAGTCCAAGATGGATGGCGGGACTGATTTCGTCAAACAATACGATTAGTGATAAGGCGACGGCAATAAAATACACAACTTTTATATCTTCGAGGAAATCCAGACATGAAAAGACACCAAAAACACGAGAATATTGTATATCACCTGATACTCTGGCGTCCTGTTTTGTTCCGTAAAAATTTATGCGGAAGCCCACAATAGCCCACTTCCGCGATATGCTTTACTTATCACGCACAAAGGTTTCATTTCGAGGCTCCGTGCTAAATTATATTTATTCTTTTCACAGAGAAATTAATTAATTTTATTTAACACGGAGCCTCGTATTGAAACCTTTGTGCGTGACAAGTAAAGCATATCGCGAAAGTGCGCTATTGACCTTTGCAATCTGATATTCCAAAGGCACTAAATTATGTAACTTTATTTTTTATTACTTTGAACACCCTGCGTACCCTGCGCGCCCTGCGTACCCTACATGTACATGCCCTGCGTACTCTGCATGCCCTGCGCACCCTGCATGCCCTGTGCGCCCTGTGCGCCCTGTACCCTGCGTATTACTCTGTCCGCTCGAGGGACAAAGCCAAGGTGAACACCTATAGAATGTGACGTCTGAAAGAGCACGGCACTAGCGATTTCAAGCGATTCAGAGTCCCCGTCAGACTTTATGTTTCCACCAAAGCTTTCTTGAAAACAAATATTCTCTCGGCTGGCTCCTATCACTCACTTATGTTCAGATGTGGGACCACTCGGCACTCAGTCTGAAAGTGAAAATACGAACCCTTGTCGGGTTTGGTGAGCACTTCTGTTTGGCTCGTAGTCGTATGCATTGTTTGGCCTACATGTACATGTAGCTTGTTTTGCTTTTCATTTTTCTTTGTTTTCCAAGCTAAGGGCATCCTGCTTGCGGCTTGGAAGACTTGGAAGACATAAGGCCAACAACCGATGGAATTATGGAATCGTGTGTGGAAAAACTTTTCTCAATAAACGTAAACATTGGTATATGAAATGAATTTATGCGCTAGCTTTCCCTACACTTTCGTCACGGGCGAGCACTTGTCGTATGTTAATTGCTCTGCTGTCAATCAAACAGAACATCTTACTTCCGGTTAAAAACTATCTTTTGGTATTTCTCCGTCAATATAATTTTTTGAACGGAGTTTTTGGTATATGAGACACTACTACTAAAACTACATTTCTGTTGGGAAAACAACTTAACTTCTTTTTCGTGTTGAAGGTATCCGGTAACCTTCCCTGGTGAAAAACCTTGCAGGATCCTGACAAGATCCTTAAGGATCCTAGCCAGGATCCTCCAAGGATCTTTGAGGATTCCTTACAGGATCCTAGCATTTCCTTGCAAGGATTTTCCAGGATCCTTAAGGAACGTGAAAGGATCCTTAAGGATCCTGAAGGATCCTTAAGGATCCTGGCAAGGATCCTGGGAAAGATCAGGATCCTTGAGGATTGTTCCAGGATCTTTGAGGATTGTTCCAGGATCCTCGAGGATTGTTCCAGGTTCCTTAAGGATTGTTCCATGATCCTTGGGGATTGTTCCAGGATCCTTGAGGATTGTTCCAGGTTCCTTAAGGATTGTTCCAGGATCCTTGAGGATTGTTCCAGGATCCTTGAGGATTGTTCCAGGTTCCTTCAGGATTGTTCCAGGTTCCTTCAGGATTGTTGCAGGATCCTTGAGGATTGTTGCAGGTTCCTTGAGGATTGTTGCAGGATCCTTGAGGATTGTTGCAGGATCCTTGAGGATTGTTCCAGGATCCTTGAGGATTGTTCCAGGATCCTTGAGGATTGTTCCAGGATCCTTGGGGATTGTTCCAGGATCCTTGAGGATTGTTCCAGGATCCTTGAGGATTGTTCCAGGATCCTTGAGGATTGTTCCAGGATCCTTGAGGATTGTTCCAGGATCCTTGAGGATTGTTCCAGGATCCTTGGGGATTGCAGGATCCTTGAGGATTGTTCCAGGATCCTTGAGGATTGTTCCAGGATCCTTGAGGATTGCAGGATCCTTGAGGATTGCAGGATCCTTGAGGATTGTTCCAGGATCCTTGAGGATTGTTCCAGGATCCTTGAGGATTGTTGCAGGATCCTTGAGGATTGTTGCAGGATCCTTGAGGATTGTTCCAGGATCCTTGGGGATTGCAGGATCCTTGAGGATTGTTCCAGGATCCTTGGGGATTGCAGGATCCTTGAGGATTGTTCCAGGATCATTGAGGATTGTCCCAGGATCCTTGACAATTGTTTTTTACAGGATCCTTGGGGATTATTTCAGGATCCTCAAAGAATCTGGAACAACTCTCAAAAATATTTTACAATGTAGTTATCTACTTCGAGGATTGCTTCATTGCTAGGGTGACAATTCACAATAAGGAGTATTTGTTTCATTGATAACACATACATGTATACACATAAACATGCCGGGCTGTCATTAGAAGCCAGCTACTGGGGATCATTGCCAGCAATGCATGATGATGATGATTGCCAGCTACCAAGTTGTAGCTTTAATTGCACAAAAAGACCAGCTACATGTACATGCATGTACATGTATCTCAGTTGTCCAGCAACTTAAAAACGTAATAGTAGCCATGCATAAAGGAAACCAGATAGTGAAAAACTCAATGAAACAGAAATGAATGTTTAGTAACAGTCAGTGAGAGCCTTTACTGTAACTATATAATATGAAATTGAATGTAATCTCAGCACTGAGATCTTAAATGATCTTTCAATAAATAAATGCAGATGCACTTTTGATGACATCAGAAGGTACATGTACATGTAGTATTAGAGTTGTGTTTACATCTCATGCAGTCTAATAAAACTTTAAAACAATTACCAATCAAAAAGGAAATAAAAGGTATGCAGTTATTTATTTTAATTTATATGAAGGTAGGTACATGACTGTAATTTACAATATACTGCTTTCATATTTGATTATTGCATGCAGACAAAAATCTACATTGTAACTGCCAGCAGCTAAACATAACTAATAATAATTAATTTATAGGTGCCAGGTAATAAACTGCCCTACAAAACTAAACTCTACACCACAACAACCCAAGTACATATTAATAATCTACAGGCATGTATGCTGACTGTACTACCGGTATAATTATTGCATTTATGCTGTTACAGGTACAGCTACATGTATTTAAAAAATGTTGTCTCCCAATATGACTAAAGCTTACAATGTACCTGACCAGACTGAAACGAAATTGGATAGTAGATTTACATTCTAAAATCATGTCATCTGTTCTTGCTAGCCACCTTTTCCTTCCTTTGAAGGGAATTACGGAGGTCTGTGTACAGGCTAGTTCTTGCTTGCTCGATTTAAAATGTACATTTTTCACTTGTCATTATATATGTACATGATTACATATTAGACAGCAATGTTGGCCTTCTACCAATTTTCTCACTTTTTGTCTGGTTGCGACAGGCTTAGTCACATTCAACTACAACCTTTTTTTGAAATAGTTCTATATAAATAAGCATTTGTACACTTCGAATTTGGGGTTCCTAAAAATAAGGACAGGAATTGCTCAACAGATACCAAAATTGCCCTTTGTCACACCCTGAGGGAGGATGGGAACTTGTTGTTTACCTGGGAACTTGTTTTTGAAATGGTTAGGGTGAGTTTTATGGTTTGGTTTTGGGCTTGAAGCCTATAGTGAGTGATTCCTGTCTAAATTTGTCAAATTTCTGGCCTCGTGCAACATAATCTTTCCAGCTATAAGATTAGCTATAAAAGAAGCATTTAAAATTCATTCATAATTGCCAGTGGCTCGATTCAAAGGAAGCTATCATGCATGATGAGCTTCATACATGTACATTACAGTAAATTACAGTGGCATCTATGAATAGCAGTTTCAGCGGTATTGACCTGAATGCTTCACTTCGATGTAATGAAGTTCTATTCAAACTGTATCTAAATTAGTTGTGCTAGTTTAAGAGGGTGGTGTCAGCAAGATTGATGGTTTCAATGTCGCTTCATTATATCAAAGTGAGGCATTCAGGTTAAATATGGCTGAAACTGCTATTCGTAGATGCCACCATAATAACAACTGTTACACAGGTTGTACTCCATTTTATTTTCAGTGGTTGTAGACATACATGTAAATGTTCAACCCTTTTGTTTGGTTCTTGATGACAGATGAGCATTACATGTACTAGGAGAAAAAAGTTCTTTGATATGCCATATAACTTCATCAAAAATAAGATAATTTCTACCCAGCTGAAAGCTAATTGCCTGAAATAAGAGTATTAGACATCCTGCATGCAGATGTTAGCCTACCCTGTGAGCAGAGGCAGGGGGTCATCTTTTCAAAATCATTTAAATGGAGGCATTTAAATGTGAATTTATACGTAGACAAGGTTTATATATAGGGTATTATAATATAGATACGATAGTATGTGCGCTCTGATTGGCTGTTTAGGCATGTTTATCAGAGTATATAACATGGTTTGCCATGTTTTATTGTTTTCAACTGGTGCAGGTTTCCTTTCATCGTGCGCGTAAATCTATATTATAAAACAGATAAAGAAGCCTTAAATCCATGTTTTATTTAAGAAATAGAAAACATTTCTATAGAGTTATAGAAACACGAGTGGGAGTTTGGGAGAACGAGAAATGGCAGTGGGAACACGAGCTCGAAGGGCGTGTCGGAGTGTTTCCACAGCTATTTCGAGTTCTTCCAAACTTCCACAAGTGTTTCTATAACCCTATAGAAACAAGGGGAAAATGTTTTCTATTTCCTTTATAAAATAAACGAATAAAAGCATGGAAATGCTGGCTTAATTTGATAACCAAAACGTAAATTCTCACAACTAGCTCAAGCGCGCGCTCAACTGTCTATGTATCTATAGAGTTATAGAAACACGGCTTACAGCCAATCATAGTGCGTGTACTATCAAAACTATTTTATAAACTATCATAAAACACTCTGGACATTTGAGAAAACTTGAGAAATGTTGAAAGCACGCGCCTTCGGCTTGTGCTTTAACATTTCTCTCATGTTCTTAAATGCCCAGTCGTGTTTTATGATAGTATAAAACATGGCTAAGGCTTCTTTATTTGTCAAACAATCTAGCTTACCAGTAGTCTTAGAGACAGGCAAAATCCAACAGACATCAATAGGATGATTTTACTTAACCCATGAAATAGATATTACTGACTAAAAGGCACAATTAAACCCTAATTCCATTGCAAGTAAAACCACTCTAACAATCCTTACTAATCTAAGTTTAGTTTATTAGCTATGTACAGGCCGGTTTTCTATTTAAAGAATAAAAGCACAGTGTTCAAGTGATTCTAATTTTCACTCACTACTTGGCAGCTACATGTACAGATTGTAGTTTACTTTTCCCTGTTTAGCTTTCTTTGATGGTTTAATAGCTTCTGACCTACAAAGTCATGTCCTGCAAAAAATAATAACCAATAAATAAAACCTAGAATAACGACTAGTTGTGTATGATCTTCTACACTGCGAACGAAATATTCAAATACGTGCTCAACGCATTTACGACACAAGCAATGATCGGCCGAGACTGTGATTAAAACTTAACATAACCCTTCAATTCATACACACAATTTCCAATCTATCTACAGTCTACGCAAGTCATTACTGCTAGATGTTCAAGTTAAAGATCAGTTTTAAACTTAATTCAAATGTATGTGACGACTGACGGTTAGGAGTAATATTTAAGTGAAACATGTCTGCTCACCTTCTACTCAGATAAATTTCTTCAGGAATTCATCTCATCCAGGACTGATAATGTCTCTCAATTGAAGCCGTTATTATTATCTTTCCATCTAACAAATCTTCTTCTTGAAATACTGTTGAATTGACCCTTTAAGAGAGCTTCTAAAACCTCCAACAAAACGATCTGGCACCTAAATTGTTCAAACTGTTCCCTAGAGGCCTGGTTACCAAATATGGATAAACTCGGTCCCAGTCTTACTCTAATGTGGACAATCAATAAACAGGGCAATGGCGGATATAGCTTTCGGTTCTGTTCGAATTTCTTAACAAAAACACACATTTTGAATGGGTGAACAGAAATACTTCACTAATTAAACAATGGCATTTATTTTTTAAACAATTGCCAGTCAAATCGGTGAGTAATATTCTAGTCATTAGTCGAAAATAACCTGATAATTTTTTAAATGAAGGTATCTTTATTGTAATGTTTCATCAGCTTTTAGTAAAATATATATGTTATTTATATATGTATGTGTGTCTTTATTTATACAATGGAAACAAAAGTACAATCACAATCCATCTGCATCAGGACTATTAATGCCTATCAATTCCAAACCTGACCCCCCCCCCCCCCCCCCCCCCCCCCCAAGATGTTTCTAAGGTCTTGTAAGATGATTTTGTTAAAATCCTGGAAAGGTTTATCGATTTAGGAAAGATATTCCCTGCAATCTTTGTAAGATCCCACACTTTATTATTATTCCTGTAAGGTCCTTCTTGGATCTTGATGAAATCCTCTAGGATCTTACAATATTCCTGCCTTCAGATAAGTATCCTTGCAAGGATCCTTCCAGTGAATCCTGACAGGATCCTGGTTATAAATCCTCAAGGATCTTGCAAGGATCCTGTTTTTAGAATATAATTATTCCTGCAAGGATCTTGACAGGATCCTGGACAAATCCTCAAGGATCTTACATGTACAAGGATCCTGTCCCTAAAAGGAGTTATTTCCTTCAAGGATCTTGCCTGAATTCTGACAGGATCCTGGATAAATCCTCAAGGATCCTGTCCTTACAAGAAGTTATTTCCTGCAAGGATCTTGCCTGAATCCTGACAGGATCTTGGATAAATCCTCAAGAATCTTTCAAGGATCCTATCCATACAAGAAATTATTTCCTGCAAGGATCTTGCCTGAATCCTGATCCTGACAGGATCCTAGCTGGATAAATCCTCAAGGATCTTACAAGGATCCTGTCCTTACAAGAAGTTATTTCCTGCAAGGATCATGCCTGAATCCTGACAGGATCCTGAATAAATCCTCAAGGATCTTACAAGGATCCTGTCCTTACAATAAATTATTTCCAGCAAGGATCTTGCCTGAATCCTGACAGGATCCTGGATAAATCCTCAAGGATCTTACAAGGATCCTGTCTTTACAAGAAATTATTTCCTGCAAGGATCTTGCCTGAATCCTGACAGGATCCTGGATAAATCCTCAAGGATCTTACAAGGATCCTGTCCTTACAAGAAATTATTTCCTGCAAGGATCTTGCCTGAATCCTGACAGGATCCTGGATAAATCCTCAAGGATCTTACAAGGATCCTGTCCTTACAAGAAATTATTTCCTGCAAGGATCTTGCCTGAATCCTGACAGGATCCTGGATAAATCCTCAAGGATCTTACAAGGATCCTGTCCTTACAAGAAATTATTTCCTGCAAGGATCTTGCCTGAATCCTGACAGGATCCTGGATAAATCCTCAAGGATCTTACAAGGATCCTGCCCTTACTAGATTAATTTGAATGTTACAGGATCCTGAAAGGATCTTAGCAGGATCCTGGCAGGATCCTGGCAAGGATCTTTAGAATTCCTGGGTCCACAGGATCCTTGACAAATCCTTCAAGGATCCTGCCCTTACGAGGATCCTTCTCTGATCCTTAAGGATCCTCAAAGATCCTCAAGGATCCTGCAAGGAGTTTCACCAGGGTTAACCAGGTCGCATGTGGTCCAGCTTAATTTGGCACAACTACGGCTTTGAATATAATACTAAATTGTGAAAAATCAACACTTTGTCTAGTCATGTCACGTTACACGTGCCAGTCCATCATCCGTTTGGTGTTTATCACTTCCTTCGCTTCTTCAGCTCCTTGGTCACACAGCGTGGTCACTTACAGCAGGTCAAGAACAATAGATAAATTCCAGCGTCGAGCCTCAAAACTTGTCACGGTGCCTATAACATTTTTTTTTCTTTTGTGCATTTCGAATCTATATGGCATCCCGATTTAAACAACTTAAATGGCATCCCGATTTAAACTATTTTGGATTGCGGCTTTCCTTCGCCATTTTTAGCTGCCTGAAAACGCAATTTCGTGAACACGAGGAACAAACATAAGAGAACACGAGAGCTCGTGTTCTCCTATAGCTTGAGATTCCTAGGCTGCATCACCATAATACAGAAATTTCGAAATGACGTCACAGCAAGTGAAATTTCATCAAAAGAAAAGAAAATATTATGGACACTTAAAAATAGTTAATCGCCTGCGAGACGTTTCACTAAATAGTATTTCAAACTCCAATTGGGATTTTGGTTAGGTGGTCGCTTAAGAGACGTGATTGTTCACGGGTGTTCCACTGTATTTATGTATCGGTGATGCAGCCCAGGGATCTCAGGCTATACCGACGTGAAACAATGGATTGTACTAGAGCTCGAGACAAAACATTGATACTCAGTCTTAACTATGCTATTTTTCACACCACATCACACTGTTACTCCATGCTGCCAACAGTGTTTACACCTTAAACATTTTACAAATGATTTGCTTGAGCTTCTACATTTATCCCTTTGTCCCAGAGGGATACTTCCTGAGAATATTAGAAATAGTAGTTCTTAATATCTAATTATATCTGTAGAATAGTTCCAATTTGACCATGTCGTTTAGAAAACAATTTAACTATAAATTCTGTTTGTTGATATAGGACATGTCTAAGGAAACAATGGCCCATGATCCTGATCAGATAATATCATGTTATGCTACCGAGAATCGCCCACAATCAGAGAAACTGGGTAATTTTGAGGATAGAAAGACACCATTTCCTGACCATAAAGACCATGTTCCATCCCAGATTGAGCCAACAGATCATGTTCGAATACACTCTGGAGAGAAGCCATATAATTGTAAGCAGTGTGAAAAGTGCTTTAACAGGCCTAGTAGCCTAACTCAACATGTTCGAATACACTCTGGAGAGAAGCCATATAATTGTGAGCAGTGTGAAAAGTGCTTCAGCCGGTCTAGTACCCTAACTGAACATGTTCGAACACACTCTGGAGAGAAGCCATATAATTGTAAGCAGTGTGGAAAGTGCTTCACGAAATCTAGTAACCTAACTCAACATGTTCGAATACACTCTGGGGAGAAGCCATATAACTGTGAGAAGTGTGGAAAGTGCTTCAATAAGTCTAGTAACCTAACTCAACATGTGCGACTACACTCTGGAGAGAAGCCATATACTTGTAAGCAGTGTGGAAAGTGCTTCAAGGTGTTCAGTAGCCTAACTAAACATGTTCGAATACACTCTGGGGAGAAGCCATATAACTGTAAGCAGTGTGGAAAGTGCTTCAAACAGTCTGGTAACCTAACTCAGCATGTTGGAATACACTCTGGAGAGAAGCCATATAAATGTAAGCAGTGTGGAAAGTGCTACAAGTACTCTAGTGCCCTAACTAGACATGTTAGAATACACTCTGGAGAGACAACATTGAAATGCAGTATGTGCTGATTGTGTTAATGCCGCGTTTAGTAGCCTAGTTAAAGTTATCTGGAAACAAGAACAATATATCAAGGATTGTTATCAAGAAAATTAATGAGTAATCACGTGTTTCCAAACGTTTCACCAAATTGCCTGATGTCGCGACACATGTAATTTGATGAAAAGTTTAAAAAAACAAGTGATTATAATCCTTTATTTTCGTTTATAATATATAGAAAGGGAAAGTTTCCGAGAGAGTATTTGTAATTGGAAACAAATGTACCGGTGACTCCTCTCGCTCTGTATCCATTACATTCTCTCCACATTATGATAATAATATATACATAAGCAAGCCTATGTGTAAAGCACCCACGACCTTGCAAACTGGGAACCCGTAAGTTGAAAGCGCGCGTTGTTGGCTCAGCTATCGCAACACAAATCGATGTCACTGAGATGGACGAAAAGGTGGCGGGAAAATTTATGCCGTTACATGCTTACCTTTTAGTCTTTGCGGGCATTTTCAAAGTCGACGACATAGCACAATCCTAGATTTCCACTGGCTGAATGCCTCTCATCTTACATCGAGAAAGGTTCAAAATAGTTTTTCAAAAGAAAAAATAACCGATTCGAGTTTTTTTAGTCTTATTGTTCTTGGCGCTTCAAGTCGTGGGTCCGAGCACTTAGAAAACCTGGGCCTAGTTGTGCCGTGATGATCTGGGTGAACCAGAAAGGATATAGAACACAGACCAAGTTTTTTATCGCACATTTAAAAAATAATATCAAGTTGTGTTCCATATCCCAGAAGCACTCAGGCATACGGTGATGCCATGCAGGACTCCAACCTGGGTGAACCAGAAAGGATATAGAACACAGACCTAGATTTTTCATAACACATTTCAAAAATAGTACAGAGTTGTGTTCCATATTCCAGAAGCGCTCAGGCATACGGTGATGCCAGGACTCCTACTAGGGTGAATCAGAAAGGATATCGAACACAGACCTAGTTTTACATCGCACATTTCAAAAATAGTATCAAGTTGTGTTCTATATAGGATCCAACCTGGGTGAACCAGAAAGGATACAGAACACAGACCTGATTAGTTTTACTTCGTACATTTAAAAAATAATATCATCAAGTTGTGTTTCATATCCCAGAAGTGCTCAGGCTTACGATGATGCCAGGACTCCAACCTGGATGAACCAGAAAGGATATAGAACACAGACCTAGATTTCCATTCGCACATTTCAAAAATAATACAAAGTGGTTTTTGTAGAAGTTCGTTCTTGAAAATTGTATGGCTCCATGTATGCCCCCATGTATGAATTTCATTTGCTTCCGGTTTCCTTGCGTTCGCTGCGTTCATTTTGAATTCGCTGGGTTCACTTATAGTTCACTGCGTTGGCTTCGCCCATTCAAGCGAACGCAAGGCAAACCCTTGTGAGCGAATGCAGCAAACGTTTCACTAGCGGTTAGTTCCGGGCGGTACCTTACATGGTTAGCTGCATTGGTTCCACCCCCTTTACTTCTGATTTTTGTGCGCTTTACATTCTTCCCGAAGCCTTGTATTATACTTTCCTAAAAATGAGTTCACAGGTCAGACGCCATGGCAACCATCTTTACAAAAATGATTGAAGGATGGGTCGGTAAATCAAGGTTTTTGAGTAGAACCAAACTAAAGTAGACCACCCCCTATACTTATTAGGAGTGTGATAGGTATTTTAAAGGGGCTGTGTCACGGTAATAGACTTTACATTCTAGTTCCGGGCCGGAAATAGTTAATTTTACCGATTTTGATATGAACTAACGAACCTCTCGGCCATGTGGGATGCTTAAAATCAAACCAAATATGCAAAAATGACTAACAAACAGTGTATATAAACAGTCTCCAGGAAAAATAATGAAAATCCATTCAATCAAGCATTGAGGGATGGAAGTTTAATTGTTTGTATCAAGTAACAACCACCAACCGAGCGATTACTCGATACATGCGCAGTACCATGACATCGGTAGCCCCTTTAAAACTTGGGTTAAGGACTGAGTACCAGCCGTTGAAATGTCTTAATCGTGACTTTTGGGGCAGCCAGCACTTCTTCGATAAGGGCGATAAACTTTCCTTTTTTCGTGGAAGAAGGTGAAACACTTCGACTACAAAACCTAAGTACGGTATCACCTGTTGTGGGGTGAAGATAAACTTTGCCAGGCCAAGGAAGTATCGTAATTTGATAATATCACGGTTCCCTCGGTTTTCATTGTTCCGAGAGGGACATTTATAAATGCCCTGATCACTGCTATTTATCGAACCTCATTCATAAACATTAGGTACGATTGGTAACTAATCATACCTAATGTTTATGCAAAAGTTCGTTTATGGATATGTCCCTCGTATTCATTCATCGGGACATCTACCATAGCAAGATTACCAACTTTTCAAAAGGATACCTATGTAGGCTTGAATCTTCTTTCACGTCTAACACATGTGGGATAACTAGTAATACTATTGCGCATGCGTCGTATCACATTTTTATCAGGCCTATGTAAATGCTAAACTACCCCAAAAGATTTCAATAGAATAACCAACGAATAGATAAGTAAACAATTAACGGATTCCCAAGAGTATTCATAGCAAGCCAAAAATATTTATTTTTTTCATTTTGAACTTGTTGACTCGGCCAAAAGCGTTCTTGTTTTACTCTCCTGTTCCTAGGAAATCGTAATATTGCAAACTGATAGCATGGCATTTCGGTTGATTAGTGATTAAGTGTCCCTCAAGCCTCGGGAGGTTTAGTAAACGTCTCTCGGCCTGCGGCCTCGGGACTTAAACAAAACCTCCCTCGGCTTTCGGGTACATTTAATCACTAATCAACCTCATCAGCCATGCTATTATTATAATAGGCCCTTTGCAGCTAACACATCACGTGGTTGTACTGGAAAGCACAACATATCTGACTTCATTTATTTAAAGGCCTTGTACGAGATCGGTATTGCTATTACCAAAACCTATTTGCAAATGCTATTTTCGATCTCCAATCGATTGTCGATCTTTCTTAAACAGCGATTTTAAAGATAGCTTGCTCTCCAGCATCCATGGCAACGCCTTTCCCATGGGGATCATGAGCTCAATTCATTCGTTAATAAAGTATTATATCAGCACGTGACTGTTAGCTGCAAAGGGCCTATTAAAGTGCCTATAACCCTTCTTGCAGTTTTTATAGCTATGAACCTTCGAAATGTTTTGAATAGTAGTATATAAATTGGCGGTTCTGGCGCAGCTTGGTGTTGTATTATTGAAATCCTTGCACGATAACTCCTGAACCATAGCGAATTGTTCTACTTCAGCATTCGAACAATTCGCTGTGGTTCAGGAGTTATCGTGCAAGGATTTCAATAATACAACACCAAGCTGCGCCAGAACACGCCAATTTATATACTACTATAGTACGTTTATCGTATTTCGATACCCTATTAGAGGAAGGATAATATAATATACCATAGCTAATGATATACTAACGTTCAAGCTGCGCCAGAACACGCCAATTTATATACTACTATAGACCATAGTACGTTTATCGTATTTCGATACCCTATTAGAGGAAGGATAATATAATATACCATAGCTAATGATATACTAACGTTCAAGCTGCGCCAGAACACGCCAATTTATATACTACTATAGACCATAGTACGTTTATCGTATTTCGATACCCTATTAGAGGAAGGATAATATAATATACCATGGCTAATGATATACTAACGTTCATCCAAGGACCTGGTCTTAAGGGCTATTTACGAGGATGGAAGATGGACATTCCAGATAGCAATCCTCTAGGAGCAGACCCAGCCGCTTTCCTATCTGGCGTGCGGAAGCAGACTACCGAAAAGATCGATGAAGAGCTACGAGACCTAAATAGTATTAAGGTTCAGCTAGCTTTGAATATAACTCTCCGTCTCGATAAACCCGAGGGCCCGGTATATGAGATAGCCACATTTCGTAGTTCACAAAAAGTTCTGACCAACAGTTCCGATACCCGCGGAGTAATAGTAGAAGAACATGCTCAGATTTATAACTACATCGAGAAGTGGATCAGTAGAGGATCGAACTGGGTCATAGATAAAGTCAACATTCTATGGGTGAACATTGCTCGATATCAACCACTACGCGGAGGTTCGTATTTACCACTACCTAAAGAAATCGCGAATAAGAAAGCCGTAATCAATGTGAAAAACTACGACAACCGCTGTTTTCGTTGGACGATGCGTGCCGCGAAGTTTCCAGCTGCGGAAGATCCACAGAGGACATCGAAATACCCAGAAGACGATGGTTTTGGATTTGATGGGGTGGAAGAATCGTCAACGCCAATCTCACAAATACCACGCTTCGAGAAGCAGAACGAAATCTCTATCAACGTATATGGTTGGGACCCTAAAGAAAAGTGCTTGATCGTGCATCACATCTCGAAGGAGACTTTCTCCAAGCGCTTTAACATCTTGCTTATAGAATGCCCAGAGAGCGGTATACAACATTATTGCTTGATCAAGAACTTCAACCGCCTTCTATTCGATCAGACAAAACATGAACATAGGAAGCACTTCTGCGAACGATGCCTACATGGATATTCCAATGAAGCTCTTCTTGCGAAGCACATCCCAGAATGTAGCGGAATTAACGATCGAGCCATTCGAATCGAAATGCCCACCGATGAGAATAACAAAGTCTCATTTCAGAACGTTCACAAGCAGCTCAAAGTTCCCTACGTTATCTACGCAGATCTTGAGGCCTTAACTACTAAGATAGAAGGACAAGATCCCACGAAGAACACATTTAAAACAGAAGAACATATTCCATGTGGATTTTGTTACGTAGTCGTACGTTCTGATGGTCATAGCGAACCATATGTATTATATCGAGGTAAGGATACTATCGAGTGCTTTCTACGATGTATACAAGAAGAAGAAGCGAAGATAAAAGCTCAAGTTGCCAAACCACTACATATGTCACCAAAAAGCATGAGAGATTACAATAGAGCAATTCTTTGTCATATCTGCCAGAAACCTCTTGGTAAAGATAGAGTACGCGACCATTGCCACATCACAGGAGAGTTTCGAGGTGCCGCACACAAAGCATGTAATCTCAAATTACGTATCTTTCCTACTATCCCAGTCGTATTCCACAATTTGCGTGGCTACGATTCTCACCTATTGATGCAATCCATATCTAAGACGTCAGGTAAGATCTCTTGTATTCCAAACAATATGGAGAAATACATTTCATTCTCACTCGGCAACCTACGGTTCATCGACAGCGCGCAATTTCTACTTTCGTCCCTCGATAAGTTGGTAGCGAGCTCATCACCAGATACGTTCCTACAAACTATGAAACGCACATCGAACCAAGAGAAAACCAAGTTGCTTCTACGCAAAGGAGTTTATCCGTATGAGTACATGGATTCTTGGGATAGATTTACAGAGACTTCTCTTCCACCAAAAGACGCATTCTATAGTAAACTAACTCTAGAGGACATCTCCGACAAGGACTACGAACACGCACTAAAAGTTTGGGAGGTATTCAGTTGTAAAACGTTAGGAGACTACCACGACCTTTACCTACGAACTGACGTACTTCTTTTAGCGGACGTGTTCGAGAACTTCCGCGCGACATGTATGCAAAACTATGGATTGGATCCAGCTCATTATTATACGAGTCCAGGACTTTCGTGGGATGCATTGTTAAAGAAGACCGGAGTAGAACTCGAATTATTAACCGACTATGACATGCATCTATTCGTCGAGAAAGGTCTACGTGGTGGGATATCTATGGTATCGCATCGTTATGCCAAAGCAAACAACCCAAACGTACACGACTTCAATCCAGATAAGCCAAATAGCCATATAATATACCTCGACGCCAACAATCTATATGGTTGGGCTATGAGTCAATATCTACCAACAGGAGGATTTGAGTGGTGTACACCAACGGAAGAACGAATCACCCAACACGAAATCGATTCAGACGTGGGATACATTCTCGAAGTAGATCTTGAGTACCCTAAGGAACTTCACAACTCACACAACGACTACCCACTAGCTCCCGAGAGAATGCAAGTAAATAAAGGTTGGTTATCAAATTATCAAATCGATTTATTTGAGAAACTATACAAAGGCAACGGATCTTTGAAAGTGGAAAAGCTCGTACCTAACCTATACAACAAAGAACGATATGTGCTCCACTACCGCAATCTACAACTGTATCTATCTCTCGGAATGCGTTTAACGAAGATTCACAGAGCACTACGATTCAACCAATCACCATGGATGGAGCCATACATAAGAATGAATACAGAACTACGAAAACAAGCGAATAGCCCCTTCGAACAAGATCTCTACAAACTAATGAACAATAGCGTATTTGGTAAGACAATGGAAAATCTACGAAAACGTGTAGATGTCCAATTAGTGCGATCTTCAGAACGAATCAAACTACAACGTCTCTTGAATAAGCCTAGTTATGCCCGATCTACGATCTTCGACAACGATCTAGCTGCTGTACACAATTACAAAAGTAAGTTACTACTTAACCGCCCAGTATACGTTGGAATGTCGATTCTAGATCTTTCTAAACATCTGATGTACGACTTCTACTATAACGATCTCAAGCGGCAGTATGGGCAACGTTGTAATCTACTATATACTGACACTGATAGTCTATTACTTCACATTGAAACAGAAGACATCTATACAGACATTACCACCAATAAGCATCTATTCGATACTAGCAACTACAGCAAGGATCATCCTCTGTATGACATATCCAACAAGAAAGTACTTGGTAAAATGAAAGATGAATGTGGAGGCATTCCCATTGCTGAATACGTTGGACTACGATCGAAGCTATACTCGATCTTGAAAGTAGGTGGTGACGAGATTAGGAAAGCCAAAGGTACCAAGAAGGCAGTCGTTAAACATCGTATTCGCCACGAACAATACAAAGAGTGTTTACAAGATAAGAAAGTATTTCGCCATGGAATGCATATGCTTCGAAGTGAAGGTCATAGGATGTATGGTATGCATATGAATAAGATCTCTCTCTCACCATTCGACTCTAAACGTTGGATCTATAGTAATGGAATCGATACATTAGCCTATGGTCACAAAGACTTAGATACGGATGAGTTTATTTACGAGTTGCTATCTTAGATCGGTTGGGTACGAACAGAATTCCCCTTGGGGGTAGTTCAGTATTTGGTGGAACGACTTGTAGCTCTTCGCGCACGAATCCTCGCTTTGGTGCGCCTTCCCCCTCTTGCAAAGTAAGGTAGTACAGCACAGGCTGTCCAGAAGATATCACACCACGCGAAATAACGTACGTCTGTAAACTCCACACAGGATCAGTTGCTCGTTTAGCTCCACCTTCCAATTCTCCAGGCGCATAGAGATATCGAACTAAAACGTCGAATGGTAGTCGCTTTTCACTCAATCCAACAGTTCGAGAATACGTAGGAGTTTTGATGTTGACTTGATGCGCCTCTACAGAATTCGAAGGCTCTTTACCAGTAAGTCGAGTCACCTCGCTATTCATGGCTTTGATAACATCAGGAAGCCGCAATACCCATTCTCTACTACGCTCATCCGATCCTTCCGAAGTAAGTACCATCTCTTGTGCATATTGGTATCCAAATAATCTTTCAGCCAGTGTTCTATTTGCTCTTTCAACGAAGCTTTGCGATCTATGGTTACCAGCTCCACCACGTTGGACTTTCGTACCATGTAGTTCTAATGTTTCAGACATACGTCCCATGAATTCCCTACCAGGATCGACTTGCAGAGTTTTTGGCCATTCTAGTGGACTACGCTTGTATATTCGTTCGAAAGCTGCAGACACTTCACCACTATCTTTCGATGCTAAGGGTTCAGCCTCTTTATATCTAGAAGCTACATCGATTACCACTAAAGCATACTTATATAGTTTCCTTCCACGGCTAGGTCTATCATGAGGTAGAAATATCAAATCAGCTTGATGAACTTCATTAGGCTTCGATACAGTCCAATGTGGTCGTGGAATATAGCGTGGTGGTGATAGATATATTTGCCACATGGCTTGTTTCTCTAACCAACCCTTAGCTACGTCTTCCGATACCTTTGCAGCCGCCGATAACTTGCTAATTGCAGCATAACCTTTCCAATAGCCCATAGGACCATAGAAGATATTCGCAAGTTTAGCATCCATTATATATCTATGTATTCTAACCTTTAACAAGAAAAAAAGAATAATAACTTATCTAACCAACTAGTTCTTATTCTTTTTTTTCTCGTTGATCGTAAAAATTCTCGTTTTTTAAAAGGAATATCGACTAATAGCGTATCCAGCGACTAGCATTCCACCACCAACATAGATCAACTCACTAGTTTTATGTGCGTTAGATGGTTGGTAGTAGTCAGAGAAACGAGGTTCTTTCATTGCTTTGAGTCGTTTCAGTGCCTGACGTAACTTATCGGATTTTATGAAATCTAGGTTACTATCAAGTTGATTATTATGAGAATCGCGTTCAGCAACTTCCTGTTCATGCGTCCAATCAGACAATTCTTTACGTTTTTCGATATAAGCCTCCCTATCTTTATCGAATTTTTCCATTGCCGTATCATGTCTCTTTCGTTCTATATTAGCAGTTTCATCTTTTCCACCAAACATCCTAGCAAGCACTCCACCACCAGTAAATGCCGTTGCATTCAAAACTGCTCCGAAAATAGACATTCCAATAGCCGCCACTGCCATTATGGTATGATCTTTTGTTTCTCGAGATATTGTTTTGCATATATGCTACCAGCTATTACTGCAGTCCACTTCACGTAATTTGTGATAGAAATAGAAGGATCACTAAGCATAGATTCCTTGGCAACCTTTTTTACGATCCAACCAATACCAGCAGCTATTCCAGTTATCATAGCAGCATCGGTCGCTGTTTTCATCAATTCCTTATCCATCCTAATATATATATAGTATATCTATAGTCTCTAATTGTTACTCCATATCTGGTACCGTAGTCTTTACAGGACTCGCGGGTCGTATCGTACTAACGTTCTTAGAAGTGTCATCTCTATATCTTCTGTATTGATAGTATACGCCAACTAATGCAGCACCCGTACCAATAACTGCGATAGTAGTATTGATAGACACATTTTTCATCCAACTTTCATCTACGTTGATTTCTTTAGATAATTCGCTTTCACGCGAAATCTCTCTCCTTTGAGCCTCTCTAGCAAGTTTATTACTTAGTGCTAATGCTTTCCCAGCAGCAACCCTCTTTGGATCTTTTACTCTAGTTGGTGTTGTCTTTGGTGGATTCGCAGTTATCTGATCCGTCTGTTCCTCCATCTCGATTCGATATAGTAGTTACTTACGAATGTTTAATAGGTGTACTAGGAACGACTATGTGATCAGCTACGTGGAACGAAGCACTAGCTAGAGCCACTAATCGAACTGCTTTAAGTGCTAATAGACCAGCCGCAGTATATATCTCATTGCGGACTAGTTGGTCTTCTTGTAGATCCTTAACCAGTGCTTGTTGGTCATCTAGTGGAACTACGTATGCTACTGCGCGAGTAGCTAGACGTAGTGCACCATTTACTAAGCAGCATCCTGTTATTTTATAGCATACGCCAAACAATACAGCGCCCAACCATTTACTAAGCAGCATCCTGTTATTTGATAGCATACGCCAAACAATACAGCGCCCATACCAATAACTGCTATAGTCCAACTTTCCATCTACATTGATTTCTTTAGGTAATTCACTTTCACATGTAATCTCTCTCTTTTGAGTCTCCGCAGTTATATGATCCGTCTGCCCGTCCATCTTGCTTCGATATAGTAGGTATATGTGGAGGTTCAACAGGTGTGTGACATTAAAGATTCTTTAATGATGAACATGCCTCAAGTACTACGGTTCTTTCTGGGGTATCCACTTCATATTCATCGACTTCGTCATCCGCCTCTTTCCCTGGCGTATAGACTATGTGATCAGCTACATTGAACAAGACACTAGCTAGAGCTACAAATCGACCATGTTTAAGTGCTAATCGACCAGCCGCCATAGATATCTGATGGCGGGCTAATTGGTTTTCTTGTAGATCCTTAAACAGTGCTTGTTGGTCGTCTAGTGTAACTACGTATGAGGCTGCGCGAGTAACTTGGCGTAGTACACCATCTACTAAGTGTACTGTTATTTGACTTGCTACTACGGCCTGGTATCTACTATGTAAACGTTTTACGTCCTTCTCAGATAGTTTAGTTATATCTGTTAGGGAGAAATTCTGTCCTAGACATTCTTTCGTTTTACCTAATACAGCTAAGGTCTTAAGTACTTCCCGATATTCTTCGATATCCTCCAATTCGGTTGAAAATTCCAATTTTGGTGATGGACCTGTTAAATCCTCACCTTCCAGTTCTTTAATGTATTCATCCATGATAATATATTATAGGTGCGGGTATCTCTAACACTACTGCAAAAGGATGTCGCAAACAGAAACATATGCGAGCAAACTTGTGAGATCGAAGTATCGTCCGTAATTCATTACATTCTTGTGAACCTCCGTAATCATCGAATATCCTCTTTCCATCTATAACCGATGCCGTATGAAATGCTACTACGATAGCTACGTTCTCACGAAATGGTTTACATATACTCGTTAATTGTTGGGATAGTACCCAAACAGATAGTCCTATATGTCGAGCAGAGAATGCTAAATCTACTAGTTTGTCAGTTCTTCGTTTTACATCTTTTGATGCGGCACAATCATCGAGAATCAATAATGTATTGGTACCTGACCAAAAGGTTGCACAAATATTTAATGTGGTATCGATAGCATCCTGAGATGGTGATATGACATAAAGATGCGGATCTCGATTAGCAAATCCATGATACGTTTTGTTGTGGGCATACGTAGGACAAATTAATACTATATAATCGAACTTACCACGAAATGGTCCACGAAGTTGTTCTATGAGAAACGCAGTCTTTCCACAATTCGTTGGACCTACTATGAGTGAGTTGAATGGGATGTGTTCTACCAAGGAATCCATCAGTATGTAATACTATCTAAAGATCTGTTCAATATCTTGAGCTGAGCATCCGCAAGGACATAGATATGCATGCTTACGTTTCCACTTCCCTTTAAAGTTCTATGTATACGAATATCGATATCTTTTCCACCGCCAGTTTGTGCCATTCCATCGCCATGAACAGAGGAATCTTTTGCTGTACGACAATCAACTAGGATGGCAAATCTATTATTGTAAAATTTGGTAGGAGTCATAGAGGTCTCGGATGTACCAAACCATCCTTTTGCGGACTCCCAAAAATCTGGTGTTAACATACCTCCCGGAAAGAATCTATTTGGAACTCCATTTACGTCTATCTCTATCTTTAAAATATCGGGATTTACGAATGCTTCGCTATCTCGTGAACCGGCGGTGGGAGGATCTACGAATAGAAAGAGTAATCCAGCGAATGATCGTCGTGGAACATTTATATTCTGAGATATCAAAGTATCTGGTGCTTTAGCGATAGGTACTGTCTTAAAGTGAACTGCGTGATCGTATAGGAATGCAGTACCTTTTTCATATGCGTGAAATGTCTTCCTAGCTAGCGTTTCATTCTTGATTGCTTCGTATTCTAACTGGATGTTGGTAAGCTTGTACGTACCTATCTTTGTCGAATCTGATCCAACGATTATATCGATAGAGCGGGCCAGAGTTAATTCGAATGAAATAGTGTCTTCTAGTGCATGTGGATATAGAACTCCATGTTGTGTAAGAATATCGACGTCTAACGGAATTCTATATTTTGAACCATATGCAGCTAACAGTGCATTCTCACCAACATCTGAAGTACCTGCATCACCAGCCTTAGATCGTAGCTTATTTGTGTTATCTGATTGGATACCTTGTTGTACTCTCGATTCTCTCTCTTGTGTAGATAGATAGATATCGGAATATGTTTGTAATAGATCCGATCGAGCAATGTCTTCTACTATTTCAGCTCCTATCTTACAAACTCGATGTATAACTAAGCAACGTCCAACATTTGCAACGACTCGATTATTAGCATGTCCACCAGACAATACGATATCACCCAATAATGCTAAACTACCAGGTACTAATACGATATCTTCTCCTAGTGTTGGTATTTCCACATAGAGCGTCTCACCTGGATTAGCAGATGATGGTGTGAAAGTTTTTCTATATAAGGTTCGTTGAGCTTTGAGTGCGAGTTGCGCTCTTAGTGCTTCCTTAGGAATTAACTTCGACGATATCATGTTGAATATACCATGATATATAGTTATGTTCAATATGGAAGCTGGTGGCGACGCTGATGTGAGACCTGAGGATAGTACCGACAGATACGAAGATGAAGAAAACCGACCAGAACTAGATGAAGAAGACCGACAACGAGAACGAGAAACAAATGAGAGATACGTGGCTTACTTATTGAGTGACAATCAAGATGAAGCTGGGGGTAGTGAGACAATTACCATGGATAATTTGCATGACTACGCTATAGAAGGTGACCCACTTCGAGGATTCACATTCGAACAAACAATTCGAGATTCAGTAAAAGAAATGCTGGTTGACATAGTAAAGGGGCAATATCCAGATGCTGGTGTTCGGCATAATATAGAAATATCCTTAGTAGATGGAAACATTACCGTTCGTGAACTTGGAAGCAAAGAACCCTTTAAACGTCTATTCGTCGGTAATGATGATGATAGAAAATTACGCGTGAAGATGAGGAAAACTCTCAAAGATGCTTTAGGTCCAAATAATGAAGAGGCTACTAATGAAGTAATATTTGCAGAACGACAACTCACCGATCGGGGAGCAAATAACGAATCTATTCTTGAGGACTCCGAATCGACCGACGCTCAGAAAGAAATAGCTAAGAAAGAGTTAATATCCCTCTATAAGGCAAGAGAATTACTTGAACGTCAAGAAGAAGCTATGCTAGAACGTATATCGCTACGTGAAAGGGTTAAATACATTTTCAGAAAGTATGGAATGACTGTTCTTGCGGTGGTAACTGCTATTGGTGCTATCGTTAGTGTAATAGTTTCCCAGCTATCGAAATCCGTACCGAAACCAGTAAAAGATGGTATCGACAAAGTGGCAGATACAGTAAAGAAGGGATTAAAAACGATGGGTGATTTGTTAAAGGAAATGGGAAAGAAACTTGGACAGATACTACCTGGAATGATTGGATCAATTGCGAATTTCATATTTACTATGGCTGGTAAAGCTCTAGGAGTATTAGCGGAGAACGTTTGGTTATTCATCGTAGCAATAGTGGTGATCACAATAGAGCAATATAAACGACGTTAACGAAATAACGCCCATGCAATTCCAGCTCCTGCAATAGATACCATCACTAGATTGGTATCGTGTTGTGGGGTAGTATTCTGTAAGGTGCTATGTGAAACTCCTTGTGGAACTTGTTGTGGAACTTGTTGTGTAACTTGATGTGGTAATCGTTTCTTTTGTTTCTTCCCTTTCATATCTGGTGGGGACTTGGTTTCGAGAATATCTGCATTAATATCGTTTACGCCTAACGCCATACCTTCTGTAGCGTTCGGGATTGGATTTTTATAACCGTCCTTCTTACCGAGGTAGTACTCGAGGTTTCCTGGTAGTAATCGTACCCCCTTAGCTATTGCTAGGTTCAATCTCTTATGCGTGTGTAGTATAGCTGTAAGATAGTTTTTATAGCTTACCACTAAATCGTTTTCGAGAATAGCGTCTTCGACTAATCTCTTAAATTTTTCTTTGACATTGAAACTATCTATGATGGAATGGTTAAGATCATTTTGAGCAGCTAGAACGCAATATCCAAAAGCTTCAACGGATCGATTCAATCTACCTAATCCAGCATCCGTTAATCCCTTACCGATTGGTGGCGTAAACCAATTATATTGTTTTCCTTCATGTTCATCGTTCCGAATGAGTGCCACAAGATCGCCCTGATCCTCCTTACCTCCTTGGTCTGCAAATAAATTATTGTGATTTGGCCAATTATCTGCTTCTTTATCGTAACCTCTGATTACGTGGACGTTTTTGAAACCATCACCATACAAAAGGAATACATCTCCTAATCCGTTATTCCTACCTCCGTGCCATCGGAAATCTGGCGTTCGAGATATACCAAATTCGATGCATAATTTCTCAAGAGCCGGTTTGCTATAGAGGTTATTCATTTGCTTGAAAGCAGAGTCACCAGGTAGAGGAACTCCATGAGCACCACCAAGTTCATGTAGAATTCTTCGTGTCGTGAAATATACGTGAAATCGTAAAAACCCTTGAACGATAGGTGGATACGTTTTGAAAATAGGATCAAACAATGACACTCCACATCCAGAAGTCGCACACCACGTTGCGAAATTCAATTGTTGAGGCCAATATTTGAAATCCGGACCATGTAACCAATGGTAGGACTCATTTGCTGTCATATGCTTTACGACAGTCTCTTTGAATATGTTCGGAACACCTGCTTCGAAGTTTTTCTTAGGTGTGACATATATCCATAGATTAGTTAAATCGATATCTTGTGCTTTTTCGTGAAAAGGAACTGCTGCGATGGGATATTTCGCACTTTTATTTAGTGTCAACGCAAGTGGGTAACCATCGACCACCCCCCACAACGCTTTATTAATATTTTTTTGAATGGTAGCAGGTAGTTTGGAGATATCATCACCATAAACCACATAACCATGATTCCCATCTCGAAACCAAATACTCGTCGAATATTTGCCAGGGCCGTCTATATCCGTGGATGCATAGAACTGGTGAAAATCTGCATGTGGGTATCTTTTCTTGAACTTCGCTAGTAGATCGGCATTCGATGATGCGACCTTCTTATCTTCCTCAGCTATTCTCTCTCTATCTCTACTAGCTATTCTCTCAGCCTTTGACCGTAAATTAGCATTCTGTGTTGGGGTCTCATCATCTCTCTCGTCGTCTCCACCCCCATAATGATAGTTGAAATTACCTCCGTACCTCCTCATGTTAAAGCTAATTATGTATGTAGTTTATACCTTTAATATATAATGGTTATCTTAAATGTCACATGTCCTACGGCTGACCATACTGTCTACTTCGATAACCCTATTCTTATCAATAATATTTCGCTAGTTGAGGTCACTCTTAGTCACAATTGGTGGAACCTAGCAGAGAAAGGGGGCTTTAAGTGGATTACCCCCAATAGTTTAACGTTTCCATACGAAATTAAGGCGGGGCATTATAAGATAGAAAATTTGATAACCTACTTAGATCCCGCAGTTGAGGCTGGTTACTTGGAATTCATAGACTATCCATTTAGGAAATATTGGCTTATGAAGGTCAAGAAACCAATCCATTTCACTAAGAATGTCTGCGATTTGTTTGGTATCGAAGTAAATGAAGATGTGACAGATTATGCGATTATCAATAAAGGAAAATACGTCCTAGCGCCAAAAGATATTAATCACATATCTATCTACTGTGATGTGGTGGATTCAGATTTCTCACTTCTTGATGGGAAGCCATCTAAAATCCTATATACTTTTAAAACGACATCACACGTTTTAGGTGAAACGACTTACTTTCCACCAACCCTCATACCAATTCGAGCTCTAGGAACGATACGGAACTACATTCGCCTCACAGTTTGCGATGAGCAAGGCAATCTCATAGACTTCAACAAGCAGCCTCTACGTTTCGTATTGAAGCTTGAGTAAATCATACGTATATACAATGGATGGCGATTCGATTCAACCGTTTCCAACAGCACCAGATATCTATCCATCGGGAGCTATAAAGGAACTTAGCGATATAAATGGATCTAGTTTTAGACTGCAAAAAGTCTGCGATACACTTGCTGAGCTAGAACAACAAGCAAAGCACTACGAAGTTGTTCGTAAAAAATATGCTCGAGCGCGTGGTATCGTTCATGGGATTGCTGTGGCCACAGGTAGCCTGAGTGGCGTTTTATCGGCTTTTGCGTTAGGTTCATCATTTACAGGGGTTGGGATACCTGTGGGTATTTCATTAGGATCAGCGGGGTTCCTGTGTGCCGCCATATCGGCTTCGATGGCTGTTGTTAGTAAGAGACTTGGCGTTCACGTCTCGAAGCATGAAAAGACTGTTATGTTAGCAAAAGCTAAGGCGAATTCCGTGGAAGTCAAAGTCTCGAAAGCTCTATCCGATTGTAACATTTCAGAAGCCGAGTTCGGAAGCGTTATTGATGAGAAAAGGAAATATGAGACGCTTAAACTAGAAATACGGCAAAAAAACAGGCAAGAAAGAGGATCGAAAAACGTAGAACAACTTCGATCCGAGATCCGAAAGGAGATGAGAGCAAAACTTGGTAGTCTAGTGGGATAAGAATCAATATAACCAGCGTGGACTCTATAATCTTAGTATAAATTAATTCTGATGTCTGGTCCGTATGCAAATTTCTGTCGATTCTGCCCAGCGTAGATTTTACGATCTTAGTATAAATTAATTACGACATCCGGTTTGCACGCAAACTTCCGTTGGTGGCGCAATACTTGTGATATCGATGGTGTAATATAAGCCACGAGGACGGCACGAAGGTGGTATCGATAGCGTCATATAGACCACGAGGTCGGCACGCAGGTTGTATCGGTGGCGTCATATAGACCACGAGGTCGGCACGAAGTATGACATCTATCACGTGGGCGTTATTGCTGGCATAATAGAGATCACGGCCCATCCCTTTCGTCATTATCGTTTACCCGTGGAGCAAGGAAGGTTTCTCGCGCTCGTTAGAGACTTAAATGGCGCCCTTGATCAAGTTGGGGAGTTCATAGACGCGGGAAAAGCTAAATATACCGGAGAACAATTCATTTTAAGTATTGCTGAGACTTGCCTGTGACTAATCGGGCAAGAACTCGCGATCGGTCGACCAACGAAGAGTAAAATGCCACTCGAAGAGATTTCGCAATGTAGGATGTACGGTGGAGTAGAATATCTTCGTTCACAGTCTGTGAATCATTTTAAGAATGTTTCTATAGTGTTCCTTGTCCTCTTTACGTTAGTAATAGTGTGCTTTGAAATTTTCTAGAGATGAATTTTGATGTTTAAATCGTGTCACAATGTAGGATGTACGGCGGAGTCGAATATCTTCTTTCGCAGTCGGCGAATCATTTAAAAAAATGTTTCTATAGTGTTCCTTGGCCTTCTTACGTTAGTACTAGTGTGTTTCGAAATTTTCTAGAGGTGAATTTCAATGTTTAAATCGTAAACGGCCGATTCAAGGCGCCTTGAAAGTAATCATGTAAGGAACGGTTTTGTAATTCGGTATAATTATGCAGGAATGCGGTCCTCGCCGGACCGGTTTTGTAATTCAGTATAATTATGCAGGAATGCGGTCCTCGCCGGACCGGTTTTGTAATTCAGTATAATTATGCAGGAATGCGGTCCTCGCCGGACCGGTTTTGTAATTCAGTATAATTATGCAGGAATGCGGTCCTCGCCGGACCGGTTTTGTAATTCAGTATAATTATGCAGGAATGCGGTCCGGCGAGGACCGGTTTCGTAATTAACATACAATAAAAACTATTTGTGTACATAGCACGTTGAAGTTGTTTTTTCCCCGGTCCTTCCTCTATCGGGATTTTTTCTTCTTGCGTATTTCACTATCGCTAGTTAGACCGTGTCTAGTATAGATGGGCTCAAAGTGGGAATTGTAAGCAATCAACTCATCGATAAAACGCACGACCGAACCCTTATATATACCACACCGTTTAACAACGTCAATAAGAGACATATGGGATCCCGAACGTCGTAGTACCTCGTAACTCGCTCCAACGACTTTAGTTCTAAGTATGGAGCTGGTACCTATATTGTTTTCTATTGCCTTATGAACAATCTCGTAGACTATTTGTTGGGCATTCTTAGGTGCTCCTTGGGGGTTGAGTTTATCAAAAGTCGTTGTAATGTGAGGAGCTATTCTATCGGTATTCAAATCTACATCGATCTTATCGTCATCGTGTAGAGAACGTATAAAGACATTTCCACGACATATGCTTTTATCTTTTAGTTGCATGAAACGAGCGACCTCTCCTTTAGATCTAACGAACCCACATTGTATACATGCTTGATAAAGTATAGCAGCTAAAATAGTTCGTTTTGCATAGCTACGTTCGAAACAAGCTTTCCGTACTTGAAGGAATACGTCGGATACGATTACTAATACATTTGTGGGAAACGAGAGGTGGTAATTTTGTTCATAAATAGTGTTGTATGCCTGTAGTTCTCGCATAATAGTTCGTAGTTGTAGTTCTTTGTTATCGCTTTGCTTTGGGATTGTGCGGTCTAGATCATTTTGATACTGAAAGCTATCCAGCCCTACTATGCGTAACCGAGTAGTAAGATCGATGGTCGTCCCTTCATATGATTCAGTCTCGGAAACAAGACCACAGGTGGGACATATGAATTCCGTTCCTTGCATTTCCATCGGGCATAGACATTCGGAACATGTTTCACCGGTGTTAATATGTAACAATGGTTTGATATGCAACAATGGTTTGATGTGTAGGCTTGCACAAATTTCTGGACTAAGTAATCTGATAATATCGTCCATACTAGTTGTATACCATGTGCCTGTCAATTGTCTAATTGTTCGTTTGTTTTAAAAAAAAAAGAAAAAATGAAGAGAGGTCGCATAACAATTTCTCTTCATTCTTTTCTTTTTTTGTATCGTGATTTCTACTTATCCTCCGATCCTACCACATTTAGATCTTTCTCACTGATGGAGAGGTCATCCAATGCATTATCGAGATCGTGAATGTCCACCGCATTTTGATCTTTTTCCGATTCCACTACATTTAGATCTTTCTCCGATTCTACTACATTTGAACACGTGATATTCGCCGACTCGTTAGCTATTTTCTTATCAAGGTTCTTCTTATTGCGGATGGTACGGCGTTGAGGTTCACCACATTTTGAACAAAGTTCGTGAATAGTACGACAGCCTCGACCGCACGTCAAACATGAAACGAATATAGCACATCCTCTTCCTATCTGGAAGTTATGTTGAGAGCAATACTCTGACGTCTTTGAACGCTTACTTATACATTTCGTGGTCTTTCCTCGCATCAACCAATCACAAGTTTTTGTCTCAGCCATCGTGCAATATACCTATATGTGTTATATGTCTAATTGGTATCTTAGTTGTGACGTCTACGTTGAGGTTCTTCAATTATGCGCACTTGTCTAATCTGTGTGGTATTAATACGTACTAAGATAACAACATACGTTAATATCGTGAAGTAGAGAATGTATGTTAGTACCATGGGTGGATATAATGTAAACTAATCATTCCCTTAATAGGTGTTAAAGTGTAAAATACAATGAAAAAATAGTACAACGAAACTGCTCCAATCCGAATGGACTATAGTAGTAAATAATGATTATGACAATGTACGTTATAGTACCTAGTAGCGACACTCCTCTAATAGGGTGTTAGAATATAATAATTCGTTATAAACCAAATGTTCGAACAAATGTTAATATATGCTTAGCCCTGATATAATACCTTATGATTACGTTCCTTCAATATATAATTTATAGTAGTATATAAATTGGCGTGTTCTGGCGCAGCTTGGTGTTGTATTATTGAAATCCTTCCTCTAATAGGGTATCGAAATACGATAAACGTACTATAGTAGTATATAAATTGGCGTGTTCTGGCGCAGCTTGGTGTTGTATTATTGAAATCCTTGCTCGATAACTCCTGAACCGCAGCGAATTGTTCGAATGCTGAAGTAGAACAATTCGCTGTGGTTCTGGAGTTATCGTGTAAGGATTTCAATAATACAACACCAAGCTGCGCCAGAACCGCCAATTTATATACTACTTGAATACTTCTGTGAAGAAGGTTTGTGAGTTGTTAGTAAAGAAATGTCATGTTAGTCAACATTGAACTGATTGCAATGCCGAATTAATTATATGACGTCTCTATAGGAATCGACCCAGGCTTTTACTTAACGGTCATGGGTCAGGAAAGGTCAAATTTACACGATTTCAAACAAGCGTAGAATAAAGTATTCACTGTAAACCAAAACTTTCGTCACAGAAGTACTCAAAACTTTTCGTAGCTTCATAACTATAAAAATTGCAAAAAAGGCAATGTAAGTAGTACGTCACCAAGAATATGGCCAACTTTGCCACTGCCAGATTATCTCCCATAGACAGAGAGACCTATAACTTCCCCGATGGCGATCGTCGATGAACAAGGAACACGGTATTTTGACAGAGCGGAAGAAATCCGATACCATCAGCCCGGTAGTGTGGTAAATACAGGGAGACGATTTCCAGCCAAACGATAATGTATTATACGTAAAAAGCCCCGCCCCATTGTATTCCAAACGTATACTCTGACTTATCACTTATCTATAGTATCGTGTGATAAGAGTTCCTTGGAACATAACGTGGTAGGTCGCTCAAGCGATCCAATTTAAAGCTTTCATTTAACACGCACATTTGCAATTCAATTTCTTGCTTGAAGTCACCCCACACAGTCAAGCTCATTAAGGGCCAATCATTTAACTTTTGAGGGGTGGGGGTGTTGGGTGGTTTTGGAAAAGAAATATCCTGCAACCCAGCTGTCTTGGAATCAAATTTCTTGCAACTACGAAAGCTCCATTCTCGTTCCCAGTGCCTCCTCAACTAACTGAAAAATCGGAGGCTCTGGTAAGACACAAAGCGGATGTCCTAGATTCTAGGACAATGGATACTACGCATGCCAGTAGGAAATTTTACTTCCGGCCATTACAGTGCAATTAAAAAACCACAGAAATGAAACAATATTGTGCAGTGGACTTTGTATAAACAAAAACAGAACGGAAATTCAAGAAAATGATACGCATCGAGCTCTCGGGTTTATTTAACGGCATTGTTTGCATCTCTTCTTGTATCCGCCTTCAATCGGTGCTAGCGAAGTAAAATTTATAATATTGATTCAAAATATTTATACGAACTCCGGCTTTGGCTTCTTGTTATTTTACTGAACTACACAGCAGTTACCGTTCAATAAATCTAGTACCCTAATTTATCCTAAAGAAAGCTTTGATTTTTACCTTCGAAGAAGGGAATTTATTTTATTTTTCCCGCTTCGCAAACTTGCGATCGCAAGCGTTCTCTTCTCTCTTGCCGTTAACAATAGGAAATGAACAATCTGAAATCTACAATGTTTACCGTCTCGTTTTTCTCGGCCAATGGAAATCGAGATACAGGGTGACCGTTCGGGTGCGTGAAGTTTTTTTACTTTTTGAACTTCGCGCAGTCGTCGTTCAACAGCCAATCACAATCTTGTTAATGTCTTACCAGAGCCTCCGATTTTTCAGTTAAGTTGAGGAGGCACTGGGAACGAGAATGCGAAAGCTCCACTTGAGGCTTTATATTTTGAGCCAAAAGAATTCCTGCGGCGACACAGCTAAACAGTCAAGCTAGCTCATTGCAGACTGGAGTATTCAGCCAAGCCCCAAAATGCACATCCATTTCGACCATTTATTGTTTACTTTACCCCAACAACAGTTCTGCGACTATTTCACGACCACAAAACAGGCACTTTTGCGCATGCGTTAATTTATTCACTTCCTGTTAAAAAATTCTAAACATTTTGCGCGCTTTCACTTAAACACCAAACTTTTCCCCGTGAAATTGTTGTTGACCACGTTCTACACAAAATCAAGCATGGATTTTGGAAACCCGGCAACAATAAATGCCAAAGTTATGCTTAAATTTATAATGAAAAGTAATGTAAAATCTTCAATTTTTATCGTAATGGCAAACGCATGCTCGATTTTATGCACCTTAATTCATAGGTTCGGAAAATATTGATAAATTAATTAATAGATTTTGATGACGTCATCGTGACGTCACTTGATGACTTCACCCTTGGAGTCGCCTTGAGAATAATTATTGTCTACTCTTTAATTTTCCGCGTTTTGCGATACAACAACTATTTCTATATTTCTCTAGGGTATCCGCTTTATACAGGTTTCAATGAATAGTATACACTAATTTTCTTTTATTTCGCACATTCTTCACGAGCAAAGAATATATATTTGAAGTCGTTCAAAAGCCTCGGACATTACGGGGTTTACAAAGTCCAGCTTGCTCGGACTTTGTAATCACCGTCGTAAAGTCCTCATGACAGTAGAGTGAAAGTGTAAGTATTTCGGCCATTGTCAATATATTTACAAGTTAAACAATTAGTTCCACAACGAAAAGAACCGGGAGGATAGTTATTAGGTCTGAGCTCTTACTAAAATATCACGAATGTTATTATTATTATAAGTAATAGGTCCCCGGGGGGGGGGGGGTACTCCTGTTTGTGACGTATTATGTATGTGCCGCCCGGGTGGGTCAGGGTTTTGAGCTTGGTTTGGGCAGGTAGGGTCAGGGTTTTGACCTGATTTGGGCAGATCAGGGTCAGGATTTGAGTATAATTTGGGTTCAGTCAGGGTCGGGGTTCAGGTATTTCTAGGCAGTTAGGGTTCAATTTTTTTTAGCTACTATGTCAAAAAAAAGACATTCTGTTGCCGCATTTTGATCGCCTGCCCACATGCAAGCACTGAGGTTCCCATACATCGTGACGCCGCTAATTCGTACTTCAGTACTTATCTATGTAGTTCATCTGCTGATTTGTTTACCCAATGACACGTCCCGACTTGAAATGTTCCGTATTTTGCATGCAATCCCGGTACGCGGTATACCAGCCGGGGTATATATCCGACCGTGTTTTGAAAACAAATTAAAGAAGGGGCAATCAGGTTTTTTTTTTCCAAAAGGGGGCAATCAGGGTTTTGGAGCTCGGATTGGGTCAAACAGGGTCAGGGTTTGAGCCTCTTGGCCTCACATACATACCCATTTTTCATGTAAGTACCCCCCCCCCCCTCCCCCCCCCGGGAGCATAGCATGAGGTTGATTAGTGATTAAATGTTCCCGAGGCTTGAGGGACATTTAATCACTAATCAACCGAAATGCCATGCTATCAGTTTGTAATATTACGGTTTCCGAGGAAGAGAACTAATCTGCGAGAAGTTTGGTTCTCTCTGCCAGAAGTAACCACATCGCAGTTGAGTGGCTTTGTTATTATGCTTGATTGAGTGCAATAGATTGAATGAGCCTGGCTTCCCCTTGGGGAAAGTGTGTTGTTTTTGAGAAGAATACGTGTAGCAGTATACCCTGCGAGCAGAGGTTTCTCATCTCTCTGCCTTTCCTGTCGCCGAAAGAAACCTCTGCCACGAAACGATTGCTTTTCGCGTTGAACATGCGCACTTGCAACCTCCAAATTCTTGGAGGTAAACCACGTGATAAACCAGTTACCAAACTGGTTTTACCTGTTTGATATCACTCGGGCATGACGTTTTGGCGATCTTCGCTGGTTTTGCAAGAGCCCACAGTATCCTTCGCAGCCGTTATTTATGTCGTCACGCGTTTGTTGTTTGCCGACGATTGATACGAACGGGCTTCAAACTCCGGCTTTGTCGTCTTCTTACTTTACTGAACTGCACAGAAGACCTTGAAATTACCGTTCAATAAATCTACCTTAATTTATCCTAAATAAAGCTTTGATTTATACCTTCCAAGAAGGACATTAATTTTATTTTCTCCACTGCCGTTTATGACAATAGGAAATGGAGAATCTGAAATCTACATACAATGAATCTACAATGTTTACCGTCTCATTTTTTTTCTGCCAATGGCAATCCAGATACCGTGGCGCATGCTCAACGCGAAAAGCCATCGTTTCGTGGCAGAGGTTTCTTTCGGCGACAGGAAAGGCAGAGAGATGAGAAACCTCTGCTCGCAGGGTAGTAGCAGTAAAACACAATGTAATTATGTGCTCACTAAATATGCAAAGGCCATGCGTATTATGGTTTTAAGCATCCCACAAGGAAAAAGCGGGCTTGAGAAATGAAGAGAATAACGCGCAGATTGAAATAGGTCATCCCACATGGTTACATTGAAGGTTATGAAGAAGACTGGTCTGGATTTTTTTTTTTTACCTTGGAGCGCAGGGCTGGTCGTGCCAGAGGGGAGCAGGAGTTGATGCTTTTGACCCTCTCATGTCCAGCCTTCATTCTCTTCTAATAAGCGAATCTGCATAAACATTAGGTATGATTAGTTACGAATTGTACCTAATGTTTATGCACGAGGTTCGATAAATAGCAATGATCGATCAGGCATTTAGAGATTAAATGATTAAAGTGCTTCTAACTCTTCTTGAAATGTTTCTACCTATGAATCTTTGAATGGTTTTGAGTACTTCTGCGAAGAAATTTTTGGTTTACAAAGAATACTCTATGTTCTACGCTTGTTTGAAATGGTGAAAAATTGACCTTTCCTGACCCATGACCGCGTAAGTAAAAGACTGGGTCGACTCCCGGGTCGACGTCATCTCATTAATGCATTATCATCCATGGCGCCTTTCTATCACAACAGCATCGATTTATAGAAAATATACACAGTTTGTGAGTTGTTAGTAAAGAAAAAAGTCATTTTAGACAAAATGCTAAGTGTTTATTCAAAATTATTGCAAAGTCGAATTAATTATATGACGTCTACCCGGTAATCGACCCAGGCTTTTTCTAACGAGGTCATGGGTCAGGAAAGGTCAATTTTTCACCATTTCAAACAAGCGTAATTTTTGCATCAATTAGAAGACAACAATATGTGAAAATGTTTGTACATAATGTAACAAGACGAAAAAGCAGGGTTATATAGGTTATAACGAAGCGTACCTCGTGCCTTACTTGTCTATTTATATATTTATTGCTAATCACTGATCCCAGCACGCTAGGAGATCATTTCGTCTGTGGTCCCTCCAATCAGTTGCTAATAATTATTCACCTACTGATATGCAGTTAATTCCACTAGAACTTGTTTTTTCGATAGAGGTCAAACTCTTTTTAAACCACTAGGTATGAATAATTAAACGTGATGAAACTTAACTTGTATTTCACAATCATCACACGTCACTTTTCTATTTGATATTATACATAACTCCACTTTCTTGTCATTACTCTATATGTGTTTGATTGTACGATTGTGCAGTTTATAATTCATATATTTTTTTGTAAAGGTTCTACACTTTGTATCAGTGTATTAAGCTATCCGAAGAAGGAACACTGAATTTCTAACCGGGGACCTGAAACAACCAGGACCCGGCTAAATCACAGATCGGGATCAGCCCGCGATCCTCTCCCCACTCACGGCTGGGCGTCGGTTTTTAGCAATCAAAAACTTGCCACTAAAATCCCGTCGCTGAATGTATTTGCATAATATATATTGTGAACTTTTCAAAGCCGGTGTCACAGCGATTTCCCCCCCCCCCCCCCCCCCCCCAGTGAATTCGCCCCCCCGGGGCGAAATCGCTAGTGAATTCGCCCCCCCGGGGCGAGATCACTAGTGAATTCGCCCCCCTTCAGTGAATTCGCTAGTGAATTGTAGTCGTAATTCTTATTGAAATCGCCCCGCCTCAGAAAATAGAGGCAGTACATGTCAACGCAATCTAAAGTTTAAAACAAAAATAAGTGTAAGACCTCTTTAGCTACTATTACTACTACTGACTACAAAAAAAAAACTGCAAAACTTATACCGCCGTTTTATCTTCTCATTAGTTAATAAGCTGTTTATCCAGAAAGGTTTTCCTAGTTAGAACTGATCTAATTACCGAATTAACAAGCGCCGTTAGCTCAATTGAAATAGAACAAAGCACGTGAGTCGGCAACACTCCTTTATTCGGCAAAGTTCTTTAAAAATAGATGGATCGATGCGAGCATTACCGGTTATAAAAACTTACATACCACGATAATTACGTCAACTTCATTATGGTTTTCATGCATGTAAAAATCATCAGGCTATTTGGCAGTTGTTTCCAAATACGAGTCCATTCGCTGCAAGCTAAGGTAAGTTTTAAAACTTTCCGCCGTTTTAGATCTAATTAGTTCATTAGCTTGCATATTCAGGAAGTTTTCACGCGAGTCGGTGACACTTGAACATTCGGCAAAGTCTTTTCAAAGTAGGCGGATAAACGAGTTGTCAAAACCTTTAAGTATCCACAATAATTACACCATCTACATGTTGGCTTCAGGCAAGAAATACTAACAACTAATCATTCGAAGATTGACGAAGATTGTAATGATGTTGCACTGCTCGCGCGAATGAAAATTGCAGCGTTTACCGTAGCTACCAACGCGAATTTTGTCTAAGAAAAGTGAAGCGTGGATTTTAAAATAAAATTGAACTTCATGCCTTTATACACATTACTGATAGTTTTTTGTATTACTATTCTCCACGTCCAATACATTACAGTAATCAAAAGAAGGAAAACATGTATTCATAACCTTTTAAAAGGTTAGAGGGAGGGGGGCGAAATCGCTAGAGGGGTGCGAGGAAGGGGGGGCGAATTCACTAGCGATTTCGCCCCCCGGGGGGCGAATTCACGGGGGGGCGAAATCGCTGGTACACCGGACCAGAAGCTTTGGATTGCTGTTCCAAAATGCGTTTAAATTTGCTTTGGAAAAGTTTGGTTTCGAATAATTCAAGGATTCACACAAGGAAGCAGTAAGAGAGTTAGTTTTGGGTGAAGACACTGTGTCATTGCGCACCGAGTTTGACAGTCACTTGGGAAACCGTCCGCACTTGTACCAAGCTCGAAGGTCGCGAAACCCGTAATGTTCAGTCATTTCTTTGCCTATGCAAGACCAGGTAGCCATTCTTACTTCAAAGAAAATTAGTGTTGCCTTTATCGGAGGAGAAAAGACGGACGACTCCATATTAAAAGAGTTACTATAAGAGAGGAAATCACGTCTGGCTCAGGCCACGTTTACGCGTTTAACTCTGCGATCACAATTCACTTGAAAATCGTTGCATCAAACGAGTTTTACAATTCTTTAAGTCCTATCATGGATACTGGGCGGGAATACTCGACTCTAGATAGTTCCGAGATATTATCTGAACTTTATCCCCGTAATTTCTGTCAGCGAGGTGTCTTGAACGGCACTAAGGCCATCACAATTTTTTTTCGGTTTCTCATCGGTGGGGTTTTCAAAAATTGGGTGGTCGGGTGAGAAAAATAAATTAAGAAAAAAAATGCGCGGAGAGACTGGAACTAATAAGGCGCGGTTGCACAGGCGAGGTTACAAACCAATATGGACGCGCGACGAAACCATCGATGTCGTCGTCCGTATACGCTACAAACATGGAATTACAAATAAAGGCAGTAGACAATTCATGAGTCTTCTTTTCTCTAGGGTTTCTTCACTCCCACCCCTCCCCTAAATTTTATTTTCATTTTTACAAAAAGCCACAACTATGGGTCGGTCGGACGATGAGAAACGAAAAAAAAATAGGGATGGCCTAATATTACAGAGTAACAAGTAATGCGGCCTAGTTTCTCAATGATTTTAAATGGCGTTTGTTCTTGAGAATTCATTTCACACTTGGAGTTTTAGTTTAGAGTTCCAGTGTGTTTTGAAAGTTTAGAGCCTACGCTACAGTCGTGAAAGGGTAAACGGCTTTTCTTGTCGAAACACGCAAATTGAATAATATTGAATTTTAATCAGGTGACGTCACGGACATGGTGTGTTGACCGCGCGCCCAGCCGTTAGTGGGGGGAGGCTTTGGAGAAACGACACCCCAACGGCTGAAACCGAGCCTAGTTTAACCTGAGTATCAGGCCCATTACCCTCCCCCCTTTCCCTTCCCCCCTCAGGTTAAGCCTAGTTGGGTCCCTGCTCCCTCCAATTTACTTATGTGATATGGCTTTTGTGACGAGAAAATCTCATTCAAGCCATAGCTGAACTGGTAAATCCAGGATCCGATCAATGATCCGAGCAGATTCAGGTTTTGTTGGTGCCGTTGGGGGAACCTGTTTTAATCACCGGAAATCATGTGATCAGTCTCGTACCCAGAGCTCATCTCCACAGAGTGATGAGCTCTGGGTTATGAAGTCACCCTTTGTTGATGTTTCCACAGCAGGAACTTTTTAAATAGGATTTTTCGTAGGTAACATTTACCACAGGAAGACCGTATATCAGGAACAAGAAAATACCGGGATTCCTGTGGTATTCATATTTGGCAGATAAAATACGGGGACCCCTGTGGTTTGTAGGTTAACACAGGAATCCCATTTCTTCATGTGCCTCCGCCATTTTGTTTTGCCAGTCGGGCGTTGTGTGTGGTGCTTCTTCTCTATTTAGGTGAGTATTTGGCCTTATTTTATAGCATGCTTCAGAAAACGGTCTCTATAGTGAGAGGAAACTGAGATACCTAGAACTTTAGAATTAGACCGGACCCCACGACCACATTCTTTGTATAACTATAAAGCAGTAATAATATTTGTAGCTCTACCTCCCACCCTACATGTATGTATAAAAGCCTAAACAGAGACTGACAAGACAGCATCATCCCTAGAAGTTTATTAATATTAGTAGCATTTGAAAGTGATACCTATAAATATGAATCTGCTACACCAAGAAGCACCCAGTTATAAACCTATAGGCTATATTAGGGACCATTCATTATTTATGCCTGGGGGGGGGGGGGGGGGGGGGGGGGCTGGCAAGAATGAGGGGGGGGTCATCAAAAATTCAAGAGCATGAGAGGGGGGGTCACAGAAAAAAATAAGCATAGAAGGGGGGGGCTGTCTATATTTTTGGGTGCATTTCCAGGCATCTAAGGGGCCGCAATTTTCAAAATTTCCCCCCATGGGAGCATCCCCGGACCCCCCCCAGAGAAATACCTTGCTTTATTAAATAGTAATCAGCCAATCCAATGAGAAACATACAGAGCACCTAATGCAACCACCATTCAATTGTCTTGCCTAATATTTTGTTTGCCTCATCTTAATTTTGAAACTCCATTAGTAAAAAAATATCATCTAGATCCATCTGAAATTAATTAAAGGTAGGTTTGGGTGCATTTCCAGCGATCTCAGAAACCTTAATTTCAACAAAATTTTCCCCGGCCCCCCTTAGTACAGCCGATCCACATAATGTTCAGTCCGTGTTTAGTCCTCTGTAAATGTAAAACTGTGACCAGTGTGAGGGAGGGAGGGGGGGGGGGGGCTCTATATTTTTCAGAATTATGTGCGGGGGGTTATGAAATTTTGTTTTGTTTGGAGGGGGGTCAAGACATTTTGTTGTTGTTTAGAACGAATCTTGCCAGCCCCCCCCCCCCCCAGGCATAAAATAATAATGAATGGTCCCTAAACCCAACTCGATCGGTAACTGCATGTACATGTTGACAGTAACTGTATCTGACTGGAACTCAAAACAGAAAAATACAACACTTTTCCCCTAAAAAAACAACACACAACACTCAAATAACTGCTAGTTTCACTCTTAAATCGTTCTTGATGATTGACTCTGGCGTAATACAAAAAAAAATCATTGAACTTTCAAATACACAGTGTCATTGGATTGCATTCGTTTCCCACTAATTTTTTTTGTGGCCCACCTCCTTCCTTTCTTTTGAGCCTTCTGTTGTCCCATTTATTCTAACATGTGTCATTCAAACACTTAATTTAATGGTTCAGTTAAATGCTTTCATCCTCCGTTTGGCCAGACTAACTCAGTGGCGGATCCAGGATTTGAAAAAGGGGGGTGACTATTTTGACCGGTACAGTTTCTGGTGCGAAATTTCTTACAAAATTTGAACGAATGTATTTTATTTTTACGAATTCTTATACGGAATTTGTTTTAGACCCAAAAGGGGGGGGGGGGGGGGGTGACATGTCACCCCCGTAACCACCCCTGGATCCGCCACTGCTAACTACATATTATTTTGTACACACATTAAATAAACTAAATACTCAAGCCTGAGAATCGGCACGCATACACCTGTTTAAAAAAAGGTTGATCAGAACGAAGAACTAACTGTACAAGCATTGAACAATAGATCTCTATTGTCTTTGAATCATTGAACCATAGAGCCTTATTGTTCCATATTTGTAGTTGGTTCTTCGTTCTGATCAACCTTTTATGAACAAACTAACTGAAAAATTTAGTTCCTGGAGAATCAGCCCACAACTTTTTTATTAAATACCATTCATGTAAACCTCTATTCATGCATGTTTGGCTAACAAGCGACAAGAGCTTTATATAGACGTTAATCAGCTGTCACTCACCACCTTTTGCTTGAGTAACTGCAGATAGTACTTTGTCTGACCCATCAAATAATTCTTTTGTTTGACATGTAATAAATATTCATTGACCCGAGTAAAGTAGCCTGCATTGCGGTTCTGGAGTATCGAAGCGCAGCGAGCGGAGATTAGGAGGATTGGGGCGAGAGAAAAAAGAGAGGGGGCAGGGGGTGGGGAGGAGAGGAAGAGAGAGCCTGCCGGCAAGCCATGGTTATTTTGATAACTCTCGGCCTCAGAAGGCCGCGTATTGCTATTGGCTAAAATGCGTGATTGACAGAAATCATTAAATTTTATTCATGCATGGCATGCGATAAGAGCAGAAACCAATTAGTATGGCGACAAACATAACGAGAATTCACTCAGTGATGAATTTAGAGAAAGAACAGGAGCAAGGCTATTAGATATCTTTTGTCTGGAAGAGATGTTCTAGCTGTAATCCCAGCTGTGTTTGGAAAATGTAGGAATTATCAAGCATTCACTAGACAGTGTTAAAGACGTCGAAAATGATGCCCAGGTTGTCCTTTTGGTTTGTTGTGCTCCTTTGGCTGGTATTGTGAAAGATCAATTGAACCAGTTAAGTTCCTTAGATTATCCTGCTGCCGAACTTTCAGACCTTAAACCTGAGGAACTACGGAAGTGCAACTTCAAATTGCTGTTTAGTTCTGCAGAAGAAGTAATGAGAGCGAATTTTGTGATGAGCTGAAGAACCCTGCATCGGAACTCCACAAACGTCTTGCTCGACGAAACCTGCAAAAGTATTGGTCTTCATACATGTATTCCGAAATCTGCTGCTCTATCAGAGCAAGTCTGTCGTTCCTGAGGAAGGAAGATTCGAAATGAAGTAGAGAACTACACCTTTGTTCGAGAAGGTTTGCAGGATAAAGAGAACTAAGATAAAGAGAACTCATTGCCGCTGAATATAAAGTCGCCACCAAATCAGTAAAGAACACTGCCGACCACAATAACACCGGAACAATTAAATTTAGTTCTGCCAAAAGAAGCACTAAAAACCATCCACGCAGCATTACAAAATCATCAAAGCAGCTCGTATTTTTGGAAGCACAAGTTTGCATGTTCCTCGAACACACCAGTCCATGTTTCATACTTTTTGTATTGAATTTTACGCTCGAGTTGAGATTCCTTGAGATTCCAAGCGTGAGTTTGACAGCTAATAAACATGGTTTTCACTTCCGCCACATGATGATTGGATGAATCGGTCGAATGACTTACTAATTTTATGCATTTTCATTAGTGGGTGGATATCAAAATAACCATGGCTTGCCGGCAGGCTCTCTCCTCCACATCCCCTCCCCCCCTCTTTTTTTCTCACTCTGATCACCCTAATCTCCGCTCGCTGCACCCCGATACTCCAGAATCGCAACGCAGGCTACGAGTAAAGTTGGATATCACATGACACATCCATTGTTTCCCATTTTAGACCAAACATGTTTTGTCATGTTGTTCGTCTAAACAGAATAAATATCTCAGAAGTAAGTATCTTTTTTGCACATGCCAGGGAAAATACCTCATCCTACTTTAAATAACATTATTAGATCTATAGCACAATCGTAACTTTGGATAACATTAATTTATAAACTGAAATCATGTATCTTAATTCACAAAATGAATTCAAAAACAGAATCTACTCCAGACCTTATATAACCTGCAAAGGACCAAATTAAACTGCATTTTGCAGAGAGTTTACCATCAAAATCACGTCTACCATTATTGAAGTGTGTTCCAAATACTTTGCGATTTTCAACCAGTGGTTTGCTGTCGTGATGTCATTTTCTCAATATGTCGCTCTTGTGAATGCATAATTTTATTTCCATTCAAAACTTCGTTCTTTCCTTTCTTTTTAGGAAAAAAATAGTATATATAAACATGTACTTTACTTTAAGTTAATGCAAAAGTTTGTGTGAAATGTACACCCTTCATGTTATAATGTGTTGAGAAAATGAGGTAACGTCCGCTGGAAATTAGCTCTAGCTGTCATAGCTCTGTCACAGAAACGGGTTCGAGTAATGGTGGACATAAAACCTCAAGATTCAGACCCCTAAAATAATACTTCCCATCCTCGTATCAAAAAATGGTGTGGATAGAAAAAAAAACATGTATAGCAACTTTACTTTATATGCAAAAATGTCACTCTCAAAATTTGATTGCATTGGCACTTCAATTTTTTCTAACATCCTCAGACCAACCTCTACTGTTCACATGTACATGTACAACCCATATATACTCCTAATCAAAACATTTCAGCCTCTGTGTACTGCCATCCTATATTCATCCAATGTATTTAATATATTACTACTCGTCTCTCGTTTCTACTCATTTTTTTCCTCTCTCCTAATTATAAAATAAATAATAATAATAATAAAACAAAAGTCTAAAAGTCAATATATATAATTTTTGACTAATGAAATACTCCTTTTTCTCTTTCCAGATTAATTAAGGATGGAGTCTAACTGGAATGTTACTTTTTACAAATCTGGTGAAGTTCTGTGTGATTACAATACTACCACTCATGAAGTTAGATGGCCACATGTACGAGATTCCTCTTTCAAGGTACAATTGCTTGGTTGCACTATTACCTCAGTTGAACATGACTTATACCAGAATCCTTTTCGAATAATGTTTCTTATTCAGATCTTTTAACTCCTATAAGGATACCAAAACAATTTCCTGGTAGAAAACCTGGACATGATCCTGTAGGATCTTGTACAGTGTAGGATCCTACATTTGTATATGGTAGGAACAGGATCCTGCATATGAATCCTACACAGGAATAGGCTCCTTAATCCAGGATCTCATATACATGTAGGAACAGGATCCTATTCGATTCCCAGATGTGGCACCATAATTATGTGAATTTAGTTTGTTGGTATCTTAATTTATTGCCCTTACTCCAAGGGCTTTTCTCCGGGTTCTCTAGTTTCCCCCTCATCCCCTAACACCAATGCACTAAATTTCAATTCAATCTGAGGATTTAAGCTGGGTCCTGACTTTGAACAGCCCCTATATATATGGTTGTTTCAGGTTCTGTTAGAAATTCAGATTTTTTATTTACTAATAATAGATTCCTATTGAGATCCTGACAAGTATTATCAGGATCTTGTCAAGATGTTATTTGGGATCCTATGGATATCCTGTTATGATCCAGTCAAGATCCTATTTAAGATCCTGTTAAGATCCTATTTAGGATCCTATCATTACATCCTGCCAGGGTCCATTGAGACTAGATCTATTTAAGATCCTGTCAAGATCCTTAATTAAGGATCCTATCAAGATCCTGTTGAGATCCTGTGAAGATTCTATTTAGTAATGAATTAAGATTCTGTTTATCATCTGGATTTTTTTTGCTCCAAGCCAAAGTGGATAATGGAGATCAATTTCATTGCAATCTTCTTGTCTGAATTTAAAATGGCTATTAATCATTAACTTATAGAGCTGATCGATGCAAATCAATTATCTTCAACAGCCATATAATTTGGAAAAGATTGTCTTTTTCCATCTCCACCACCTCATTTCCACTTTGACTGAGTGAGACACCACAGATACATGTAGCCCAAGCTTATATACGGTCTGTATAATATTTGGTAGAATATTATTTTGAATAGGATTTTTTTTGTCTTGAATAAAAATCTATTTTCAGCAAAGTTTTCCCTGATCACTACTCTTCTCGAGTAGTGAAGGATAACCTTGCTGAAAATCGCTGAAAAATGAGCACATTCCTCAGACATTAAGCTCAGGAACACAAGTAAGTTTTGTCAATTTTTATTCAAGATTTATGTCACAAATAGAAGACAATAAAATCCCATACACTCCCAGGTTGTTACTAAATATTATACAGATTGTAAGCCTGGACTACCTGTGGTATGACTAGAATCCCTTGTTTACCATAATTATTATTTGGAAAATTGCTTGCTGGTGATTGGCTGAAGCATAGATTTTGAATGAAGTGCTGACTGGATGCAGATTCATTTCCAGAAGGAGTTTATCTACCATTTATGGAAAAATAATGTTAATAATTCCTTCAGCATTTATAATAGAAAAAGGTAGATAAATTACAATGACTGCTAGTCAACTGATAGGCTCCAAGCGTTCTTTAAAGGGTCATCCACACATCCGCTAGCCCTACTAACGGCTGCTTACACCAGCCAGACATTCCATTCCAACCACATGACCAATCATAATTCAGTTCTCAGAATCCAAAAACCACTTGTGCCAGAACTTTCTGGCGGGAACTCTAGGAAATCAAATATAGAGGCTAAATTTGACAATTTGATATGAAATTGGTTCAGATATAGCTTCGCATATATTCTGTTGTTAGTTTTTCTCAAGAAAGCAGATAGATATTAGAAGAAATTGTTTGTTTTGACACTGTACTTGTGCGCTTGAAAGTGCTGACATAAGCAAATTGTTGCTAATTAACTCATCATGTTATGTTATAATGGTCTTGATTGGCTGGCACAAAAAAAATAGAATGGAATGTTTGGCTGCATGGTGCATGTATTAGCAGCCATTGGTGGAGCTAGTGTTTGCATGATGACCCTAAGAATGCCTTCAAAAGAGACTACACAAACAGTTAATAATTTTATATATTCTGTCACCTGAGTGGAAAAGTAAAATTTTCATGTGGCAAGTACATGTAAAAAGTTGGGTTTGCAATATTTACTCAGAAAATACCTTTCCACAGTGGTAACAACTCTTGTAAAATTCATTAATAATTCATAAGGGTACTAGCCAATCCCATGTGCTGAATGACACCACATGATCGCCTCTGTATACCCCTGTACAAACCTGATTAATAAAACATCAGGTTCTGTATCGATATAGTCAACCCCATGGTCCACGATACAGATACCATGGTCCGTTATAGCTCTAGTAGTATACTGTATTAGGTACAGAATACTAGCTAAGCTAGTGAGGGTTTAGTCTCATGACCGATCACTGACTTCCCCTATCCCGGGAGGGGTGAAATGACAAAGTACATCTGCTCTCTTATTATGTACACACCATCTATTCCATGTGGGACCTGTTTTTCTGCACGCTACGCTCTGCTCTCTTATTGCATATACACATTGTCTCTTCGATGTGGGATATGTTTTTGTGAGAAACTAATTCATCCCACATCGATAGCAAGGTGGGAGAAATCAAAGGTTAAAATTTTATGTCGTGCATATCAGTGGTTTTTAGTTATCTATTCATTTTACAAGCCGAAGCGGCTCGCCATTGTAAATGCCCATGGATACAGATCTCCCGCTCATATTTTATCTACTACTTAAAAGTTAGTGTTATGACAGTGTATGCTTAGCCGAACTCTTTACAGTGTATTATTTTTAATTTTATTCTTATTCTTTATTATTATGTTATTTAAAAGTTAGTGTCTTCTACATGCAGTGATGACGAGTGTACATACATTGTAGCTTTATAGCATAAAACCAAAATACTAGCATATATATGTGTATATAATTATTTCTAAAACTCATTAATAGTCAGTGAGTCAGGCAACCAATCATGTGAGCCAATAGGCATCACACAGTGGGCCTATATATCATGATACAACACTGATGAATAAAACATTGGTGTCTATATGAGGTATAGACAATGGTGTTTCATCCGGGCCACAGTGTCTATAAATCGGATATAAAACTAATGTTTTTATTCATTAGTTCTATATCTGATTTATAGACACTGTGGCCTGGATGCATAATAATAAAATTAAAAATAATACACTGTAAAGAGTTCGGCTTAAGCATACTTACACAAACTTTTAAGACTTGTTACCACTGTGGAAAGGTATTTACTGAGTAAATATTGCAAACCCTACTTTTTACTTGCCACATGAAAATCTTACTTTTCCACTGGTGACAGGATAATTCACAAGAGTGAAACACCATTGTCTATATCTTATGTAGACACTGATGTTTTATCAGTGTCTGTAAACACACAGACCTTCCATTAGCCAGTTGGGCATGCAATGACTAGACCTGGGAATGAAAAATATTCTTTCAGCACCGAACTCATAACCCATGGCTGTAATACACCATTATGGGACATGAATTTTTGGGCAGTGGTTCAACAGCGCAGGTCATAACATGATGTACATGTACAAAACCTAATAACAGCTATGCAATTTTGTTAACACCATTCAACATTCCAACATTAACAAACAACAGCCACTGCTGATTTCTGAGCAATTCATATTCAAATCCATTTCACAATCAAACATCAGGTTTTATTCCTTAGAGATTCTGTGTTTGTCTTAAAATGCATAATTTTGTTCCACTGAGCGCTTTTGCGAAAGCAAACATAAAATGTTCTTTTAAAATCTAAAGTTTCTTTTACCCTCTTATAACAGGATTGAGTTTATATCACATGATAAAACACTCCTGCTCGTTTTTTAATTAGTACATATGGTCATGTACATTAGCACATCTCAGCCTCGTAAATTCTATTAAATTTAGAGATCTTAAAAAATTGCCCTTCAGTTTTATTAAGAATGGTCCAGGATCCTGCAGGATCCTGTACATGCAGGATCCTGTACAATGTAACTATAGGATCATATTCAAGATCTTGTACAGGACCTGAATAGGATCCTACCTTAAAGTGCTTCTAACCCTCCTAAACACGAAGTTCTGGTATAAAAGGGGAGCCCAGAGGTTTGTCACCCTTCAGTTGTCAATTGGCATTTGTGGAGTGATGCTCCCTTCTGATTGCTTAATTGTTGCACGAAATTCAAATGAAACACAAAAATGTTTAACTTCAGAGTAACGGCTACAGAGTTCGCAAACAGTCATAAAATACCATTGGCAGTCATAAATGGACAACTATCTTCTTTAAGCCTATCTTCTTTAAACCTTAAAAATCTAGCATTTCAAAGGAGGGGCTGATATGCTCACTTGCTTTCTTCACTTCTCAGCAATTTTAATTTCACCATGCGTGAAAAGAGGGAGGGGCTAACCTATTTATACCAGAACTTTGTGTTGAAGCCGTTTTGAAATTTTGTTTTCTCTCATAATTATCTTCACCTGAATGTTGATTTCAAACAAACTAAAAGGAACTGCAGTTTTCTATGGGCAACATTTTGGTTAAAACCCCATTTCGCTTCGATGTTACTTTCTAACCATAAAAATGCATTGTCCTTTGTCTTGGCCGAGCAGAGCCTGGGTCACCATTTAACTTAAATTTTGTAGTTTGTTTCAAAATTTGAAATCTTGGAAACCGATCAGTTTTCTCATGAATGATGTTCCAAACACATTTGCTATCACAAATGATATGTACCATTTCCAGGGGGTTAAATGTTTGGTATGTACATGTTAGCACAAAGTTAAAGGAATAAAAACGAACCTATCATACACAACATATTATTGTTTGCAAATTTTGTGTAAGATCATAGGCATAGGCATTTCCTGTTAATAATGGTGACGTCTCCCATTAGAAGTGGCTTGAATGAGTTGCTGCTTTAAAATCATAGTTTGTGTTCTGAACAGAACAAACACAACATATTGTACCAATGCAACATATTGTAAGAATGTCAATATACATGTATGAAGCATGAACTTTGAAAGGGTGCCAGTTTGCAAGGTTACATGATGACATTTAATGCACTGTGATGGAAAATAACACTCCTTGCAAGGATATTTTTTCGGCCTGAATTTCAGCCGCTTATTTCAACGAGAAATGGGCGGAAATTTCTTTATCTCCTTATTAGTACATGTAGGTGGAAAATGACGATATTATTATCCTAACGATAATGATAGAAATAATACAGTCATTCAATAAATAAAATAATAATTAAATAATGTTTGGTATCTAGCACATAGTTAATGAATTAAAACCCGCCTGTCTTATTTCACCCAACTAGAAATTAAATGTTTGGGTTAATGCAAATGAAGTTCATAGAGCCTGGGTTATTATAAAGCCCAGTCCCACTTGGGTCAGAGATTTTTTCTCTTTCCCTCGTAGGGCGTGCACACTTAGCACTACAGCTTACCACTTTATATCACATTCTTTACACTTACTAGTGCTACGCGGCAACCATGATTCAATATCATAACTACATACCGGTAAATTATTATAAAGCCATTTTGAAATTTAGTTTTCGCTCTCATATCTCCACCTGGAAGTTGATTTCAACCAAACTAAAAGGACTATCTGCAGTTTTCTATCCAATATAACATGTTGTTTAAAATCCCAATTCCCTACAACTTTCCTTTGTAACCGTAAATGTCTTGGCCGAGCGGGGCCTGGGTAACCATTTAGCTTAAATGTTATAGTTCTTTTCAAAACTTAAAAATAATATTGGAAACCGATTAGTTTTCTCATGAATGGCGTTCCAAACACGTTTGCTCTCACAAATGAAGTATACCATTTCCAGGGGGGTGGATCAGGAAATATTTGTAACTGTTAGAGGGCTTATGTAATTTTGTCCAACTAATTGTAATTTTTGATGTAATACTTACACAAATGAAGTTCAGGGAGTTAAAGGGGCTGTGTCACGGTAATAGACTTTACATTCGCATTCCGGGCCGGAAACAGATATTCCTACCGATTTTGATATGAACTAACGAACCTCTCGGCCATGTGGGATGCTTAAATTCAAAGCAAATATGCCAAAAAAACTAACAAACAGTGTATAAAAACAGTCTCCAGGGAAAATATGGAATATTCTTTCAATTAAGCATTGAGGGAGTGAAGTTTAACTGTTTGTATCCAATTAACAGCCGGCAACCGAGTGATTACTTGATACAGGCGCAGTACCATGACATATAATAATATAGCCCCTTTAATTAAGCCATTTAATTTTTTTATTTTTGCTGTCATTTCCCCCCTGAACTTTAATGTCAACCAAATTAAGAAGACTCCCAGAAGTTTACTATGGGTAACATTTTGGTGAAAACCCATGTCTCTACGATGTTCATATCTACCCATAAAAATCCATCAAACTTGCAGTCAAGTTCAACTAACTATAGTTACATGTATCTGTAAAGTGCCAACAAGGATAACTGCAGGTCAATGTTTCATACCAGTTGTCTGTAATTTAATTGTTTTATTGATAACTTGGAAAACAATGTGTACAAACTTAATTAACTGGCCTTAATTTTGTTACATCATTAATAATTTATAAGGTGCTAACCAATCCAAATGCAACATTTGAGTCACGTGAGTCACGTGAGTAACTTCTGTAAACCCCCATACAGTATTGATTAGATACTCAGTCTGTACATGTACTTAGACAGATGCTAGCATTTGTTTGATACAGAACAGATTGATAAAACATCTGCATCTGTATATCTGATACCTGTACAACACTGATTAATGAAACTTTAACATCTGTACTTGCCGTTGATACAGACACTGATGTTTCAATACTCAGTTCTGTATCCAACAAATCCTATGCTGAGGTCTCACAACCAAGCTAAAATATAGACTGTCTCACATAGTGATTGTACACTGCGCATGTGTAAAATATAAAGCTGAACTCTTAATTTTTATGCTTCATCAACATTTCATGTTTTTGTTTTTAATATTAAGTGAATATAGTTTCATTTCACAAGTAATAAATTTACAACATTCGTGTCCGTGTTGTTTTGGCCTATACAGTCTCTTGCCTCCTGAGTTCGAGATTGCATATAGGCTGATTATTTATCAGTAAAATAGTTTACATGTATAGTTCATGAAATCGAGGATTTGTTTATGACAGAATTCAAGTGAAACCGGTATAATTTTGTGCTGACACTGTGATGGCCTGATCTTTTTGACACTGGAACTCAATATTGTTCTTGACATCTAGAAGGAATTCTTTAATGCAGTCAGACAAATAGCCTGAATGTCAGCCGTCCCAATTCGCTCTCTCTCGCTAGGCGAAAGAGACACCTGAAATCTAAGCGACATAATTTTGTCCGATGTAATTATGCGAATGCATTTGCATAATAATTATAATTTAATGACGTTTATTGTTTTCTTTGTAATTCTAAACTTGAGTTGATGACCTCACGAATAAATATTCGAGGTCGTTCAACCTCTGGGATATAATCAGAGATTCATAGAATGACCGTTTAAGTAGAGGTGGTGGGATCGGATTATATATTATATATATATTATATATAAAGCTTAGAAACTTCCATTAAAGAACTGTCTAATAATTATTCCAAGGGGAATAATGGCGAAGGTGAAGTGGACATCATAACCGATGACAGTAAAGTAGCAGAAGCAACGGACTTTGCCCCTTTGAGTATCCTTACGTGTACAAAAACTATTTCGCAACCCAGCCGTTGCAGTGCTCTCTGGGATGGATATCTCAATTTTCATTGGCCGTCCAACAACAACACAACAATGGCAAACTGAGATATCCATCCCAGAGTCCACTGCAATGGCGGGTTGCGATATAGTCTATTTACAATAATCTTAAAATTCTAATTCTGAACTCCTGAAAGGTACGACACTGGTTGCGCAACTAACTCGTGCGAACATGGTTACGAGAATTTTTACCCAAAAAAAAATGCAGGAGCACCTAGCACTAGAGGGAGTCCCCTCGGGTCCTGCCCCTTCAAAAGATTCGCTCTATGAATGATTTTGAGGCTAATTTGTTTATATTTTATTATTGTGTTTGTAAACAAGCGGCGGTACTAGAACCCCAGGATTCACATGTAAATATTTCAATTATAGACTCGCAACATTATTTTTCGTAGCTTGTGCATGAAAATATACATTACCAGTGCGTAATACAGTGAGCTTCATGCACAGCTACTGCAATGGCAATTTGCTGATAAATCGGTGAGCTCAGCATTTCGTGCCATTTGTCTTTAGATAACATGGCTTCGAGAGAGGAATATACCATGCTTATTTCCCCGTTTAGTACCTCTTGAATGCCTTATTCTTTGCCCCCGCCAACTGCAGAGGTGGCTTTGATTCCCTTGCATTAAAAAAAAATCACTTGATCCCTCATCAACGCCACAAGTGGTGATATTACGATTACTATAGCACCACAGTCACGACCATCCAACTGAGCCATTTCGTCGACGACCAAAGGTGAAAGCTGGTATTTTAGCGACTTTCCAAAGCCCGTTGTAAGGTTCACAAAAACGTTTCCAAGCAGAAGATAAAACAGAGCCTTTCTTTGCTCAGCTTATAAAAATTATGTCGCTTAGATTTCAGGCGTTTCTTTCGCCGAGCGAGGGAGAGCGAATTGGGACGGGTGACATTCAGGCTATCAGCAAAAGGCTTGATTAATAACTCTGTTTAATAAGAATATAAACGTTTTTATTTTTGCATCATCCACACAACAGTAGTCAATCCAAATATAAAATACGGCATTCACAGACATAGCAGTTTTCAAAAGACAGACAAATGTTTGTGATTAAACCCTAATGGTTCTACCAAATCTCTATGAATTATCGTTATTTTAACTGTACAGTGTTTCAAAAAAGGATTCAGGCTGATATTCTGTAGAGAATCCCTGATAAACGTGGATGTTCAAACAATAATTCATGAAATGGTTTCGAACATGACACTCAATCATATGTTATGTTCATTAAGCTGGGCCACACCTACCGATCGTTACTCGGATGGCTCAGACAGTCGGTTTTTTTGCTCGGTCGGGTCCAACTAGCCGAGTACTCGGCCACACCTATCCGATCCCACTGTCCGGTTCTTTCTGTTAATTTAACCCCCCCCCCCTTCTTGAGTGTCTTTCCGCAATATGGCTCGGCGGTGTGATCACGTGACAGAATGCTGCTCGTTGATTGGTCGGCTGCACCGACCTTTGTCGCTGAGCAGAAATGGCCTCCGAGCATCTAACTAGTCGTAGCTACAATAGGGAAGTTTCAATCGGGTCGTACATTGCTAGAAAGCTGCTCAGATGATCGGAAGCCAACCAAGTGCACACACCTACTGACTGATCGACAACCTTACCATCATCCGACTGCATCACGACCGCCCGACCATCTGATTTACCCAATAATCGGATACGTATGGCCCCATGCAGCTCAACGGAACTATTCATAGCAGGACTATTCTAGGGTTCCTGGTTAACGTTGGAGCAGGAAGGCAACTCGACAATCATTTCAGTGATCAATAACTGTAAGTTTCTACATGGACCATATACTGACACCAAGCCAAGGACGAAGAGTGTCCGAAATGCCATCCAGGGTGGATCCCGTGACCTAGCCAGGGTTTAAATCACTGGTAAACAGCGTTAAATTTTCAATTTTATATACTAATAGGGCTAGGGTCAGTCAACTGTTGATTAGGGTTATAAAAGTACTCAACTATAAGTAAAAGGTATTTTGGTAGCAGATTCGTCTACCCCTCATGACGGGTCGATTCGACTCATACGAGTTAAGTCGATTCGTCACCCATACGCAGCCCCTTAGAATACATTACAGGAAGATACTGATGTATGTTTCACGACCTGACTCCCGTTAATATGGCTGGTCTACCTCCGCTTGGGAAAGCTGATGAAGATTTAAAAGAAGAATTGATTCCAGGGACACCGGTTTTGAAGCACTTGTCTGCCATTTAAATGTTAGAGATCCAGGGTTTTCAATAACATTTGAAGTAAGTGGCAAAACTTGAAGAGTAGGCGGCGAGCATCGAGCGCCATTGGCGCAATTATCACGTTTTCCCTAATTTTTCAATCAAAGTAGGCGGCGATTTCATGTAAAATACCCGGCGAGATTCGCCGGCTGCCGGCTTCTATTGAAAACCCTGGAGATCCCCATACTACTAGGTAATATCTGTCGCTCTCCATCAACAACTACTGAAACCGAAGTCACTAATCTTGAGCAAAACTGAAAGTGCATCCGTACTTAAAATGCAATAGAACGAGCATTGTTGGTGACTTCAACATTGATTATTTACATACATCCTACGGGAAAACACTCTTAAACAACTTGTCACTACCGTTATAAAATTGCCCAACCCCCCCCCCCCCCCCCCCCTCCCCTTAATAATATAATGGTCTATCCCTAACCAGCTCGCTTGTGGTCCAGCTTAATCTGATAGCACTGCGGCTTTGTTAGATGAATAAAATATTAAATTGTGAAAAATCAACACTTTGTCTAGTTGTTCCAGTGCTTCCTCCGTTTGGTTAAATAACGTCACAGGAAGTGAAATTGCATATTTCTGGCAGCTTTTCGAAACGGCAAAAGTAAATAAAATAGTATGGACACTTAATAAAAAGTCAATCACTTCGAGACGTTTCAGTAATACTATTTCAAAATCCAATTGGGATTTTGGTTAGGTGGTTGCTTAACAGACGTGATTCACGGATGTTCCACTGTATTTATGTATCGGTGATGCAGCCCAGAGATCTCAGGCTATACGTGAAACAATGGATTATACTAGAGCTCGAGACAAAACATTGGCCGTTTTTATACTAGAGACGTCTAAGTGGTCTGGAGACCGCTTAGACGTCTCAGACGTCTAAGACGTCTAGTGTAAAAACGGGAAATAAGACAGACGGAGTTAAATTTATCTTCGTCTGCTAAGTGCGACCGAACGACGCACTTAGCAGACGTCTAAGCCGTCTAAGACGTCTAAGCTGTGTAGTATAAAAACGAGACACACTAAACTTGGACGCACTTAGCCAGTTAGGGCTTATTGGAAATCGATTTATGAAAGCGGTAACCATTTCTCCACCATCACTTGTTCATCTGGGTTTCCTTCTTGCCCTGCGTTTTGGCTTACGGGCACAACACACAAGACTAAAGAGTTTTCGCCAGTTCCATATCCTCATCCATATTCTCTAGGAGACATTTTTTAAATTTATTTTTTCTCTCAGTTCTCGTCGACGGCTGAAAAAGGCTTCCAAAACAGCAGTGATGGCTCCGCCATTATCAGTGACATTCACGATCATTCATTATTTTTTCGCGCCAGTCGTCCGGTAGTCAGTCCAGTCTCTTCCGAGAATAGTACCCAGTTTCTTTTTAAGAAAATCATGGTATTTTATGTGTCGCAGTCCAAACTTATGCGTCCCGTTTTTATATCAGTCGCACTAAACGGTCAGACGTTTAATGCGTCTAGACGTCTTAGACGTCTGTAGTATAAAAACGGCCATTGTTACTCAGTGTTGACCTTCATCTTAACATTGTTACTTAGTCTTAACTATGCTATTTTTCACACCACACCACATCACACTGTTACTCTATGCTGCCAACAGTTTTTTCACCTTAAACCTTTTACAACAGATTTTCTTGAGCTTCTACGACATTTATCCCTTTGTCCCAGAGGGATACTTCTTGATAATATTAGAAATAGTAGTCCTTAATATTTAATGATCCCTGTAGAATAGTTCCAATTTGACCATGTCGTTTAGAAAACATTTTAACCATAATTTCTGTTTGTTGCTGTAGGACATGTCTAAAGAAACAATGGTCCATGATCCTGATCAGAGAATTTCATGTTATGTTACCAAGAAACGTCCACAATCAGAGAAACATGTTCGAATACATTCTGGAGAGAAGCCATATAATTGTAAGCAGTGTGGAAAGTGCTTCAGCCGGTCTAGTACCCTAACTCAGCATGTTCGAATACACACTGGAGAGAAGCCATATAATTGTAAGCAGTGTGGAAAGTGCTTCAAGCAGTCTGGTAACCTAACTAAACATGTTCGAATACACTCTGGGGAGAAGCCATATAACTGTAAGCAGTGTGGAAAGTGCTTCAAGCAGCGCGGAGACCTAACTAGCCATGCTCGAATACATTCTGGAGAGAAGCCATATAATTGTAAGCAATGTGGAAAATGCTTCAAGCAGTCTGGTAACCTAACTAAACATGTTCGAATACACTCTGGGGATAAGCCATATAACTGTAAGCAGTGTGGAAAGTGCTTCAAGCAGCGTGGTAACCTAACTAAACATGTTCGAATACACTCTTGGGAGAAGCCATATAACTGTAAGCAGTGTGGAAAGTGCTTCAAGCAGTCTGGTGGCCTAACTCAACATGTTCGAATGCACTCTGAGGAGAAGCCATATAATTGTAAGCAGTGTGGAAAGTGCTTCAAGCAGTCTGGTAACCTAACTAAACATGTTCGAATACACGCTGGGGAGAAGCCATATAACTGTAAGCAGTGTGGAAAGTGCTTCAATGCGTCCGGTAACCTAACTAAACATGTTCGAATACACTCTGGGGTGAAGCCATATAACTGTAAGCAGTGTGGAAAGTGCTTCAAACAGTCTAGTAAACTAACTCAGCATGTTGGAATACACTCTGGAGAGAAGCCATATAAATGTAAGCAGTGTGGAAAGTGCTACAAGTACTGTAGTGCCCTAACTAGGCATGTTCGAATACACTCTGTAGAGACAACATTGAAATGAAGCATGTGCTAGTGTTTAATGCCGTGTTCAGTTGCGTTTCAGTTCGGTTTAAAAACAATTTTAACGACAGGAATATGTCAAGGATTGTGATTCGTATATGTAATCGCTTGGAATCAAGAAAATTAATGAGTAATCACGCGTTTCCAAACGTTTCACCAAATTGCCTGATGTTGCGATGCGTGAAATTAGGTGAAGAGTTTGAAAAACAAGTGATTATAATCTTTTATTTTCGTTTATAATATAGAAGGGGAAATTTTCCGAGAAAGTATTCGTAATTGAAAAATATATAAACGAGTGATTCGCTTCGCTCTGTATGTCATTACATTCTCTCCACATTATGATAATAATATATACATAAGCAAGCCTATGTGTAAAGCACCCACGACCTTGCAAACTGGGAATCCGTAAGTTGAGAGCGCGCGTTGTTGGCTCAGCTATCGCAAAACAATTCGATGTCATTGGAACGGGCGAAGAGGTGGCGCGAACATTTATGCTGCACGCGCTTACCTTTTCGTCTTTGCTGGTAGCCTGTTGTTTTGGACGTTTTCAAAGTCGATGAGATGGCAGAATTCTAGATTTTCACTCACTAATAATACTACTGATCTAATCTTACATCGAGAATCCTAGTTAAATATTCGGTAATCATAGTTATTTTAGGTGTTAGTTTGTTCAGTATTGTCAAATATTGTAATTTGTCATTTAATGAAACTTATATTTAGGGTAGCCTTTATCATCCTTTCATTTTATTTTATTTTATTGTATATCCATCACCCAGGACTATCACCTTTGGGTGATGACGCATTTCTTTTTAAAATGTTTATTAGTACTAGTTGCAGTATGAGCGACCAAATGGTCCTTTTGCAGGAATGCAATCACGTGGTTGTACTAGATTATTTCATATATTATTTCATATAAGGCACTTTAACGAGATCGGTAGTGTTATTAGAAAAGCTATTTGTAAATACTATTTTCCACCTCCAATCGATTGTCGATCTTTCTAAAACGGCGTTTCTAAAAATAGCTTGCCATACAGCATCCATGGCAACGCCTTTTCCATGTGTATCCCGAACTCTATTCATTCGTTAGTGAAGTATAATTCAGCACGTGACTGTTTCCTGCAAAAGGCCCATTGTATCGGATATACAATGCGAGTAGTTAGGAGAGCCATTGTACTGTATATTCGATACAATAGGCCCTATGCAGCTAACAAATCACGTTGTCGTACTGGAGAGCAAAAAAATATTTGACTTCATTTATTCGACGGCCTTGTACGAGATCAGTAGTAGTATTAGCAAAACCTGTTTGTAAATGGTATTTTTTACCTCCAATCGATTGTAGATCTTTCATAACTGCGGTTTTTAAGAATCCACGGAAACGCCTTTCCCATGGGGATCATGAGCTCATGAAAGTTACATCGGCACGTGACTGTTAGCTGCAAAGAGCCTATTCGGACGCGAATATGGTAATGTACTTGTGGTATGAACTATAAAATTGAAAAAAAACCTGAAATTTTGATGAAAAGCACAAAATAGAAGTTCGACGTTATAGTTTAAGGCACGGACTTACGCAACGTGTATAACACCGGTCCTATGTTGGAGAGGCGGTCTGAATGAATCAAGACTTGTTATTTTACTCGGTCAGGGATAGGGGAGGTCAGTGATCGGTTGTGGGTCCTCCCTCATACTAACGGTACCATTTTAGACAGGATTCTAGTTATACTAATAACTAGAATACTAATAAGGCCAGCTACATGTACAATTTTAATAATAAATACACAACTTTATTTGCGTGTCTAGTCTCAGCTGAGCCTAGAATAAACTCATCTACTAATCGGGTACACGGATTCCTCGGTCGAATTGCAGTTGGGGTTGGATTTTGATGGAGGAAAACCGGATAACCTGGAGAAAACCCCTCGGAGCAAGGTCGAGATTCTAACAAACTCAACTCACATATATGAGTTGAGCGCTTAACTACTGCGCCACCGCGCTTTCCCTCGCTCCAACTGAATCGGGTTTACAAGATTGGTTAGCACAATATATATGACAACAAACGTGAGTAATTTGCATTTGAAGGAAGCAAGACAAATTGGCGGGCGAACGTGAGTGTGTTTTGACTGAAATCTGACTGAATTATGTCAAATAATTTCTCAAAGTAACGTCGTGGTGACCATTTAAAGGTACAGCCTTATCTTCGTTTAATTTTTCCTTTCGAGGTTCCTGCTTGGCAAGCGCATGCATAGTAGGTTCATTACCGTATTAGCAATGTGGGATAACTGTGTTTCTCAGATTACACGGCTACGGTGTCGACGCGTCAGAATTGGATATGCGATATTCTATGTAGCTTTTAACTTATTCCCAACGTTACTGGATTCTTGTAAAGGAACTTGTTTTTACCCAAATATACATGAGGCTCTTCATAATTTTCAGTAATTATTGGTTTTTAAAACGTACAACGTTACACATTCAAACATTATCGGATTAACATGAGGTCAGATCTTTTTGAGGTGATAAGGATTGGTACAACACTTTCAAATAAAATGTAAGCTTTTAGATGTCATGTTGAAAACACGTAACGTTTGCGCTTTGTACTTTCTCCTGTGGTAAATCATTACCCTTTGAATCTACTTGAGCTGCTCTTTCCGCTTAATTAGTTTCCAATATGGACACCTCATTGTGTTACGGAGCTATCAAATTTTAACTTCCATATCCTGGAAAGTGACGTAATGTTACATTTAAAAGGAATTCAGGCAATACATTTGCCATTGACCAATCATAGGAGAGTGTTGACTAGCGCGCCAATTGTAAATAGTATATATATATATATATGTATATATATGTATATACATACGTCTCAATTTGATAGTGTTTTTATTTAATTTTATATACATTTCTTTTACACGACCCCACAAGCTTTCAGCTTTTACATTAATCGTGTTTAAATAAAGGTTATCTATCTATCTACCATTTAAGTAGGTTATTATGTTTTACGTTTTTCAAAACATTTAAGTACTTTACCGTCAGTTTCATTCAATGCTGGGAATGGTATTATCTTCATGACGTCATTGAGCAGCGATGGACCTCAAACAAAATATGCAAGACCACATCAGCAATACAATACATACATACATCAGCAATACAATGCATTTATACACGACCACATCAGCAATTGTGCTGCGTTTAAACAAATCGTGTTTAAATAAAGGTTTTTGTATTGTATTGTATTGTATTGTATTGTATACGAGATGTAGATTCCGACTTTAGTCCAGGGAATCTATGAATTTTTGTAGGTCCTGCCCAAACAAATTGCAACATAATTTTTCTCAACGCCCAGAGGTTAAGATTGTTGTCCTAAACAATATACTAAAAGTACCAAAGAATCCCATTGGTGGAACTTGCCGAAATTGAGATATGAAAATTGATCGATTTTACCACAGGGAGCCCGACCCAAAACAAATTCGAAAAAACAGAGAAAAATAGCTAATTTGTAATATATTAGGCTTAATTGTGTAGAAACCAAGTGACAGAGTAGCTCCCAATTAAAATTGATCGATTTTACCACAGGGAGCCCGAGCAAAAAAAAAAAAAAAAAACGAAAAATGAAAGAAAAATAGCTTATTACTCGGGCTGCCTGTGGCAGCACCGAGTCTTAAAATGCAAGTCGTTATTTTTTTTGTTGGGTGTCGCAAAATGTCTGCGCATGCGTTAAAGGTCAAATTCACACCAATCAGATTGCACTGTGCTGGTCACGCAACAATCGCCAGGTTAATTTATTTACATAATTTAATACAGTAAAGCAAGATGGCGGAAGACCCGCGAGGAACTTTCTCTCTAATTTGGAGTCTCATCTCTCAAATGTAAGCCAGTTTAATGTTTTATTTAACTTCACTCGTGCGAAAGCCTTCCAACAGGCTCAGGATATTTCAACTGGCGCTATTGACGGAGCCGAAGGACCGCGTTTTTTACCCAGATGGCCAGTGATACGACACGTACGACGACGGCTGAAGCCAGTGAACTGGGGCCAGGATCCGGAAAGCTAAAATTCGAAGAAATAGATATTGGAATCTATAAGCCATCGGCTCGCTGTGCTGCATTTAAAACATCCGAGGAAAACATATTATTTTGGGTGAAGGCACTTCAAGACCAATATTACGAGTCTCTTAAAAACTGTCAGAGATTTAAATTTACCGTAAGTTGGATCAGAGAGTATTGAGATCAAGTTATTTCGTTCCAGCGAGGATATTGACCTAGCGGAAACGGTACAAGCTGTCGAAGGATTTTACTTATAATCATCCACGTCTACTTAACAACAGGAATAGTTATGTGCCAAGGCATGGGCAAAGATTGAGTTTCCCAGATTACAGATGAAAGTAGAGAACTTAATGAATGAAGAAACAGAGGTCACGCGCGACATGCTTGAGAACATGAACATGTTCAACACTTTATATTATACTAAGAAAACAAAACAAATTACAGAGCCTGCAAGTTCACAAGTCAATGAAAAACCCCAAGTGCCTGTAGTTTTGGATCAACATATCCTTGAAACTCCAAAAGCAACATACACATGAGTCAAATTCAAACCGGAAGAGACGGAATTCTTTAGATTATTCACGAGGATAAATTTGTTAGCCCGCAATAAGGACCAAGGTCTCCAGTGTTCCGAGACTACCCAACCTACTGAAGCTTATCAGTTTGTTCAAGAGCCATCTTTCTTACATGACAACCCGATCCCTATTCATCAGAATACATTTTCTATGCTAAATGACGAGAGTTTACAATCACCTGACCGACAACTTACTACTAAAGAAAGGGACCATGAAGTACGGTAGCACGGTTAATTCTCGGGTTCAAAACAATGAATATATGCCTACTCAAATGCAGTGTGTTAAACGAATAAGTAGTGTTTAAATTAAAAGGTCAACATACGAGAAAAACAAAACTATTAAATTACATATATACTAGAGGAGCAGAGAATGAAAGTCACCGCGCTACCGGCCTCTAAAGACTGCTAAATTCAGCTAATAATTATTCCCTTTGGTTATTACTAAGAGGATTTCAAATGAAAGTGTATTACATCTTCAATCTCATGTGGCCCGAGTGAAAGCCCAGATGGGCTCTTGTTTGTAATATTAGGCTTAATTGTCCAAAACCTAGAGTTTTGTGTAGAAACCAAGTGTCAGAGCTCCCAATTAAAAGGCTTTACGTTGAAAATTATTACCATTGTTTTATATTATCCACAGGGATCCCAATTAAATCAGTGTATTTTTGTCAAATTTGCCTATGGACAACAGAGTGTTTTTTAGATATTGTTGTATATTTGGGATTTATCAGTTGTATAGTTCTCATAAGTGAAAAATAATCTAGGTATTAAGCCTATCTCAAGCAAACAAATCGGTGATGATTGGCTTAGCTCGCCCCATGCTTTTCTCTCCTTTAGCAAGGAACGCCTAGACGATTTTGTAGTTCTACAATGTCTGCAAGTTTGGATTTTGCAAAGAAAAGCAAATGATTATACTGGTTTTATTGTATTCTTCAGTTATTCTCAGGCAATTTAAATGTGCTTCGAAAAGGTAAGATAGCTATCATTATTGTGCAATAAAATGCGAATTTCAACTCAAAATGATACCTGATTGTAAGAGCTATTAAACACTCGATCGCTAAAATCTTTCGAATCAGTTTTAACTCAACTAGATTATCTTATTCTTGTTATTCTGAAAGCGAGTCTGTGTCAATGGAGAATTGCTGTATCTGTGGGAAAAGCTTTGAAGATGGGGATTCTAGTTCAGTGCTTACTCAGAAGGGTGTTAACAGCATTGTACATGTGAGCGGTTCCATCAATGCTCAAGTTGGCGACCGAGTGCACCAAAAATGTCGCCGTGACCTTGTTAGGCCCTCTTACATACAACAAAGTTCTAGTCCGGGTGTGTTAGTCTCCCAAGAAGCCACTGTAATAAGTCGTCGTTCAAAAACGTCCAAGTACAACCCAAAAGATAAGTGCGTTTTCTGTGGCCAGACAGCGAAATATGATGGCAAAAAGAAAGGTTTCGATACCATCCCTGTGAGAACCAAGGACTTCCAGGACTCAATAGCGAGCGTATGTAAACGAAGAAATGATGAATGGTCGGATGTGGTATTAGGTCGGTTGGAATACGCACAAGATCTCCATGCAGCAGACACGGTATATCATCAGAGTTGCAGCGTTAACTTCCGAACGGGTAAGGGAATCCCAAAACAGTATAGCAGTGAGTATGAAAAGGGTGCCAAAAAGGCAAAACAAGGAAGGCCAGTGGATACCGCGAAGAATTCCGCGTTTATGAAGGTTGTTCATTATCTTGAAGAAAATGACGAAGAGCAAACAACAGTGACGGATCTTACACGGATCATGGGAGAGTTCTTGGAGGGAACAGGTGAAGAACCATACAGCGCGGGGTATATGAAAACTAAACTACAAGAACATTTCGGAAACAAGATCATGATAACCACAATACAGAGCAAATCTAATGTAGTAACCTTTCAACAAACAGCAGCATGTCTTATAAATGAGTTTTATTGTAAGCCAAGGATCAAAGATGACGAAGACGAGAGAAAGAGAATAATAGAGACCGCCGCGAAGCTTATAAAGAGTGACATAAAAAACATCGATGTTTCTAGCGATGTTTATCCAACAAGCGCTGAAATGTCTGACATCGAGGAGGCATTGACGTTTATTCCCGATCTTTTACAGACTTTTCTTAGGACTCTGTTTGTTGGAAAAGATGTAAGTCTGAAACTTGCTTCCGTTGGACAAGCAATTGTGCAAGCTGTCAGGCCAAGAGTAATATTGGCTCCT